>JACRUU010000011.1:5158932-5331432 GCA_030449085.1 Kryptopterus vitreolus | reverse complement strand
TGAGTAAAATTCATTCATTCATTCATTCATCTTCTACCGCTTTATCCAATCTTCACTCGGGTCACGGGGAGCCTGTGCCTATCTCAGGCGTCTATGGGCATTAAGGCAGGATACACCCTGGATGGAATGCCAACCCATCGCAGGGCACACACACACACATTCACACACACATTCATACACTAGGGATAATTTTCCAAGGTGCCAATCAACCTACCGTGCATGTTTTTTGGACCGGGAGAACCCGGAGAAAAACCTCCTTGAGGCACGGGGAACTGAGTAAAATATTTGGGTCAAATTGAGGGGCACGGTGGTTTAATGGTTAGCACGTTCGCCTCACACCGCCAGGGTCCGGGTTCGATTCCCGTCTCGGCCATGTGTGTGTGGAGTTTGCATGTTCTCCCCGTTCCTCAGGGGGTTTTTCCTTGGGTTCTCCGGTTTCCTCCTGGTCCAAAAACATGCACGTTAGGTTGATTGGAACCTTGGAAAATTGTCCCTAGTGTATGAATGTGTGTATGACTGTGACTGTGAGTGTGTGTGTCCTGCGATGGGTTGGCATTCCATCCAGGGTGTATCCTGCCTTGATGCCCATAGACGCCTGAGATAGGCACAGACTCCCCGTGACCGTGATTGGATTATAAAAGCGGGAAGATAGGATATTTAGGCGGTAGAAGATGAATGAATGAGTGAATGAGTTTATTTTCACTAATACTAGTAGTATTTTAGAGCTTGCTAATGATTTAGTAGTATCAAAGTGCTAAAAACTCTGATTCTGATTGAAAAGTCGTATTCAAATCCTAGCACTATTAAAATGCTACTTTGTTGGGCCCCTTAATTCAGGCCCTTAACCCTAACTATACGGTTGTATAAATACATTAATTGTAAGTGTAAATAATAAAGGAGTCAAATCACACTGCTGAAACATCCAGGTCTATAATGTTTGTACTAATTCTGCCATCACCATGATCATGCAGGTCATCCTACAGGTCATGCATTAGCTGAGATGACTCCCTGACATGACTCGAAGGTTTTTTGAATTGCTTCATTGCTTTCTTTGAGTCAGGTTTTGTTTTCTGTAAGACAAAATAGAAACTTTTACTCCACTAGGTTTTTTTTTCTTAATTTACCCAACAAATAAATCTGCCTGTTATCTCCTTTTATTAACGATTATGGAATATTTACCTCCTGTTTAGGTGCAGTGTAATCGTACCAATATTCTGCGTTGTCAATTTCCCATTGTAATGTTAGCGCAGCGACCGTACGCTAACATGACATGGGCATGATGAAGAAAATACACCACCATACAACAAATTCAATAAAATTGCATTTCATTTGTATAGCGCTTTTAACAAAAGGCATTGTCGAATGGCAACTTTACAGACGAAATCCAAATAGAGATTGCGATCTCTAATAAGCGAGTCAGCGACGATGGCATTGAAAAAACCCCACTGTGAAAAAGAAACCTCGCGAGGAACGAAGCGGGGACTCAAAAAGAGACTCTCAATTTTGCACTAGAATCGCTACAAACATCACAAATATTTCACTACGAATTTCATTCATGCCCAGGAAGTACCAGAGAGAAGCCGTATGCCGTACAGCGTGCGAGTTATTGTGTTGTTTATATGTAATATCTGCCAGCTCCATATGGCTGCCTGTCTAGACGTGACCCCTGCAGCTTGGCTCTTTGTGTGGTGCTGTATGAATGCATCCCTACTGTTCACTAGCTGGAAAGCCGAGGAAGAAATCGATGTCTCCGTTCAACATATCCTTACCAAAGTGGTACTGCAGGGGGTGAGCAACACTAAAGAAGTCCTGCAGAAACATTAAATACCCCCATCCCTGTTTTTTTTTGCCGCTTTTTTTTGTTGTTGCTGTTTTATTCAAGCTAACATCCAACGTCTTATTGCTTATTTGACAATAAAGATTTTAATTATGATCATATCAGAGGAGGTGCTTTTAGACTAAGCTGGAGTAGAGGTGAGTGTGATTATATTTAGAATGAATGGCGCATTCTAAATTAAAGCTGAAGGTGTTACCAGACTCATCTCAGAAAGAAATCAATATTTGTCGTTTTCCACATTGGCCACCATTCTGCAGACTTAAACTGTGAAAAAAATGGATTTTGTCTGCAGCCTCTGGTCCTCAAGAGTTCAATGTATCGAGTTTCAAAAGTACATTTTCTCCTGACAGATTTAAGCTGTGCATATGAGGTCTTACCTCAGTTAAAGACTGGATGAAAATGATGTAAGTGTCGAGTCTGGTTTACAGCTAATGTTAAGAACTTGTTTATCTCCAATGTAATTATGGACCACAACACTGGCCTTGTGTTTGACTGTAACTTGGTAACAGCCTAATGATGGCTTTATTTTTGAACCAAGCCATGCCTACACGGCATGAGTACATGGAAAAAGTACAGAGTTCTGGCCATCATCGTGGGCACGATGTTCTATATTGTTTATCACAGGGTCAAAACTGTGCCAAATCTCCAAACAACATTCTCTGATCATCATATCACTGGATCTAATCCCCTGTTGAGACTTTTAGATTACAGCAAATCTGTGACATCTCTGGATCTCAATAAACTGTTAGATCAAAAATGTTTCCCCTAATTATAGAGGTTTTAAATGCATAGGAGCATCACCTTCAGAAACTCACAGAACATTAACCTTCCCACCCTAACGAACATACTTGGCTTGCTTGGCTGAGTCCCCGAAGGTCTAGGTCAGCTATTAAGATAACATTCATCCGCGCGCTATTAATTTCACTCATCTCGTGCCCTTTGGTTTGGCCCTGAGTAATGCTGTAGAAAACATGCTGGTCACCAGTTAGAGGAAAACCACCCTGACACTACACGCACCTTTGCATGCAAAGATCACTATAAGGAGGCAAATACAACAAACATAATTAACCAGTGCAATCATAAGTGGTCTAGGAAAGCACTGATAACAGATATCAACCTGCTTTCATACATTTTACTGACAAAACCACAGATAATATTAACAAGCAATACTGCAAAGCTGAACATGGTCATACAGACGTACCACCTGAATGCCTTTGATTAAAATGTCCATTCCTTCTTGATGCCCATTCATAAGTATCAGTGAGCTCTGACTATGACGAAATATGAAACTGGCTTCAATCACCAGGCGGGGTTTGACAGTGAGTAGCATTATAACAACCAGCCTATTTCTAACCTTTACTTCTGGGCAAACTTACTGAAGCATGTATTATCAAAGAAGATATTACCTTTTACAACCTCCTGAATAGCATTTCAGTTCGAGCCAGGCCTTTGCCTAGTTGCTTGAGGCAGATTGTGGGTTGTTAAATGTACTTGTTTGAAGCAGGAGACATGTTCCATTGAGCAGAACTAGAAATCATTAAATTATGTGTGATTAAATAAAAGCAGAGCAGGAATCTTTGGCAGGAGGAACAGAATTCGGGACTGACCTCCTCAGCATGCTGCCGCTGCGGTACCCAGCAGGAAAAGAGAAAATCATTAAGTAAACAAATAAATATACACCATATGGCCAAATGTATGCGATCACCTGACTATCACACCAACGCATGAGCCTTCCTCAAACTGGTGTGACAATGTTGGATCACACAGTTGTACTAAATGTTTTTATTTCCTGTAATATTAAGATTTCCCTTCACTGGAACTAAAGAGAGTCTGTTTCAGTATGTCAACGTGTGCATCTCTTCAAATCAACAAACTACATGAAGACATGGTTTGATTTGGAAGATTTCAAATGGCCTGGACAGTATCCGAACCATACGGTGGCCAAGAAGGGAAAACACATTAACAAACCAAACAACAAAATAACAAATTACAAAACAAAATAACAAATAACAAAAGTTCCCCCCCCAAAAACAAAATAACAAAACAAAAACAAAATACAAAAACAAAATAACAAATTACAAAACAAAATAACAAATACCAAAAAAACAAAATAACAAATCATAAAACAAAATAACAAATTACAAAACAAAATAACATAGGGGCACGGTGGCTTAGTGGTTAGCACGTTCGCCTTACACCACCAGGGCCCAGGTTCGATTCCCGTCTCGGCCATGTGTGTGTGGAGTTTGCGTGTTCTCCCCGTGTCTCAGGGGGTTTTTCTCCGGGTTCTCCGGTTTCCCCCCGGTCCAAAAACATGCACAGTAGGTTAATTGGCACCTTGGAAAATTGGCCCTAGTGTGTGAATCTGTGTGTGTGTGTGTGTGTGTGTGTGTGTGTGCCCTGCGATGGGTTGGCATTCCATCCAGGGTGTATCCTGCCTTAATGCCCATAGATGCCTGAGATAGGCACAGACTCCCCGTGACCCTGAGGGAAGATCGGATATAGCGGTAGAAGATGAATGAATGAATGAATGAATGAATGAATGAATGAAAACAATGAATGAAAACAAATACAAAAACAAAATAACAAATCATAAAAAAAAATAGCAAATCATAAAGCAAATAATAATAAAAAAAATAAATAACAAATCTTAAAACAGAATAACAAATACAAAAACAAAACAACAAATACATAAAGTTTGAAAATGGAATACTTGCTTCTCATTGGACAAGACACCTGTCATTCAAGATATTCAGGAAGTAGGAAACCTTATAACTTTTACGTTTATTTTACTTTTGGCTATTAATCCACCTTTAAATATAATACAATTACAGAAGTAAACACTGGAGAAGAGAAGGGGAAAATGAATTCACGCAACGATACTTTGAGAAAGGACATTCATATGCAGTTATACATGGTTTACTCTTTTTCTTTTTTTTTTTTTTTTTTTTTTTTTTTTACATATTCCGGCTTTCTCCTGCCGCAAAATGACGCGTGTCAAATCCAATGAGCGCTAATTAATCCAATCTCAAACTATACCTATACCTTTTCGGGTTTGTCTAATTGTCTGTGCTTTCTGGTTTGATTTCTGGTTTGATTTATTATTTTGTTTTGGGATTTATTAATTTATTTCTGTTATTGTTAATGTGATTTCAGATTTGTTATTTTGTTTTATGATTTGCGATTTGTTTTATGATTTGTTAATGTGTTTTGCCCTTCTTGGCCACTGGAATAACAAAACACATGAGTGCAATAGTCAGGTCCCTACATACTTTGGACCATATAGTATAGTGTAGTTGCTCTACTTGCTCAACTCTTGGCCATGTGTGTGTGGAGTTTGCATCTTCTCCCCGTGCCTCAGGGGGGTTTTTCACCGGGTTCTCTGGTTTCCTCCAGTCCAAAAACATGCACGGTAGGTTGATTGGCACCTTGGAAAATTGTCCCTAGTGAATGAATGTGTGTCCTGTGATGGGTTGGCATTCCATGCAGGGTGTATCCTGCCTTAATGCCCATAGACGCCTGAGATAGGCACAGACTCCCCGTGACCCGAGGGAAGATCGAATAAAGCGGTAGAAGATGAATGAATGAATGAATTTCTTCCCTTCACTCATTCTATTCACTAAGACTTAAATTTGAACTCATTGTTAATGATTATATTCTTGTTCTCCCTTGGCAGATGGCATAGTCTGCACTTCTACTGCTATTTCCTGATTTACATATGCGTTGAACACAATCTGCCTCCGCCCACTTCAGTAGACTGACTAATCTTAGGATGTGCAAACTTTCTGAGACTCAGCATCGACAGTTTTCTTTCACCTCAACAATCCTGACAGACTATACTTCCACTCTGTATACTTCTACATGTTTGCTCTGTAACAGAGACACTTGCTGTAGTATTGTGACATGCAGACCTTTTTTTGCTAGTTTGTAAGACGTCCCTGCCTACAGGCTGAACAGGTCACAGCATGAGCACGGATCATAGTGTATTAAACTCACACTTCAGCTCTCCAAATGCACGTTTGACACCACATATAGAATAGTACTTCCTAGCTTTTTTATGACTACCGTTCTTAATTAGTGCATCTGCACAATGTCTTTAATATTCAGCTTTATCTAACAAAGTTTTGCTGTTCCTCCCCCATCTTCACGCCTGTACCTCGCCCATCATAATGTTGCTTTTCTCGTATGGAATGTTAATTTCATACACATCTTATTGTGCCTCAATTGCCAATTCTTTTTCTAAATTTGTATAGTAGAAGTAGTTATGTCTGTAGTAGACAAGCCACTGTTGTATCCTTGATGTGTGTATGTTTTATGTCTGTCATGTCTGTCGCGTTCCCTCCCTATTAATGTTCGAGAATCAGACACAGTCTCAGTGTTTAAGTCCAGGGTGAAAACTTTCTTATTTAACCAAGCTTTTAGTGAATAGTCCTACCTTAGATAAAGGAGTAGATCTGGGGGACACATGGATGTTGAGTATTATAGTTATCTGGTGTGTTTAGTTGCTGTCTGCCTCACTCTCATTAATCACTCAGGTTTGTGGTGGTGAGAGTGACTGTTTGCTTACACATCAGGAAGCTCTCATGTCCGTGTTTTCCCTCTGATCTCTCCTTTTAGTTATGCTGTTATAGTTTAATCCTGCCGGAGTCCACACGTCTGCACTCGACACTCAACACTAAATATCCACTCCTAACCCCCATACTGCAACCATGACCTTTACTAACCACTCATTTCATTTCTCTCCTTCTTTCTGTCTCTCTCTCTCTCTCCGCCCCCTTGAGCTCTCCCACCTGAGCTCAGTGATCCAGACCCTACTCTGTATCCCACACTGTCTGAGTTCCTGTCATCCCCTCCTTTCGTCTTCTTCGTCGCTCTGCAGTGATCCTGTCCAGACTCCTCAGACCCCAACTCAACTTTCCTCCACTAAGTCCTTCCGCTTTCTCCCCCTGTTCCTGTCAGAACCTCCTGGTGACTCCGCCCCCGGCTGAATACACTCCACACTACACAATATACATCCTCAACCACACACACAACACTAACAACCCAAATGAGGATGGGGTTCTCTGTTGAGTCTGGTTCCTCTCAAGGTTTCTTCCTGTTCCCAGGGAGTTTTTCCTTGCCACCACCGTCGCTTCGGCTTGCTCATAACAAGAAACAATTAGTGCCAAAACTGCCATTTTCACACTTTTCACACATTAGTATTATGTAAAGCTGCTTTGGGACGATGACAACACATTGTAAAAAGCGCTTTGATGTGAAAATAAAATGAATTTTGAATTGAATTGAATTGAATGATCACTGGTGTCAAAAGTATTCACATTCGATTCATTATTCAGGTAGAAGTATAGATACTGGGGTTTAAAAAGACTTCTGTAGAAGTATCAACTCAAGATTTTTACTCAAGTTAAAGTGTAAAAGTACTGCTTTCAAAATGACTTAAAGTATTAAAGTAATGTAAGGAATAAAATGACATTAAGGACAAAGTTTAGGCTGAACTGATCGAAATTGTTAATTTATTCAAACGTCTCTGTACAGAACTCCCTACTGTAGCTTCATTTGCGGAGGATGAAGAGAAAACATCTGTTTGATAAATGAGCCAGTAATGGAGAAATAACAGCTTTTAAGAACTAATCTTTTTTTTGAGTAACGACCCCAACACTGGTTTATGTCCTTGCTGGAGTGTGACATGATTTGTGTCATGCGCAGGATCGCGTACAAACCAATATGGTGTCGGAATGATATATGTTTATATCTCATCCAATCACATTCACTCTATCAGGATGGAGCCGTTTATCTAGATAGGGAAATAGGCTATTTTTAAAATGTAAGGAGTAGAAAGTATAGATAATTGCGTAAAATTTCACGTGATAAATATTTACACCAGTAAAGTATAAATACCTAAAATGTCTACTTAAGTAACGTAACGCAGTATTTGTACTTTGTTGCTTGACATCTCTGGTCATGATGGATTTAGTATTCTATGTTAGATAAAAGTGGGGCACGGAGGCTTAGTGGTTAGCACGTTCGCCTCACACCGCCAGGGTTTGGGTTCTATTCCCGTCTCGGCCATATGTGTGTGTGGAGTTTGCATGTTCTCCCCGTGCCTCAGGGTTTTTTTTTCTCCGGGTTCTCCGGTTTCCTCCCGGTCCAAAAACATGCACGGTAGGTTGATTGGCACCTTGGAAAATTGTCCCTAGTGTATGAATGAGTGTGTGTGTGTGTCCTGTGATGGGTTGGCATTCCATCCAGGGTGTATCCTGCCTTAATGCCCATAGACGCCTGAGATAGGCACAGGCATGTGGCATGTGTCCATCTGTGTTGTACTTGGTTCTGCCAAATGCTTTTTGTTTTTTGCTCATCTTTTATGTACGGCCTTTTTCATTAATCACCCCCTGCCCATTTCCACATCAATTAGCAGTTCTATAGAGCTGGTCAGGTCTCTTGCTTCCAAATGATTCATTTTTGCTTTTTATATTGTTTAATGTCTGCGTTTAATGCTTTTATGTACTCCATTGGTATATATACACAGTAGATCATACATTGGTACCTTTTTTCATTATTAAACTAAATCTTCAGTAGGAAAATACACCTGCACCTTTCTGATACTTTGGCTCTTGCTCGTTTGAGCATAACACATACATAATCAACCCCACATTGGGACATGAAAGGTAACAGCACTGCAACACAAGAAACTGCAGGGAGAAGTGATTTGGCAAGAAGCTGTGCAACAAGGTAATCCACAAGCATTAGAGATTAAACAATAAAAAAAAAAGAAGAAGAAAAAAAAAGAAACAAGCTGCTATCTAATACCTCACGGAGCTGACGTGTGCGCATGACTAATACTTCCCATAGACTTCTTTCTTTGGCACTTTCACACAATGAGTCTGAGATCAGCTCATTCTGGCTGAAAGGAAGGAATGAGAACATTTCCTCTCTTCCATCCTCTTTCCATTATGGAAACCTTTTTGAGTAGCAGCTTTCTTCTCCCCGCAGCTGATGTTTCTTTATTTCGAGAAGCCCTTGAGATGTTCCGGCTCCTTAAACGCCTTATACCAAGACACACAGTGCACAAAAAAAAGTGCAAAAAATAGACTGAATCTACCAAATTTCTCACCCTTAAAGACACGGCAACCAGCAAGTGTTACTGAGGAGTTATATTCATTAGGAGAATCGCAGGAACACGCATGCTTGCACCTGGGCCTAATAGTGTAAATTAGCACCTTGTCACATCAGATGGGGATTTTTTTTTTTCTTTCTGCACTTCTGTGTCTCGGCGTGCAGATAGAGGAAATATGCATTAATTAGAACTGTCTTTAGAGGGACCTTTATGGAATTAATTAGCTGCATCATAATAGGCATAGAAAATTGTTAAATCATTCTCTTCTTAATTCTGCGGTTTTGTAACCATGACAATTAAGATTAAGCACACTTCCTTCGTTTTTGATTATAGTGATTTTGTGTTGATCAATGCCGTAGACCAGCCAAGGCAGCTGTCTTATTCTGCCGGAACGGATATAGAGCTAAATCTAGAATGCAATATGTCATCTTTATACAGAATACTGCAGATTGATTTTTCAGACACTGATTTTCAATGATTAAAAGCTTTGGATACACTTTGGAAGATACACCACTTTTTGCTTTTTTTTTTCCTCTTTGTGTTGGATGTATAAATGCATAAATATATACACCATAATGATTCCAAATTGTACCATTCAGTTCATCCTAGTGAAAGATCGAATCATTATACTATCTTGACTAAATCTTATCCTTAGAGTGAGACCTAAAGCACTTCCTGTACGTCGCCCTGGATAAGGGCGTCTGCTAAATACCGCAAATGTAAATTGTACTGTTAATAATGCTAAATCATATGAAATAATTAAACAATGCCATCCAAGAATCTCTATGAGTGTAACTCTATGGTTGTGTCTTCTGACTGCTTGAGGAATATTTGTTAAATTGCTGAGGGAATATTTTATATTAAATTAATGTATTTGAAAGAGAAGTGTACTTGGGTGAGTAGTGTGTAATCACAATGACTGGAAATACACATCTGTGGGAATCTTTGGATTGTTATCTATAGAAAAAAAAGCTAAACACAATTTAAAAAAGAATCTTATACAGGTTATACAGGGACTCCCGAAGCTTGAAAAATCCCATTACTTTTTCTCTAGCTTCCCCCTAACACTGTTTGATCAGAATAAACCATGTTTGGTCCCACGGGTTCAGGCCAAAAAAGAAATAGAAAAAAAAAAAGAAAAATAGTGAGTTAATCTACAGGCACAAAATGAAACACGGATGCTGAGGGTCACCTGTTTTCACCCGGGAAAAATATAAAACATTCTCATGCATGAAGCAATTTATTCATTTTATAGCAAAGCAGATGTGAACCAGACAAAGACTCTCTCTCTCTCTCTCTCTCTTTTTCTCTTTCTCTCTCTCTCTCTTCTATTTTTCAGAGGTCATCATCATCTTCACCTGTCTTGATATGATGACCCAAGTTATGATGATATTCTATAGTCTGACCACACACAATTAAATTATGCAAATATACTAATTGAAAATCCTGAATCATTTCGACATTCCACTTGACCCTGTGTCTTTTGGAAAGGAAAAAAAAATACGCTACATAGCAATTCCGCGTTATTTCGTGCTGCGCCTCGGAGGAAAAGTCTTTGAGCAGAGGCAATTGGGAAAATTATAAAAAAATGGGGTGTTGAAAGCAATCAGTGTATAATATGAAAGTGTCCTCTTTCAGTGCTGGATGCTCTAATATGCTTAGTGTCATTAGATTTGGTGAAATCGGAGCCTTTTCGTTTGTTAGTTGATTGAATGCTCATATCTAATCAGTAAACTCTGTCCTATAGAAAGTGGATAGATATCGCTCTAGTCCTCGTAGCATAAGAACAGTGATTTGCCAAGATCCCTCACTGTGATTTTGCTTTTAACATCTCTCTTCTCTCAAGAGATTTGGTGTAGATTAAGTCCTGCAGTAGAGCTCGCCTAACAGGCATACCTCACTGCTTTGGAAACAGCTTGAGGTCTTCTTTAATACATAGAACACCACAGAAGACCGGTGCGAGGCCAGCAAACGAAGCCGCGTCTGGACATGTCCCCGGCTTTTCTGATTATCTACACATCTGGAGAGGACGGAAGCCATGGAGCCCAAAGCACTGGTGTTCTGTAACAACTGGCCAATCCCCCCCACCCCAACATACTTTATGATTCATTCATTTTTATTGTATCTGCTGTACCACTTTGCTTTCCACATTGCACAAGGAGTGCAGCGTTGCTATGGTGACAGAAGGTTTGATCCTTTCAGCCCAGCGTTTGATTGCACGCTTAGATTTGATGTGCCGTGTATTAGCAACATTCTTAAACTACGCATGAACCGTGCCGAGAATCGCTTCCATCTACGAAGGACAAATGAAGTATTTACGATAGAGTTTGCATTCGACATAAGATTGTGACACTTTCTTGATATCTTTTTGGTTTCGACAAGATGTACAGTGCAATACACTACAAATATACTATTAATGCACTGGCAGACAATAATGATGGGGAAAAGAACATAGCTATCATCTATAGTGAGTCAATCTATTATATAGTACGTATTAAAGGGTTACAAATATTAATCAAAATATTCATATTAGCATTATTTAAAAATAAATCCTGTGAAGGTCAGGAACAAAAAATGCTATATATTATATATATATATATATATATATATATATATATATATAGACATATAGACATATATAGATATATATATCTATATATATATATATATATATATATATATATATTTTTTTTTTTTTTTTCCCCAGTAATACTTATTAAAAATCTATTTTTGGTCCCACTGTCCAATACTTTATATAATCTACAATATGTAATGTAATGAAACAGAATGAGACTGGCTGTTGCTTAGTTACTATGATCACAATGTAATTATTCACCAACACATCCTGAATCCGTATCTATCACAATCATTTTCCAACAGTTCATTTGATCAAACACATTTACTGTTACACATTAAAATTAAAAAACAAAAAAGACAAAAACAAGTTCCTGTGATCCATAACATTATAACAGGAGTAACAAAAACATTCTTGAGTCACATGTTTATCTTTCTCTTGGTCTTTTTGGAACTGTAATAATACATCTTATCAAGTAACAAAGAAAACAGAAGTTTATTTTATCCCGTGTGCAAAAGCTTATAGGAAAGGATTTATATCTGACTGCTCGGAAGCAATGACACTAAACACTTTGTAAAATAATCTGTTCTGAGGAAAAAGACCCAAAAAAACCTCCAGTGACGGGTTCATATATGATTTTATTCCTTTTGCTGGAGTGTCCATCACATGTATTATAACAATCACATTATCAAAAGCACAATCTGTGTGCAGTGTGAAAGCTACTTTTACAAAAAATAAAATAAAAAAAAGAATTAATCAACACTTTCTGCCCGAATCAGAGTGGTATAAAGAACGATTCTTCACTAAGAAAGCTTTTTTGGTGAAAACCTTGAGTAAAGAGTGCCCCCTTTAGGGCGACCAAATATTTGAACATTAACTATCCAAGGCAGAATGCATTATACCAGCAATGTAAGAGACATCTTCAAAGAATACTGATGTGTAATCATTTTTAATATTGGATGTTCTCTTCCGTAATGTCTGGTGGAGCAAGCACACAGTGAATATTCAGTCATGAGGATGTTCTTGATCACACTTGTGCACAGGTAAGGAGTGATAGACCACTATCTCCATCTCCATGGACTTTAGGGCAGCCTGCCTGGAGATTGTACACAGGCGGCAATTTCTATCCTTTTCTCCAATGTTAATTAATGCCCCACATGTGGTGCTGAGATGTTTTTTTCCCCTTGCATAAGTATTTGCAAAGCGCCAACATGAAAGAAGGGAGCTGCAGTATTCCAAGCAAACTGTTATTGTCATTAAAAGTGTAAACGAGGCCAAAAAGTTGGATTCTTGTTTTTTCCTTCCTTTCACTGTCCTTCACTAAAGTGTGGCTCCTTTTGATGTTTGCAGTTGACAAATGGATGAATAAAATGCATAAAATGCATGCAAATTAATATAGAAACGGTTTCAGAGAACCTTTTGATGATGAACAACATGAAGAAAATGACTGGCCTGCTTTGTTTTAATGAATTCATCGATTTCATTTAATCTTTATTTTAATAATAAAACAACAAATGAGATGTTTACTACACATTTATTTGTGTTTCTTGGAAGACACCCTTATCTTGGAAGACACCCTGTCTTCTGGTATCAAGGCAGGAACACCCCCTGTATTGAATGCCAACCCATCGCAGGGCACACACACACTAGGGACAATTTTCCAAGGTGCCAATCAACCTACAGCGCATATTTTTGGACTGTTGGGGAAACCAGAGAACTCCCAAACTCCCCAAACACATGGCAGGTGCAGGAATCGAACCCGAACCCTGTAGGTGTGAGGCGAACGTGCTAACCACTAAGCCACTGTGCCCCCTACGTAGATTCATAACTCTCATAATTACACACAGTAGTCAGTAAATAATGAAGACTAAATTACCACCCGAGCCCTAAATTGAAATGGTAAACACCTGATTAATTAATCAAGTCTTCACAGGAAAATGTAAGACTCACAGGGATATGATTAAAACTGAAATAAAAAAATAAATCAAGCGATTATTATTAGCAGTACTGATCTATAACAGCAGTATCGGTCTAGTATGGCTATTCAAAGCTAGTAACTCATGACTACAGCATTATTATTATTATCATTCATTCATCTATCGCTTTATCCGATCTTCCCTCGGGTCACGGGGAGCCTGTGCCTATCTCAGGCGTCTATGGGCATTAAGGCAGGATACACCCTGGATGGAATACCAACCCATTGCAGGACACACACACACACACACACACACACACACACATTCATACACTAGGGACAATTTTCCAAGGTGCCAATCAACCTACCGTGCATGTTTTTGGACCGGGAGGAAACCGGAGAACCTAGAGAAAAAACCCCTGAGAACACGCAGAACATGCAAACTCCACACACACATGGCCGAGACAGGAATCGAACCCGGACCCTGGCGGTGTGAGGCGAACGTGCTAACCACTAAGACACTGTGCCCCCTATTATTATTATTATTATTATTATTATTATTATTATTATTATTATTATTATTATTAATATTCTTATAGTGTGCATATAGTGTTAATCTATCTGTAAATCTAACCCTAGATTTTTTTATATTATAGATAATTATACAGGCTGAAAAAGAGAAAGAATTTACTAGATTTATAGAATTTGAAATGCATTTTAACTCTAATAAAGATAACAGGTCTATAGTACACACTGATGTTATATACTGGTACAGTATTGTACCAGTATATAAGGCCAGGCTCTTGAGGCCTGGTACTGTTGTGATTTTGTACAGTGAAATGATTTCCAAACATAATTGTTTTTTAATTTTAAATATTGATTAATCTGAACACAGAATAGATTTCCACTTTGCCTGGGACCATGTTCACATATGGCTACTTCTTTGCATGATAGAGCTGAAACTTGTATTTGTGTTCACAGGCAGTGGTTTCTTGTGGTGTTTATAAAACTAGTGATTTCTACAGAATCATGTCTGTTGTGCAATGCGGTGCTGCCCGAGGTACATCCAGTATTGATTACCTCACTTGTCCCTTGCTTGCATATATTTTCTCCCCATATTCTCTGGATCTTTTTATACTACTATATACTGCAGATGATATTGGAATCTTCTCAGTTTAATATAGAAGAACACATTTAAATGGTTTAAATAATTTCTAGACATTTTGTAGACAAAGTGATGAGCTTCTGTCCATCTTTGCTTCTGAAATACACTTTTTTTTTTATACCTAATCGTGTTACTGCAATGTTTCCAATTAACCTAATTAGCTGCAAAATGTTCCTCCAGCTGTTTCTTTTTAGTGACACTTACTTTACCAGCCTTCTGTTGTTCCCGGTCTAATTTTGAGATTTGTTGTGGCTAACAACTTCCAAATTAGCCTATATCTATTTCGATTCTGAATAAAATATTGACAAGTGAGATGTGGTAAAAACAAACAAACAAACAAACAAACAAAAAAACACTGCATTCTGTTTCTAAATATATTTTACACATTTTCGGAATTGGTGCTAAATATTATGGTATATTATATACTAAAATGAGGGGGCAAAGTGGCTTAGTGGTTAGCACGTTCACACCTTACACCGCCAGGGTCCGGGTTCGATTCCCGTCTCGGCCATATGTTTGTGTGGAGTTTGCATGTTCTCCCTCAGGGGATTTTTCTCTGTGTTCTCTGGTTTCCTCCCCGGGCCAAAAACATGCACGGTAGGTTGATTGGCACCTTGGAAAATTTTCCCTAGTGTGTGTGTGTGTGTGTGTCCTGCGACGGTTGGCATTCCATCCAGGGTATTTCCTGCCTTAATGCCCATAGATGCCTGAGATAGGCACAGGCTCCCCGGGACCCGAGGAAATATCGGATATATCGGTAGAAGATGAATAAATGAATGAATTATATACTAAAATGTATACGATATATATAGCAGAGAATATTTGGTCTTATCTGGTTAAAAAAATTTTCATGATATAAATCATGATATTTCATGATATAAATCACCAGATATGATACAAGGCGTTAGAGAGTGCTTAATCCTGACAATAATGGAGTGAGATGCATAAAAGTGCCAAAATACCAGTGTATGTTTATGAAGAATGCACCCCTGATGATATTACATAAGGCAGAACCACCTGAGAGGAGAAAATATTTTGGAGCAGAACATTTTCACCTTTTTAAGTATAATTTGCTTCTATAAAGTGTCCCTGCAGCTAAAATTTTGCTATCAGGATTTGAATGCAGACCTTAAAATGCTGAGGGGAGAAAGTTTTCCATGGCACTTGGTCTTAAGGGTCATGGATCTGCACATTTACTTATCTCAGTATTCAGGTCAGCTCCGGCTTTAGCGACTATTGTAACCGTTCAAAAAAAAAAACCATGATCCGGTTTTAAACGGACACAATATATATAAGGGAAGAATAATGCTTCACATATATCTAGGCACTTTCTTTGTTAATGCAGTTGAAATGTAATGCAGGTGATATTTTCGCTTTCGAAATTTCCTCTATTAATGTCTCATCAAAACAGCGCCGGGAAGCGGTGTGTGATGCATATCCCTGCCTTCCTGCACAGAAATGTGTTTCACAATGAATGAAGTAATGGCTCTTGAATTCAAATGCAAAGTATCAAGCTGCCAAGATGAAAATGTATGGCAAGCCTTTTCAGTTACTATTATATTATTTTGAAGTCATTACATTTGCAGTGGGTAAATTTGCCACCTTTCTCTTGTTCTCATTTCCTTTCCATAATATCACCGCTCTACATTTCATCTCTTTCAGTCCACGTGAGTCCCCGAGACAGAACAGACTCTTTCAGCTCTTTATCTCGCTTAGAGGAGGCATGAGGTAGGATTAGTAAATGTATGCCACCTGGCACAGGTCTATACATCACTTTCCCTCTTTCTGTGTCGTTTTTTTTTTTCAATCCTACATTGCGTAGCTGACCTTTTTTTCAATAATATATGTATATATAGAATTTATAGGACTGATATACTAATCATTTCTGCTACAATGGTAATAAAAGATGATGCTTTCCAAAAGACAGATTTGAGAAGTAACAAGGAGACCATGGACCGATATGAGCAGCCCAGTGATGATGGTTCATTCTGCTAGATTGCATGAAATGTTTTTTCTCTAGATGTCTTTTTCGAAAAGCTGGGAAAACAGCCACGACCTTTTGCTGGCCTCTACTCAAATTTCTTTTCTTTTTTTTGCCTCTCCTGACATGAGTCTGTCTATCTTTGTTTCTCTCTCCCATTCTTGCTTCACTCCACCATCACATCTTAAAGTAATAAAAGGGGGAAAGAGAGTAAATTGTTTCACCGGTGTACAGCTCAGCAGATATCTGAAGGCATTCTTTTCTCTTCGTTGCATACTCTACATACCGGAATGATGTATAAGTGTATAAATCTTTAGCCTCCTTTAACTCACATTTCTTTAATTTAGCATTCACAATTGAACTGGAACGCATTCAAATGAATATAAGACAGGGATAAATCTGACCCCGCGTTAAGACGCGCTGTTCAAAAGAGCGCCGTTTAATCATCCTTTCATCCTCCTCCTTAGATCGACGCCGGCTGCCCACGGTTGCCATGGTTTCCGGCGACACCATCTCGAACTTGGCACAATGTTATCACAGTAGGGCTCTTGGAGAGCCCCTGGAGTGGGAGGAGGTAATTGGCAACAATGGGGAAAAGGTAACACCATATTCTAAGATGAGAGCTCCAGCAGCGGATGAAGAATACAGACACTTCAGAGGGATGGAAAGAGGCTGTTCCAAATAAAGATGACTTCTCTCCCTTCTCTGAATATGAAGGCAGAGAGGGAGTGCTGGGTTAGAGAAAAGGCTAGTGACCAAACAAATTGGCTTGTCATAGAGGGAGAGAGAGAGAGAGAGAGAGAGAGAGAGAGAGAGAGAGAAGGAACATGAAATCCCTTCAGGCAATTTGGCTGTCAGAGGATTATCTACTATAAATTGTGAGATTTTGTGTGAGGAGAGAAGCAATATCATAGCTGAAGTTGGGAGGAACTAAGTCACAGGGACTCAATTATTGAAGCTCATCTACCCTGACCTAGACCACTGAATCAGATATTATAGAAGATGGCACCTGCGATCATGTCATTTTAATTCTCAAAAACGTTTACCAACCCCCCCCCCCCCCCCCCCCCCCCCCCCCCCCCCCCCCCCCACCCCCCCCCCCCCCCAACCCCCCCCCCACCCCCCCCCCCCCCCCCCCCCCCCCCCCCCCCCCCCCCCCCCCCCCCCCCACCATACTTTTGTTGGAAATGAAAATAATTTGACACATGACTTTTTCACGGATTATATGAACCCGACTATGTCGACGCAGCACAGTAAGAGCGTAGTGTGATCCGGGCCTGTGAGTAAAAGTAGCACCAGGCATGGAATGAGTGATGCACACATTTCATACCAGCTGCAACTCATTAAACATTCATGCTTATGTTCCTGAGAAAAATCCTGTTTGGTGGAGAATTCTACAATTCTTTGTTTTTTTTTTGAATTCTCACAGGGAGACTAACAGCGCCGGGAAGAGAATTTGAATTATGGGATTGTAAACAGCTTGCTCTGCCGTCTCCCTATACAACAGCGCTGAAAACAAAGTGAACATACTTTCTCCCTGTATATATTATTCACAAAACTGTTGGAGGCAAAATCAATGTTGATGTTGAGCGCTGTACATTATTAGTCATATTATTAAAGAAAAAAAAGGAAAGAAAAAAAATCCACAAACCACATAACGGCCCAGTTAAAGGTTCAGGAATAATTAAGAACATGTGATCTAAATTAAATGCAAATTGTAAATATATATAGATATATATATATATATATATATATATATATATATATATATATATATATATATATATATATATACACACACACACATTTACAATTTGCATTTAAGAATATACCCAATCAGGTGCTTTGCATTACTTGATTTAATTTTTGTCCACATCTGTATGTAATGATCTTTTAATCTGCAGTGTCAAAAGTTTGGAGACATATTTTTGATGGAGAACAGGAGAGAACTTATTACCAAGGAAGTGGAACTTCAATGGTTGGGGTTGTTTAGGAGCAGGGAAAATTTGCAGAATTATTCCCGGTTAGAGGAATTCTGCACTAACATGACTACCTTTCCATATTCAATGCCATGCAATTCTTTTCTGGGCTGAGGATATTTGAGTGAAAATATAGTTACGCATCTTAACATATATTTGTTATATGTTTGTTATATATTTGTTTGGTCAAAGTAAAATGTCATCCCATTAAATTATTTTGTTTGTTGCAAGTAGACAAAAAGAACATGAATGTGTCTTTCTAAAATGGACAAAAGTCTTTTTGTTTTTGTTTTTTTTTTTTGCTATTAATATGATATAACAATGATTGTCAAGGATGCTGGGGAAAAAAGGAGATAAAAAAAATCCATTCGTTGTATAATAATATGTTATTATCAAAACAACCCTGATTTATTATTTTTTATTATTATTTATTTTTAAATTTTACATTCTTTAATGGTCCCATTAGGGAAATTCTTTTCTCCGCATATCCCATCTTATTTGTGGAAGCTGGGGTCAGAGCGCAGGGTCAGCCATGATACATAGGCTCTGGAGCACAGAGGGTTAAGGGCCTTGTTCAAGGACCCAAGAGTGGCATGTCAATGCATGAATGTATGTATACAGATACATATTAAGGAGTATTCCAGTACATTAAGGAGTATTCCAGCAATGGTGGAGCGGGTGGCTCAGTGGTTTACGGCCCCAGTATCACCAAGCTGCCACCCTTGGGTCCTTGAGCAAGGCCCTTAACCCTCGGTGCTCCAGGGGCACCATATAATGGTTGACCCTGCTCTCTGACCGCAGTGGGGCTAAACAGAACACATCCTTTTGTTTCATGTAGGTAGCTGTTGTGTGTGGAAATCTGATTAGATAATTAGAAATCATTAGAAATCCACATACAGATTAGCACAAGGGACAAAAAAGGGGACATCTAGTGCACAATTCCCGAGAAACAGCTATTAGAGCTTAACCCTGTTGTGGTGTTGCCCTTTAAATAATGAAGACAGATGCAGTTGTACCTTTTTAGCCAAACTATATTTATTTCTTTCTCTTCCGCTCCACTACCTACATACAAATCTCATCAGCAACATCACTGGCATTATGTATTAACCTTTTTTAAGTGATAATTGAGTAATATGTTAATTACACCTGCTTTTTTTTTTATAAATAACTTAATAAATTAATTAAATTATGTAAATTTGTTAAAAAACTTAAAACCCTTCTGTGTGTTAATGGCATTGCACATCACTATGGGCTGCCACATGCCACTGTTTATTGTCTTAGCCACATGTATTTGTTTTTCATTGTCATGTGTTTACTTTCACTTGTTATGTCTCCACACCTGTCTCAACATGTTGATGTCTTCACATGAGATTTTGTTTTTCTTCATTCACAGGTGTATCGATTTTTCGGGTTTGTTTGTGCGTTTTCACCCCCAAGTGTGTGTTTACTTCTGTGCATTTTGCTGCCACGTTTATGTTTCATGTTTCATGTTTTCCCCTTGTGATTCTCATTTCTCGTTCTTCCCACATACTGATCACCTGACCTGCTTTAGGTTTCAGATTTAATAAAGCACTTTCCAAATCTTAATGTTGACATGATAATTATTGATGTTTAGATTGACACCTGTCAATCATATTTATATGCCTGTTTTGTGAACGCATAGGAAAAAATCCTGGCAGGCACTGTTTGTTCATCACATGCAAATACAAAAAAAATGCAAACAAAAAGAGAGTGCTTGGACCCCAATAATAAAGGCTGTGATTACAGAAAAGTTTATTTTTTCATTCTGGATTGATATGTTGATTGAAAATCCATCTGGACCATCTTTACTTTTAGTTGAAACCTATTAAGATGAACTGCCATTGTTTGTTTATTTCATATTTAAACATTTAAACAAAAAAGAATGCATTTTTCTCCAAGCAAAATCAGCAATAATTTGTTTACATTGTCTGATCTTTGGTAATAAAAGAGAACTCGATAAAGCAAGACATATTTTCTTTTCATTTTTATATTGATTTTGTTCTTATAATGGTACAGGATATTTTTCAGTAAAGCTATTCTAACTACATAGATCAGGTGCACTCAGAAGCAGCTCAAAACTAATTAGATGTGGTTATGCATAAGTAACCTGGAAGATTCAATTACTGATTACATCATGTATATAGTATATATATATATATATATATATATATATTATTATTATAATATAATATATATATATATATATATTCCTTGAGGGAATTCAAGAATAATTAATTAATTAATTACATTATATTACAAATAAGATAATAATTAATTTTGAATGTTAATTGTAATTGTTTTATTCAGATTCTGGAACAAACAGTACTGAGTAAAAAAAAGTAGTATATTGTAAAGTGAGAATTAAAAACAAATTAATAGTTTATTCTTAGCAATTAACAGATTTTTTTTTTTCGCTCAGCAGTTAACAAAAAGTAAATGAACCAAAAAGAAATCTCTCTCTCTCTCTGTATCTATATATATATATATATATATATATATATAAAGTAACAAATGAGGTCATTATGAAACTGATGGCAGCAACAAGTCTATGTTTTCCACTGTAGCATCCCTTTTACCACCGTTACCAGTTAATATTTGCTAACTGAGGATTCCTGTTGCTGGAGATTTCTGAGAGGAATGTTGCCCCATCCTTGGTTAATATAGGATTCTAACTGCTCAACAGTCCTGTGTTGTATCTTTCGTTTCAATAGCAATAAGCCATGTTGTTGTCATAGATACAGTTTAGTATTTTTCTGGTGAAATACCCAAGGCCTTCCCTAAAAAAAGACATAGTCTGTATAAAAGCATGCTGCTCCTCATGATCATGTTCATATTTTCAGGATCATGTTCACATTTGAATGACGGGGGGGGGGCGGGGGATTGTGCTCACAGGCAGTGATTTTTGGCAGTATTCCTGAGCCAATGCAGTAATGTCCATCACAGAATCAAGCCTGTTCAGTCTCGCCAGAGGGGACAAAGATCATGGGCTTGGAAGATTGACCTTGTCTATTCTGAACAGAAATTTCCCTGTATTCTTAGAAACGTGATGATATTATGTACAGTATTGTACATGTAGCCACAGCTTTTTCACAGATCTAAACCTCTTTACATCTTTAATAAGAGATCTTTTCCAAAGGATCCTTATTAGTACCACTTACTTTTCGATCTTATATATATATATATATATATATATATATATATATATATATATATATATATATATGTGTAATAACTATAAAACAATATTACAGGCTTGTCCTGATTAGGGAGATCCTTCAGATGGCAGGTGCTGGTGCACAGATGGTAGAAAGAATGAAACAGCCAATAAAATCATTTAATTTCAGATTAGCAAACATAAGTCATTTTAACAATTTTTATTTGAACATGAAGGCCAACGTAAATTAAACATCATCTCTGTAATACTGTTTCCCTGTAATAAAAATGAACCAGGCACGTTAATATATCATTTAGGTTTAAATGTACACGTCACTTTGACCCAGATGCCAGCTTGATTTAATTCCTTGCTCAGGAATTTTTTCCCTGTTATCTTTTATTTACTCTGAGTAGAAGTAATGAACAAAGCGTTTTCAGGCACTTGGGTCGTCTTTAGTGAACTCAGCTCCATTTTCGCATTTCCAGATTCTGCTGAAGACAAACTTCCTCTCATTAACGCAGGAAGCAATATGAGTGGAACAGGAGGTTGGTCTGTGATGTGCTTTTGAGCTGTTAAAATAATTTCTGACAGTTTTGGGTGTTTCATTTGAAAAGGCTTGTAGATAGAATCCTTCAACATGCCTCAGCAAGCAAGAGAGAAAGCGAGAGCGAGAGAGAGAGAGAGAGAGAGAGAGAGAGAGAGAGAGAGAGAGAGAGAGAGAGAGAGAGAGAGAGAGAGTGAGGGAGGAGAGGGACTGAGAGAGCGAGAGATCAGGAGAGAAGAGAAGAGAGAGAGAGAGGAAAAAACTGAAAAGAAAAAGGAGAGAGAGAAAAACAGGGAGAGTAAATAAATAAAA
This sequence comes from Kryptopterus vitreolus, assembly GCA_030449085.1. Classification (NCBI taxonomy): domain Eukaryota; kingdom Metazoa; phylum Chordata; class Actinopteri; order Siluriformes; family Siluridae; genus Kryptopterus; species Kryptopterus vitreolus. The sequence continues at coordinate 5,308,832 of JACRUU010000011.1, read as the reverse complement.
CAGAATGGACAGAGAGGATGATCGAAAGAGAGAGAGAGCTACAAGGGGCAGAGAAAGAGAGAGAGAGGGACAGAGATAGATAGAGAGAGAGAGAGAGAGAGAGAGAGAAAGAGAGAGAGAGACACTGAAAAACAGGGAGAGTAAATAAAGCAGAATGGACAGAGAGGACGATCGACAGAGAGAGAGCTACAAGGGACAGAGAGAGAGAGGGGGACAGAGAGAGGGAGAGAGAGACTGTAAAATATGGAGAGTAAAGAAGATAGAATGGACAGAGAGGCCAATCGACAAGAGAGAGCGAGAGAGGGAGAGAGAGACTGTAAAATACGGATAGTAAATAAGACAGAATGGACAGAGAGGACGATAGACAGAGAGAGAGCTACAAGGGGGAGGGGGAGAGAGAGAGAGAGAGGGCAGAGAGACAGTCAGACAGGCGAGAATAAAGTAAATAAGACAAACATACACAGGAAGACAAAAATTGGAAGAGAGAAAAACACAGAGACAGACACCCAAATAGAGCGGCAAAATCACAGAGTCTTTGTCACAGTAACAAAGAGAAAAAGAAAGCAATGGAGATAGAGGATGAAGGAGGGGGGATGCATAGAGAGAGAGAGAGAGAGAGAGAGAGAGAGAGAGAAAACGAGAGAGAGAGAGAGATTATAGTTAATACACCTCTGGCCTTTTACCAGGTAATTACTCCGAAAGGGAACAATCAATGAGCACTTAAAAATATTACAGACCGAATACCGAAAATGACATAACTGTTATTTATTTATTTATTCGAGCAATGAATTGGAAACTATAATAAAAGTCTTCAAAGCACTTTAGTTTAAATGTCAAAGGGGTGTACTGTGACTGCCTTTTTGCCCTTAACTTTGTATGGTTGCTTTTTGACTTTTTTTTAATAAAAGAAAGGTTTCTCATGTGAAATGGACCTGAATTACAGCTTTTACAACTAACAGCACAGAGACAGAGAGAGGCAGAATGAACTTATACTAAACATTCAAAAATAGCTGTATTGATCACAGCATTCAAACCTGACCCTAGTGTATGAATGTGTGTGTGAGTGTGTGTGTCCTGCGATGGGTTGGCATTCCATCCAGGGTGTATCCTGCCTTAATGCCCATAGACGCCTGAGATAGGCACAGGCTCCCCGTGACCCCGTGACGCAAGATCGGATATAGCAGTAGAAGATGAATGAATGAATGAATATGAATATATATATATATATATATATATATATATATATATATATATATATATATATATATATATATATATATATATATATATATAGTGATCAGAAACTAGGGTTGTGTAAAAAAGCTCCTATTGCTCATGCATTGACAAACACAACAACACTGGACTTGATGATCTATTACAGAAAGAGATATCTGTTTTTTTTTCTCTCCCATGTCAAGGAAAAGTGTGCCCGTCTCTGTAAGGCCACTATTTTACTGTGTAATCAATGGCCTTTTAGTTAATGCACTCAGCCTACAAGAGCGAGACAGACCTTTTCTATGGTCCATTAAATGGAAACTTCAACAGCAGAGATTATCCCGGCACAAACCCGCCTTAATTAATCTAGTGCACTGCAGATACATCACCCTGCCAATGACGGCTTTTAGAGGACAGAACTGCTCATACGCTCGTACAAAAGGTGTAGACTAATGCAATGATGAGATCAGCAATAGCACTCTAATGTATGAAGCTGGGAACAGACGAGAGAAAAGACAGCAGATTTCAGTTGTGCCTGTAAAGGATGGTGCATTTAGATAAGAGGGGGGAAAAAAGGAAGAGAAAAAGAAGGAGAAGAATACGGCTGTTTGGATGAACAAAGAGCTGATTAAATTAGTTCCGAGCTTTTATCTCCTTAGATCTAATCAGAGTAGAGTAGGGGTAATTAAGCAGTGGTGCGTTTCGCACCTTGCTCCCCCCCCCCCCCCCCCGCTCCCATATTCAAGCTGTACTCTCTAATGGCTAAATGTGTCGTCCTCCCCCTCCCCTCGGTCCCTCTATGCCTCCAACCCCACTTTTTCTTCCATTTGCCACGGCCCCCAATCTTTCTCATTCTCTAGCTTTTCTTTTTTTTCTTTCTTACTCTGGCTCATGGTCAGCATACGACGAAGCAGGGCTGCAGTAATGGACCAGACCTGCAGGAAATTACAAATGCCCCATAATGAAACAGCACAATCCGCATAAATCAATGGCTCTCAGAGGACGAGTCGCACTCCATCAAATGGCTGCCATCGCCATCGTCCCCGAGGAGCAGCAATGTAAAGTCCTTCTTTTCTTGTTATGTCTTTTCATTCGCCCCCTCTTATCAAGCCCAATGGCGGCTGATAATGGGAACTTTACCAGCGCACCCAGGCCCCGTGATGAACACGCGGGACAAACAGAGACACACAAGGACGAGTTTTCCATTGTGCCGAGGAGAAAAAACAAGCCCATTTCCCAGAGTGATGGGGAGTACAGAGAGATCTAAATGAATTATTTTTGTCATCAATGTTAAATGAGTAGTTGATTCAGTTTGTGCAAGGTCCTGTGGGTAAAAAAACAAAAACAAAACAAAAACGGATGGGTAAGACTCGGTGCTGAGACGAGACAAGGATCCTCAAAAGTAGCACAGAGTGCTTACTCAACACACACATTGTAGCACATGCTGTATATATATATATATATATATATATATATATATATATATATATATATATATATATATATATATATTTATATATAAAACACACAACGTATTCCATATATTAGATTCTCAAGCTCATAACCTTACAATGCAATAATGTATGTCAGACTTTGATATACAGTGTATGCAGGTTTTGCCATGAATCGAATAATCTGCATTTTTTTTTATTTATTCAGACCCACATTCAACTAATGATTATTTTAAGACAAACAGCGCTGCACTGAAAGCATTAATAATGCAACACACTCAAGTGACAGTGTGAGTGTTCTGGTGCCAAACACTCCCTCTAAACTGCAATATCAGGGATTTATTTTAAAATGCCTAATGGCATCCAATGACAGTACCCATGAAGATATTTTTTTAAGGATGAGCTGGCCATTTTAAATTGTTAAATAAGTCAGAGTATCTGTGACTCCCGCAGAATAAAGCTGCCGTAATCCTGCTCAGCACTGCTGGATTAGTTAAAGTACTGGGGCTAATGAACTCTGCATGGCTGCTGTTATAATAGGCTGTACTGTGATCACACAGCAGAGGTTTAAGAGGGAGGCTTTGCCATCCTCTCGCTGCCATCCTCTTTCCCCGCATCATTCATGACCTGGACGGCAGCTGCTCTAATCGTGGGGCCGGTAAGCCACTTCTGAGGTCGGAGATAAGTCCCAGCACACATCTGGCTGGATTCAGAAGGGTTGCCAGGAGGGACGAAATGAGTCAAGCTCTCCAGCTGAGAGAAGTCTACAAAATGTAGCCCAGGCAGCGGGGCAGCTGTTTACCTGTTCGCCACAAGCCCAGAGACATTTGCAGGGACAAAGGGACAGAATCTCAGGCGCCAAAGGGCACAGTGGGAAGGGGATTGCACCACACCCTGATTGGATGATTGCTGGCAGCGGGAGCTCCAATCAGGGCCTTTCAGCAAGTGTAGTTTGTTTAAGTGGATTGGCAGAAGGTGTGTTCAGGCGGTCTGACCCAGCAGGAGACCCAGTATTTGGGCTGTAAGTCTGTGGCAGGCTGAAAGGGAAAGAGTAAGGAAGGATTGGAAGTGGGCTGGTGAGGTTTTTTAGCACGGCATGGCAGCACCAGCACCTCGCAGTCATCAGCTGCCAAGAAAAGCATCATAACCATGGCAACCAAAGAGCAGAACGCGGGTGTTCTTTCAGAACGTCTCTGACGTTCGTCCTCGCCGCACTTTTCTTAAGCAAACAGCTGTACGCCTCTCCAGCAGGAGAGGAGGTGGCGGCAGAGCCTTGCTATTTAATGAGTGGTTTGACAGGCAACATCTTCACCCGGGGGAGTTATGTGGAAACGCTGAACTGAAGGAGACTAAATAAATAAATAAATGCGACGCAACTAGCCTGATGCCACCCTTGCACAATTAATCACAAATTCAATTGCCCAAACATCAGACAAGGAGATCAAATAGGAAATGAGTTAGTGATCAGTCTGACAGAGCAAATCTTTTTCTCTGCTCAGTCTCCCAGAACAGCTCACTCTCAGCGCAGACCCCCCCCCCCCCCCCCCCCCCCCCCCCCCCCCCATGGGATCACACTATTGTTCCTGTTAATTATCATTTCTGGAGAAAAATATTTGTCAGCGTGTCATGTTTTGATGGCATGGAGGTGTTGCTAATGGTGACTGCTGGGAATGTTTTTTTTTTTTCCTTTTTTTTTTTTAATCACAGTCGCTTGGTGATCCTTATCGCAATGACTTTTTTTACATTCTCAACATTTTTCTCTCTTTTTTTTTACGTTGAAATTTATTGGAGACTGCACACATTTAACTCAATTCAGTGATTTCATATTACAGGAATAATTACACAGACATTTTCGATTCGGGTATGAGGGTGTATTTCCTCGTGTTATCGATTTATATTGTGGTAGAAAAACAACCGCCCTACTATATAATAATTCAAAGACAGTATTGAAATGTTCTTGGATCAATGATCTTGTGCTCAGATAACAACAATAACACGCATGTTGGTGGAAAACTTTCTATTCAGTTGAAATTGGGCTTCTCACTAATTGAGACATTAATTGTGAGAGATGAGAAAGAATATCCGGCCAAATCCATAAACCTGTGTAAAATTAGATGCTTTTTTTGCCACTGTGCATGATCTCTCTCTCTCTCTCTCTCTCTCTCTCTCACTCTCTCAATCCCTAATCACTGACCATCTTAGGATCCCGTATGCAATCCAAAACCTAAACGTCTTCAGAGTCACATAATAGAGAAAAAAAGGCTTGAGTGCTGCATCGAGTGTTAATTTATGCTTAATTAGATTAAGTAGATTTAACTCACTTAAGATAAGCAAGTGAGACGATATCGTGTTTCCAAGGCGAGTTCAAGAGTGGAGTGCAATAATCACCACGATGAAATTCATAACTGCGTCCTCAGCCCCCCTAGCGCACTTCAGGTAAACAAACCATGAAATGCATCTGCATGGGAAAATTAGAAGGTAGCTGTATGTGTACACCCGTTCCATAATGTTTATTCATGAACGCTTGATCAAAACATGCTCCTCTGTCTGGGCTGTTTCCTGAGCAGCCATGGTAATTGAGGTGATGCTGTACTGTTCACAGTCTAGAGAAATTGCCACAGCAATTTACACCAGCCCTCCTAAATAGGACATTAGATTCACACTGCTTCGACGCAAGGCCGGCCGTATTTGTTGTGTTTTGACAAACACCGGCTACATCACGGGTTCCAAACCCTGGTCTTCTGTTCTGCACATTCTAGTTTCTGTTGTCTTTTCACGGAGAACTTTCAAATGTGCTGGGTTATGTACATATGGGCTTCCAACACAAAGCTGGTTCGTGTCAAATATGAGAAAAAGCCCCCTTTTGTTACACAGTGCCATCTAGTGGTGAGGATGAGGCACAACACAGCATCTCTGTTTCCTCCAGACCAGTCTTTTGTTCGCATTCCTGTGGGTTTCAGCTCAGTTTTTGTATATGGCACAGGACGATAGCAGAGACAGCCAAACACTTGCCTCTTGCTAAACACTGTCACACAAAGCAGTCCTCCAGTGTATGTATCAGGGCGAGATGCTTTACAAATGACTACAAGCGCACAGGGGCTTGGTTTGCAGTATTTTGGCGGAGCGGTTTTCCTCGCTGAATAGCACATCATGTATCGAGTGTTAATGAACCGAATGTCTGAGGGCTCATTGTTTTGTTCCATAGAAATATTTAAACAATGCAGTACAACTGTTCCATCTCATCAACGAAATGAGTACTTGCATGAGGGCACGATGAACAAGCCTTTTTGTAAACCATGATTATCAATTTAATGAGACCATATAGCCTTAGACTGTTTTATTCATCTTATCCCGGTCACCAATGGGGGCAGTTCTGAGCCTGGGTGTGAGGTGGAAACACACCCTGAATAATCATTGAATCATTATATAACATGCATATGCACATATGTATACTCATCCACACGCAACCCAAGGGGCAATCAGCTATAGGGTAAATATCTGAAACTCAAGAAGGCAGCTGTGGAGCCACAACAATGCCCACTGCCTATCCCTCAGTCACATAATTCACAGCAAACATATCAACATGTTCTTTTTCCTTTCTTTGTTTGTATGCCTTAGAGAGAGAGAGAGAGAGAGAGAGAGAGAGAGAGAGAGAGAGAGAGAGAGAGAAAGAGAGAGAGAGAGTACAAGAAAATGAACGATGCAGGTAGAACCTGAGAAAGTCACCAACGTCTAACAAAAGTAATTATGCATTCTTTGCCTTTCCTGATGTTATTGCATTTGTGTAGTTGTACTCTGAGGAAAGTGGGAAAAGGACGGAGCCATCCATCAGGGTCTGATTATGTAATTTTAGGGTAATTGCCCCGATCCCCATAGACCCCCCTCCCCCCAACACACACACACCTCCCTCCAGTGTCCTTCCTCTCTCTTGGCAATGTGTAGTGCATATGTGATCTCTGCTCTGCGCTAACCGGCAATAATAATTCTGTTTATCGGAACTGGGTGCCATATGCATATCCGCCCTGCTCCTCTGGCAATCAAATTACGGCCACCCCACAATAAATCACTGACAAACTGTTTATTAAACAAAGGGGCCGCGATTGAATTATTAATGACAGAGATTAATTTGGGCTACGTGGTGTAGAAGCAGGCGCAGCCCCTTGGGCCTGGAGGTTTCTGGGTAATTTGATGCATGGTTTTTATATGTGTGGTTGATGCAGTGCTCTCATAGTGACGGTGTAAAAATAAACACCATCGCTAACAACTTCTTTGCAGGTGCTTCGTGTGGGCAGAGTTTAGTTATGAAGATGAGGTGAAACATGAAAGTTACAGGGCTGCGCTTCATTACTGCAGGTCAGCGCTGTCCTGGAAACACAAGAGACTTTGAATCAACAGGTTCCTGTTGTGTGCTAAAGTGGCATTGCGATCAACACAAAATATCATAATATGCAGTACTCCGTAACAAATTCATTCATTCATTCATTCATCTTCTACCTCTTTATGCGATCTTCTCTCGGGTCACGGGGAGCCTGTGCCTATCTCAGGCGTCTATGGGCATTAAGACAGGATACACCCTGGATGGAATGCCACTCCATCGCAGGACACACACACACACACACACACACACACATTCATACACTAGGGACAATTTTTCCAAGGTGCCAATCAACCTACCGTGCATGTTTTTGGACCAGGAGGAACCCAGAGAACACGGAGAAAAACCCCCTGAGGCACGGGGAGAACATGCAAACTCCACACACACATGTCCGAGACAGGAATCGAACCCGGACCCTGGCGGTGTGAGGCGAACATGCTAACCACTAAACCACCGTGCCCCCTCCGTAACAAATTATAGCATTTAATTCCGATTTCATAATTTCTGTCATTATGGCCATTATGTCATACCATATTGCTCATTCACACAATTTTCCAAAATAAAGAAAGAAGCACAGATCTGCGATTCATTGGAAATCTTAGATGCAACCAGTGAATGCTTTCCTACTTGCATAGGCGTAGAGTGTTTGTATGTTACTTGGCTTTGTCATAGAGTACAAATACATTTTACTGTGATTTATTTATAGACTGCCCAATATGTGCATCGTTTAATAAATATAACAGAGCAATAACAAAAAAGTTGATATTTTTAAGTCATCAAACTTGTACAACTTGGTACCAGGTGGTTATTAGCAATAGCAAAATCATATACAGGAGGTAGATTATATATATATATATATCATAACGAATAAAGGGGGAAATCTAAAGGAGTAATCACTCTTCTGTGAATCCTTTATACTTAAAAATCGTCGCGCTTTCAGGCTCCAGAAAAGAGACATCACAGTGGTGATTATCTGTCTTACTTTAGCTGCTGGCTCTAGGTCTGTACATGTGCTCTCATTTCTGCACTGCTGCAAGCTAAATTTTTTTGCATTTGACTTCCTTTTTATTTTTCATTTTTATTTCAAAAGAGCAGCATAATTGGAAGTGCATTCCTGCTAGATTCGCACTGGCTTTCTTTATGAGCTTCTAATGCTCTTCTATATGCGGCTATTCTTCTCAGTCACAATACTGTGCTGGAGTAAATCACTCTCATTTGACAAAGTCATTACTGTTATTCAAATAATGCTGTCCAATGGAAAAATGATGTAAAGAAAAATTAGCTAAATTGCAGCGTTTCCCCCTCCAACACTATTCAGTGCCCATGCAGTAGCTTTTTAGCGATTAATCTCTGGCTGGCTTTTGCATTAGATTGCGGGGGAAACTGCCTGCCTTTTCTAAATTCAATGACCAATTTTAGAGCAAGATTTGCACTATTAATCCAAGCAATCTTTTCCAAAGAACTATGTCGTAACCAGTGTAAGCGTTTAGAAGGCATGGGTATAATGGCAGCTTTATTGATAGTTGCGCTTTTATTTTACATTTTGCATAACTGTTAGTGCCTCTTTAGATATTGGAATTATATAAATCTTTGAATTTTCCAAAAGAAGTTAGACCCAGTGCACGTATTTACCATAAATGTAGGTAAATAATTCATATCATGCAATGTGCTGTAACTTATTTTATTCTTATATTATTAAGTCAACTCTTTATACTCATTTTGATACCCGATGCTTTGACAAATGTAGTTATAGTTTGATCCAGCCAAAATCTTTATAATAGTCTGTTATGAGAATGATAAGTCCATCCACACAGCCATTGCAATTTTATTAAGCAGATAAATGATCCAAAAAAAAATCAGACTTGTTTCTCACACACATCGATCTCAATGCAGTAAATGCAAAATCCATGTAAACCGAGTTACAGGTATACAATCCTGTGTCGGTATTAGGGCCGGTAACATTACTTTATAGTGAAGATGACATGCTCTATTCTGTCAAATGAAAATCTAGCACTTAGAATACAACAGAGAGCACATGAACAGTTTCGATGCCTCCAGCATCAACCTATTCATTAAAGAAAACATCCCCATGGTGACTTTTACCCTCATACATGGACCTGACCACTGACGATTTTCTCATCTTTTTATGGGCATGACCTTTTTCAGAACATTTATCAGCCTTTTCCAATTCTATGTAGTCAGTGCCCAGAGCGATCAAAGCTCAGGAACACATACACATGCACGCTCTCTTTTTTTATTAATATCAGACATATTTTTTTATAATTGGCTTTGTGCATTGTTGGAATAAAGAAATTCCTGTAAAAGACAAAGGTTCAATCCCCAAAAAGGAAGTATTACTTTATATATTCGTAATACGAGTCACATTTGCTTTTATACAAGCATACACGTCTGTGTATGCACTATATTGTGCATGTTAAGAGATAGCACTTGTAGAACCGAGTGCATCTCGGAGTATTGCCTGTGATGATCAGTTCTCTCCACTCTCATTAAAGAGACCCAGAGCAGCTGGTGATGTGGTGGGGATGGAGGGAAACATTCGGGGGTATTTGCCTGTTATTCTCATGGCCAGATGGGTGCTGATTATTGGGACGAGTTGGAGAAACCATCAAGCCAATCTGAAGCCCCCCTGGGGGCCCACATTAGAGACCATAAGCAAAATCCAATTGAAAATGGAGCGCAGGAGCCTCTTACAAGCATGTTTTTTGGCACTGTTAATGCTTTCCCTGTCACACAGATTAGAGTTGTGAAGATTTGTGCTCAATAAGCAACTGTTAAAACAAAATCCTCACTACTTCTAAATATGCAATGCATTAGATATTTTCTTTTTAAACGAATAACGTTTTCAAACTAAGTGTGCCATAAACCTACTATTAGACATTTTCATGCTCATCAAGCCATCAGTTGCTAATGGGTATGAGAAGTTAATATGTATTAAAAAAAAAATCAAAAATTCCACTTCCAAAGACGTACCATGCTGAGAAGGAAGGACGACTGTAATATCTAGTTTTTATATTGGGTGCAAGGATTGTACACATTAGTTTACACATTGTTGTGCATTACACGTAAATAAATCAACTGTTTTAAGGCTACGTTGTACTATATCTCACTGGTGTAAGCATTTTTAATGCGTATGTGACAAGAAAAGACAAAGCAAGAAGGAGAAACTTATTATAAGTGAATTAGAAATATCTATCCAAGAGCTGTGTTGATGTTTATTACCTAGAATTAATGGCCCTGCTGTAGAATAATTTCATTTTCTATTCAATTTCCATAAAGTATCTAATGGCAAGCTTGAAACAAATGATGTAGAAACATTTTTGGCTTAAATTCTGAGGTAAAATTAGTTTCAGATCAGATCGCATCGATTGCAGGCTAATGTCTATGTAGGCAATGATGCTAAAGAGCTAACAAACACCTCTAGTAAGAGTCAGCTGAAAAATCTCGGAGCTCTTTAAAGGAAAACAGGATAGAGAAGAACCTTCTTGTCTTTTTTCTCAAATCGTTGTGAAGCAAATATGATGCTTAATTGCTTTTTTTCTCTCTCAAGCCCCATGTATAGCGATTCTCTAATAAACAAACAGCCGACCTCAATATCTTTAAAATCAGTATAATCATTATAAAGTCTTACTATAGCGCATTATTGGTGGGAAAGTAAGGCTGGACGAAGGAATGAAATTTCTTCCCATAGTTATATTTTCCTAATAAAGATACTCAAGCTACAGAATTGACCAGCAATGACATCCTTGGAACAAGGCTAATTTTCCAAATGCCTGAGACTCACGGCCGAGACGGGAATGGAACCCGGACCCTGGCGGTGTGAAGCGAACGCGCTAACCACTAAGCCACCGTGCCCCACCAAATGCCACATGAAAATTTTTATAAAATCTATATTTGTCATTTCAATTCAAATGAACTGCACAATTTCATGCAAAAAAATATGTAACAGTGTTTTGTTTAGTAATCAAATAGCATAGTAAGCCATGTTTACTTGTTCTGACAAGAGGAGCCTTGAATTATTACATTTATGCTTATGTAATTTTATTTATTTTAAAAAAAATCATAGTTACTGTAATTCAGCTCGAGTGGTTGGACAATTTCCACATTTCCACCCGTTACTGTTAAACTGCAATTTGTGGTTCAGTCAGAGAGCTTTTAGTAAGCACCTCCAGGCAAAGTTTGTGTGATGAACCTACATTATTGCTAAACTGAATATTTATTTCAGACATCCTTTTAAATCGGGCATACATGCTTTTGAATAGTTGACACCCCCCACTCCCCGCAGCAAATCCTTCTATTTGTACTTCCATAGAGCCCTCATTGAACAAATGTCATACTGGTTCTGGAAGAGGTAATATGCATGTCTCATTAGTTCTTAACTCATCCTAATTAATTTCTGTTGACAGTCCATCAGACATTATCCAGGTAAAGGTGACTCAGGGTTCAGATGAAGAGCTCGGAGATGGTGGAGAGAAACGTGTTTACCGTCTGCTGTGCACTAACCTTGTCTGCCACATATTCCAGATGTGTTTGAGATCCTGGTGGGACCACCTGAGCTAAGCGAACAGATGTGTCATGTGAATTTTTATATCATCTGACAGCATGTTTGGTGAGCAGTGAAATGCTGAGGGCCTGTCTGATTTTTTTAACATACTTCACACGTCTCTCCGAGACATTTTCAGGTCAATATTTCTTGACTATACGGTGGAGTTACAAAGACATACAACATCGAGTAAAACTTCACAGCAAAGTCGCATTGATTAACATTTAGTATCAGTGGAAAGTATCTATGATGTCACAGATTCGTGTTTGAACTGGGACTACCTTTCCTACCACTTTCCTAGAATTTTCAGTAAATTAATAAATAAATGAATCAATCTCGCTGTATTATTATTGGCATAGTGGTGCAGCAGGTAAATGTGCTGGCTCCCTGGATTGATCCTCAATTTTAGTTACTGCCTGTATAGGATTTCTGTGTATGTTCCTCATATAACATGGGTTCCTCCAGATTTTCTGGGTTCCTCCTATAAACATACAAGTTGGTGGACTGACTATGATAAATTATATTTAGTTTTGAATGAGTGTTCACAGTTCCCTGCTATAAACTACTCGTGCATAATGTCCAAGTGTCCAAGATGTAGTCAGGTCCCCCCTCGACCACCCTGCTTCCTGAAGATTAATGATTAAGTAAGTTTATTGAGACAAATGTCAAACATTAAAAATAGTCAGGTCAAGAATCTTTAATTATCATTTCAGCCACATATAGCTGACACAGTACACAGTGAAATGATACGTTTCTCCATTACCTTGGACAACAACATGGCAATGGAAGATACAGAGACACTGTCTACCTTCAAATGTGGATTGGAGACATACCTCTTCCAACAACACCTATCCTAACACTTCTTTCCTCTCACTGTCCACTAACCCTTTTATAATAAAATAAATACATAAATAAATAAAACTCGCCTCGCATCGCCAGGGTCCGGGTTCGATTCCCGTCTCGGCCATGTGTGTGTGGAGTTTGCATGTTCTCGCCATGCCTCAGGGGGTTTTTCTCCGGGTTCTCCGGTTTCCTCCCGGTCCAAAAACATGCACGGGAGGTTGATTGGCACTTTGGAAAATTGTCCCTAGTGTATGAATGTGTGTGTGTGTGTGTGCCCTGCGATGGGTTGGAATTCCATCCAGGGTGTATCCTGCCTTAATGCCCATAGACGCCTGAGATAGGCACAGGCTCCCCGTGACCGGAGGGAAGATCGGATATAGCGGTAGAAGATGAATGAATGAATGAATAAATAAAACTCAACTGTTCTTATTGTTTACTTAAGTTTGTATCAACCCTACCTGAACGAATTTATACTTAGATGGAGACCTAAAGCACTACTTGTATGTCTCCCTGGATAAGGGCTTCTGTTAAATACTGTAAATATAAATGTATATGTACAACATAAGGTTAGGTAACAGAGCACAGAGATGAGGACTAGACTATGTTGTCCTAGCTACATAAATTGCATCGTGTGCAACCTAGTGCAAACCATGCCAGACAAAATTAGCGCTGATGAGTAAACCTACTGAATATGTAATGAATGGGGAAATATAAACAGTAGTGCAAAAATACAATTATGTGCAAAATGAAGGAACAGCAGCATGGTGAACTGTGCAAAGGCATCATGTAAACAGTGTACAGCATGTGCAATAAATCATGCACCGAAGTGTTCTTTAGTAAAACAAGAATAGACAGGCATCGTTCTTTTGCTGCGATTCTTTACTTATATTTTCTCTTTTCTCGTTTCTGTTGTTGCCACAATAAACAGAGAAATAAAGGTCAATTATGGTGGCCAAAAATGTTCCCATAAATTGGATAAACCCGTCCTGCAATCATCAACTCGCACAATTCTATCAAACACAGCTAACATACACAACCCAAAAGGTTGATGAAATTCCACAATTATATCCGTGACCTATGACTGAAAATGTCTGTGTTTAAATCGATAGGGCAGAGATCATCATCTTAGTAGAAATTGCCAGTGTAAATAGTATAGCAGTTTATTTTTCTTCTGATGAACCAAGAAAAGTTAACTTATCTATCTAAAGAGATTGTAGAAACACTGTCAGCAGTGCAAACTTCTTACTGCGGATCCGAGTTCACTCCCTTCAGGGTGTTGAATGCTATGAGGCATGCAGGATTATGGTACTGTCTAGAGAGACTTGCTCACAATGTTGCCATCTGGCAAATGATACAAGGACGTCTAGTCCAATACCCACTGCTTAAAGGACAGTCTTACTAATAAACCACCAAGGTTTTCCAATCTGTGCTCCTACAAAACTACAATTAACCACTTAATTCTTATCCATCTGAAACTGTCAACTTTAACAGTCCGTTTGTGTTGTTTAATACAGTTTATTAATGTTTAATTGCTAATTTAACCGTATGATGTGCAATGTTGCCCCTAGTATTGCACTGTTTAATGTTCATATCATTCTTCCTCCCTTTTTTTTCTTTATGTCTTAATTAATGAAGAAATGTAATGTAACCCTATAACACCTGAATGCTGATGCCCCATGTATCTAACACCCTGAGAAATATCTCTTGTAAATAAGATAAGATAAGATAAACCATGATTACATCACTTTAACTTTTGTGCATGCATTTGAAAAACAGTTTTTATGTCATTGAGAAAATGTAAAGGTTTAAAAAGGAATTACTTCTGATTACAAAATGTTGACACTAGACACTGCAGGCTGTGTTTTTAATTAAACTAAACAAAAAATATTTTCAATAAGTGTGTTAATAAAAAAGCGTATTATGCCACACAGCTGGAAATGCCGCTCATACATACAGTACATTTAATCATCACCCTCTCTGACCAATCAGAATTGAGCACTTAACGGTACTGCGGAATAATTAAAAATACACTTGAACCCAAGACTCTTTAAGTAAATGCAGTTTCTAATTGCAGTCAATGATATTCCACTAATCAAAGAACTCTCACCAGACTTCTTATGTACATGCTTTTTCAGAACGGACTGACCTTCAGGCTCCTAGTGAAAATCTATAGACCCCCCCCCCTCTTCTTTTAACGTTCTCTACACTCTCCAGTGTAAGTACCAAGCAGACTTTGATCCGTCAGCCGGCCCGTCGGATTCCGCACTCGAGCACCTCAATGCAGCATTATAGATTCATCAGCGTTGGCGTCATTTGTTACAGACACCCGGTACGCACACCCGATGACTAATGAAGCACTATCAATAACTGTGTGTCAGGGCCCTGACACGCATTTAATATCCACAGTCAGCAAGTTTACATCTAGCGCTTTTATCCGCGGTCGCCTGGGGACCTTTGGGGGAAGCTGAAGAATTGATACAGGGCTTCGGATGAGCCTGAGAACTGGCTTGGCACCTGTCTGGGAGGTGAAGTCCATGCAAATGAACTCGAATTAATCTGGAAATTACTAGTCGGATCACGGCGTGTACTAAGAAGCCTTTAGAACACAATCGCTCCCGTGGGGAAGGTAGCACTTATGCCATAAAAGGAATTAATCAGCATTTTATGTTCTAAATCATTTTACTTACAAAAAAAGAAAAAAAAAAGAAAAAAGATGCGGGCAAAACAAGTTTAAACATGGCGAACTTAATAAAATATATCACTGTGCATTAGGCTTAAAGACGAAATCCTCTACTGAATTCTCAAAGTAGTAACATCCACCCTCAGTGTGCACTGGAGTATGCAAATAGCATCGCAAGTGTTTTGGTGTCATCTCAGTAATAAATAGAGAGCTCTTGAGAATCTATTTTGACCGATGCTGAGATTTATGGGTCATGCTACCACTCAACTTCAAGGATGTCTGACTCGCCTGACTTGCTGCACACAGGGGAGGGGGCTATCAGTGCTCGAAAGTGTCTATACCTGTGATCTTGTGCAGCACTGTGAGTGCTTAGAAACACCAAATTTATAGAATTTACAGAAGAGGACGCTACTTTTAGAGTGGGCCAGTCAAGAGTCAAGCATTACACTGCTTTGATCCCTGTAAAGTATCCCTTCACAGCTATGAGATTGATATCTGTTCTTTGAAATGGTAGAGTGGAAATGCACGGTCTGATAAGCATTCATCATTTCTATATAAAAAAAAAAAGCCACAACATATCAACATAAGTAATCAAGGCCTGACATTCTTCAAAATCACTTCCATATGAGAGGAACCATGGAAAGACAAAAAGGCACGGCTTGCAAATGGCTATCTAAAATAAGTGCTAGCAGAGAGACGAAAGAGAAGTGAGAGGTGGGATTGATATATGAAATGTCAGAGAAGAGAAGAGTGAGAAAGCGGGATTGTGCTTTTTTTTATTTTTCCAATTCAGAATGGTTACTTTTACAAATCTTGTGTAATAGTATCGATGATTCACAGTCATGAGTTAGCTCTGGCCACAATGTGTAGGACTATATATATTTCAGGCTTTGGTTACAGATGCAAGAAACTTCACTAATATAAAGCTGTACACCAGCCTTTTGTTTGAGTTGTTTATGGAGATGGTACCGTCTGCAACAATGCGTTTGTATTTATAAATCCTTGGTAGGAAAATAAGGTGGAGGATCATGTAAGAGGTCAATTTATTGGTGTCACATACATACATACATACATACATACATATATATATATATATATATATATATATATATATATATATATATATATATATATATATATATATATATATATATATACTATATATGTGTATATATGTATATGTGGGAAGAAGGGGCACGGTGGTTTAATGGTTAGCACGTTCGCCTCACACCTCCATAGTCCGGGTTTGATTCCCGTCTCGGCCATGTGTGTGTGGAGTTTGCATGTTCTCCCTGTGCCTCAGGGGTTTTTCTCCGGGTTCTCCGGTTTCCTCCCGATCCAAAAACATGCACGGTAGGTTGATTGGCACCTTGGAAAATTGTCCCTAGTGTATGAATGTGTGTGTGTGTGGGTGCGTGTGTGTGTGTGCCCTGCGATGGGTTGGCGTTCCATCCAGGGTGTATCCTGCCTTAATGCCCATAGACGCCTGAGGTAGGCACAGACTCCCCGTGACCCGTGAGGGAAGATCGGATAAAGAGGTAGAAGATGAATGAATTGAATTAATATATAGGAAGTATTTTTGGTGTCTCCGCATAAGTTTTCTTTTTCAATGCTGTATTGTTTATTATTGATTTCTTTTAAATCTTCAAGCTATTTCTCAGCATTTAGGCCGGAGATTTTATCCTTGTTTTTAATGCTGTATATTCTTTAAGCTACTCGCGATTGTAAACCATCATCACTGGTTCCTTGCAGTCATTCATTCCTTCATTCAACTTTTACCGATCTATCCGACTTCTCTCCGCATATCTCATGTGTCTTCGGGCATCAAGGCAGGATACACCCTGTATGGAATGCCAACCCATCGCACACACCCACACAGACATTCATGCGCTAGTACAGGGGTGGCCAACTAGTAGGAGGCTAAGAGCCTTTTTTTTCTGTGTTACTACAAAGAGCCACATCATACACATGGGTACACATGAACATCATCCCATTCCCATTGACGCATGTTATGTGAAAGCTCCTAAAGAGCCGCATGAAACTAGTTAAAGAGCCTCATGAGGCTCGGGAGCCACGGGTTGGCCAGGCCAGCGCTAGTAGTACCCAAGGTGCCAATTATCCTACCGTGCAATTTTTTGGACAGGGGGGAAACTAGAGAACCCAGAGAAAAAAACCCTGAGGCAACAGGGAGAACATGCAAACTCCACACATGGAGGTGGGAATCGAACCCTAGACCTTGGAGGTGTGAACCTCTATCCTGTTAACCACTAAGCTCCCCCTTCCTCGTAGTCAAAATACAGTAAATATATTCTTCTGCTTTAGTAGAGACACTTTGTTTAATTACAAATACACATTTAATACAATATAATCCTAATTCTATATTTTCTGCCATATTCTCTGATTAAATGGGGGAAAATTAGGCAGTGACAATGAGTAACAAGAAAAAAGAGGGAAATTTGTGTCCATGAACTCGAATCAAGTTTTTTTTTGGCTGTATCAGAGCCATGAGACTATATTTTTTCTGTTTTTTTCTGTTTTTTTTTTTTTTTTTTTTTTTTTACATTTTTTACGGTTTTACAAAAGAACTTGCTTCGGTTCATCATAGGTAATAGTCACAGGAACTATACAGCAACATCCACATGAACCAATAGTACATATCCTTTGTATAATGTACTTTGAACTATAACTATTTTGCAAACTGCCATGTTTTTGCTATAAAATATCAAAATGTAAGGTATGAATGATGAAAGAAGCTACTAAAAAAGATGTGACATTAGTCACTACAGTGCTCTCATATGCTAAAAAAGAGCTATAATGATGATCGTTGCATTCGAGTGTCACAATTTTACCTTCAACCCATCTGTCTTGCAATCTGTTTTTTTAACCTTTAATTCTCCCATTTCTAACAACAACACCTGCATCCATGCACAATTATCACACTCAAAGTGATCCAAGATAACACTTGGAGGAACACAGGGGTTCGATACTAACAGCATTCAATGCACTAAACATTATCCCTTTTTTTCCACTTGAAAAACAAGTCTCTCACCTCTGATTTTCACCTCTTGTTTTCACACCACTGATTATTTTCCATATATTTTGGTGTGGCTATTCCGACCCTCTAAATCGGCTTGATTCATAATAATGCTCTTTATCTGACTCACGCTTTAAATTGTAGCTGATTGTACTTGATATTCTTTAAAACACTTTTATACCCAAGACACATCCTTCGTTCACCCTGGATCCTGCTAACTAATAAGTATAATGGCGTGATGCTATCCAGTGTCCTCTACAAGAGGATTGTTACTGGGTCGGGTTTCTCGCCTGTTTTTCCAGTATTGCAACTGGTTTGATCATTAGTGAACCAAATCCACATCTCTGCAAAATTGCTTATTTTCATATATTGTTTAAACGATTCACGACTTTGTGAAGGTCACAACAGTGCTTGAAAAAGCATCCAATGAATGCATCTAATGTACGCAAAATGACTCCTACAGCGGCTTAACACATTTAACCACAAGGATACAAAAACAGGAATACCTCAGCCATTTAAAAGATATATTCAATAAGGATGCAGGCATTTAAATAGACATTTTTACATACACTACATACCTACAGTTACCATCTCTACCCCGCTGTCAATTAGTACACTTGATATTAGCAGGAACATTTAGTCCAGAACACATGAATCGAACATGCTAGTCTATCGTTATCTATCAGGACTCCATGGAAGTGGAAATGGCAAAGCTCCGCTAAGGTCACAATTTGATTCAGTGCCATTCTCTGGTGAGATCTCGCCACCTGCGCTCAGAAACAATGGTAGAGTCATTAAATACAGCACTCGCCTACCTCCGAGCATTTCTTCCCCAGTGAACCTCTATTAAAACAACAGAGGAACAGCGTGGCGTTTTTTTCCCCCCATGACTTTAAGTCATTCTCCAGCTGTTTTGGGATTCTTTGTATGTGTGTAAGCATGGAGAGAGAGAAGCAGAGGGGGGTCTCATTTGAGGGATGTGTGTGCAAGAGAAATGTGCGCGCTGTTTCATTTTCACTGCAGTGTATTCCTCCATAGATTTACAGCAGCATGTGAAGTCAGACTGAACCTCATACGCGATTCTGTGTTCTTTAACGATAGCAATGCAGCACAAACTTTTTTAGTCGCCCCTCTTTCTCGCTCATAAACTCTCACACACACACACACAAATCAATTTATACACCCTTTTTACACATAATAAAATACGCAGGAACGCTTTTCACCGACACACAAACCTAGACCTATTCCCAGTACACACAAACACACACACACACACACACGTATCCATCTACCATCACAAACCTAATCTTACTCTCATAGGCCAGGTTGCCAACTGCCAGAAATCAATGTGTGCTGAGATCTCTATAGCAGTGTAAGCAAGGGAATGCGCATCAAGCCGCAAACACACACACAGAACAGAAAGTGAGAAGGCAACAGATGAGGTTCTTTGCTTAAGGATAGGCTTTGAGGGAAGTAAGACTAATAGAGCAAGAGACACACAGCCGCAGGGCTTCTTCTATTTGAGCTGTGCCATTGGACTGCCGAAAGCTGTCAGGATGCTGACACAAGCATCAGCCTGCCTAATACACAATGTCAGGTTAAAATGTCTGTTGAACCTGCACAGTGACTGCTGTACCTCAGAGACAGGAAAAAAAAAAGAGCCAGAAGATGTGCTGCTGACAACCACGGTGTCCTAGAAAGGTCAAGGAGCTGTGAATGATTTTAGTTTATCCTTACTACAACACAAAAGCTTTAATCTTAAGGCTGAAGACATTGCAGGTGAAACTAATATAAGCTGTTTGCGTTTGATATATGGTGATTTTAATGATCATATCTTAGGATCACCCAGTGTAGAGACTTACAAAGAATAAAAATAAAGGTTAGTGTAATGGAAAAAGTAGAGAAAAGGAATTTGGATGACATTTGGACGTGCGTTTAGCATTTACTGCGATAGCTCTAAGAAATATTTGATTCTGATCTGACTTCCTGTTGTTGCACACATCAGATTCAAAACACTGACGCTCGCATACAAAGAAAAAAAAATGGATCGGCACCTTCATACCTCAGAGACCTCATCACCCCCCTTTACCGCACCTCGCTGCCTGAGAGCGTCTAGCACTGCTCGATTGGTTCCACCTTCTCTCAAGGTAAGAGACAAGATAAGCTCAAGGCTCTTCTCTGTTCTGGCACTGAGGTCGTGGAATGAACTTCCCTTGGTCGTCTGAACTTGCTATCTTCAAGCAATGTCTGAAGATCCCCATCTCTTCCAACAACACTTAACCTAACACTTCTTCCTTCTCACTGTCCAAAAAAACCTCACCTGAGTCTTGTTTGTATCTTAAGTTAAGTCATCAGCAGTGTAATCTTGGCGGTGCTGGGATATGAACTCATGACCTTCTGATCAGCAGTCTAACACCTTAACCAATGAGCTACCATACACAGTTTATGTTCACTGGTTTCTGAGAGGTGTAAACATTGACAATGATCCGACACACAAAGCAAGTCATAAGGACATTGTAACGTCCCAGTTTAGGTTAGACCAGAGTTTCCAGCTGTGGATTCAAGATAATGGATACCTTTATAAACACACAGATTCCAACAAACCAATTTTGGCATATGGCAAACAAAGGGTTTATTTACAAATGTATATACAAATACACACATATACCCACACATACACTGTACCAGTGGCTTTTCTTCAGGGTGGGCCAAGGCCAAAATAATAAACAAAAAAATCTCTGTTTTTAGTTAGCTTATTTACCTAAAGGAAAAGAAAAAAAATACAAAAATACAGTTTGGCTTCCCTAACTCCCTACTAAAAAAACAGCAAGAAAACTAAACCGCACCCCACCCCTACTGCCAAGGTCAAACCAGAACAAACAAAAAAAACAACAACTCAAAGAACTGCACAAAGCTACACACAGTTCAACAGACACCACAACAAACAACAACCTCTCCAAACAACCCTCCTCCATTGCTTCCCTTCTGTTTCTTAAGGAGGAGACTTATCGTGATGTCATCACAAGGGAGGCGGGATCAAGTGTTGGCCAGGGCAGGACTCAACTGCACACAACAGACAAGAAGACAACAAAAAAAAACACAAAATATCTAAGGTTGTAACAACATAATCTGCACAAAGCCCTGACCTCAGTCCCCTGGAGAAGTCTGGGATGAACTGGAGCACTAAGTGAACCCCAGGACTCACATGACATCTGTGCCTGACTTCACTAATGTCCTTGACGCGCTAAAACTTAATGTCACTCCAAAATCGAATTGAAAGCATTCCCAGAAGTGGGGAGGTTATAATAACAACCGAAAAATCAGTATTCATGATGGTTATACCATATATTCTACTTTCAGTGCCTAGATTATTTGTGTAAATCAACAGAACACATCATATGTTTAAACATGTCTTACGCTATGGCTCTTCAAAGACTCGCAAAAATGCTAATATAATCCAGACTGAATTGAACTGATTTACAGCATCTTCACCAGTCTACATAGGCTCATGAGTTTTAACAGTCTTTCAGCATTGTGTGGAAATGTGCTGAAATGTGGTTTGATTTAGACCTGTGAAAGATTTATTGCAATGATTTCTACAAAGTCACAAAGCCTGTGTGAGTGAGGATAAGGCTGTATTTATGTATGGAGGTGTAATAGAAAAAATGTATATTTGCAAGAAAAACCGGAATAGAAAATGAATGCATCATGTGGGTGCAAAAAAAAAAAAAAGAAAAAAGAAAATAGGGGACCCATCTGTTTGTAGTCTATGCACTGCACATTTTGACAACAATCATTAACAGTAAAGGACCACAGCAGGACCAACACTGACTACATATCATTTGGGTGAGGGACTATTTCCAGCACAGTAATGGCTATTATTATAGTATGTGTGGTGCCAGGATAAATGTATTAGGCACAGCACACATCATGTTGAGCCACATATTGCACAGTACATGTTAAGTGTTTTTGTAGCCTTTCCCAGATGTCAGTTTCTGTTTATAGCCCTGCTGTTAGTAATACTGTTAATATACATTTTCTTAATCAAGAAAATAAACCAGTAATAGTCATTAAATTCTCAGCAATGCTACTGCTTATGACACAGTCACAATACCGTAACACACGGCAATGTTGTGCTGGTTTTTCGGGCAAATGATATCTGGTCAGCAGTCCAACAGTGGACTATTGATGGATGTGATAAAGGCAGCTGGTAAGTAATGGGGCATGTGACCAGATGGACTACAGTGAATAATTGTGCACCATTACACGGTATACACGTTACACTCACATGTATGTATATATATATATATATATATATATATATATATATATATATATATATATATATATATATTGTGTGTGTGCGTCTGCGTGTGTGTGTGGCAATGGCAGGAAGACAGCCTCCCTGTGGGTTTGAAAAAGTAATTATTGGCTTTGCAAGGCATCAGTGTGAGTGACAGGCTGGGCTGCAGGGTCTCAAAGCCCACTGTGTGAATTCTTTGCCCGTCCACGGACCCCGTCACACAGCCAGGCTTCCGCAGACATGTCAAAACCCTGTTGTATTTCCACCCTGGCCCTGAGTTCAAGAGAAAATGTTGTCCATTTCTCTGCTCCATTAGAAGCACTTGAACATTATACTCACTGTCCACTGAGGCGTGCTGTAGAGGGACAGTTTCAGGGCACATAGTAAAGCAGCGAGTGCAGAACTATGAGGAGGAACATATTCTAGAGCGCTACAGATGGAGTGAGGCCTGAGTGATGAAGATGTGCAGTTGGTGTAACTCTCTGAAGAGACAGCCTGCCACATGTTGCTCACGCTAGAGTGCATTCTGTCACTTACACTGTCAAACACACTAGTGATGTTGATGCAGTCTATAGAGTAACTTCATGGAAATGAGAAACTCAGCTGCATTGTTGCAGAAAGCTCTCAGATAATTGTGGTGTGGGGAAAAATGTTATTGGTAAAATTCTAGTAGAAAACCGAATAAAGCTTATTATCAATACACACAAAGAAAAAATGTCAGCAAATATATTTTAGACTTTTAAGGACCACTGGATTAGTGTTGCAAGAGAAAAATATTTTTACAGTCACACAGTGTCTTATGGCAGAGGAACCCACCTTGACCATAGTGAAGAAACTCACTAGTGGCAGCTTGGTGGTGGTGGTGGTATTTGAACCTGCAATCTTCCAGTCCAGAAGCCAATGCCTTAATCAGTGAGGTCCCTCAAAGGCACTTCGGCCAATGGCCCAAATGGTGGATGATGGTCTGGACTGAACCTGGGGCCTCGATATACCCACAGCTTTCATAGATAGGGGCCCAGGTTAAAGATAGTGTCCCTTGCCTGAGAGAGAAGATCTCTCCAGAGAGCAAGCTCCCAAGGAGGGGACTTAAGCAGGGTCACCAGGTCTGAGAACCAGGGCCAAAAGGTCCCCATCATTAGAAGACGGACTCTCTCCAGAACTCCCGGGAACAGCACAACAGGGGGAAAGCATAAAGACGTAGCCTTGGCCAGGACCCATCAAGACAAGCCAGGCAGAAGCTTCCAGGCTGCCAAATAGATTCTTAAGAGAACCAGTCTCTCGAGACTGTCTTTTCGAGTCCCTTGGGTGATGGAACCTTGCTCTGGGGTGGTGTGCCTCCATGCCACACAAGGATTGCTGGCAGGAGCTGTATGTAGAGGGTGGTCATGCCCTGAGGCACTAAACATGGTGGGTTGAATGGCCCAGGCCCCTGAGTGTCAAGGGCATTTGGCCGAATCTCTGTCTCTGTCCTCAGATCTGTCACCCACTGGGGCTTTGCCTGGGTTCGCTATCTGCCCCGCATTCCTTTATCAGCCTGTGTAGGCCTTCCCAACCTCAGCGGAGAAGAGTGCTCTCTAAGAGCAGAGCATGCACAAAGGCGTGAGAGCACAATGCGAGCACTCGGTGCCCTGGAGCACTGAGCCAGCATGCTCCACTTCCAAGCAAGCTACACAAAGGCTGTGCATACCCCCCCCCCCACCCCCCCCCCCCCCCCCCCCCCCCCCCCCCCCCCCCCCCCCCCCCCCCCCCCCCACCCCCCCCCCCCCCCCCCCCCCCCCCCCCCCCCCCCCCCCCCCCCCCCCCCCCCCCCCCTTCCCCCCGAAATAAAGCAGGGACAAAGAGAAATGCATGGCCAGAAGGTGTGCTTGTACTTCTTGCTCCTCTACAATTTGTTTTTTAATTTACCACTTACTGATACTTACAAGTGATACTCTGTTCATGACATCATCCCCCGGCGATGTTACATATCTCCTGTGGACTGATTACACATGCGATTCAGAGTATGACAATGTGGAAGTGTTCCCAATGCTCGAGTTCCTGAAGAGGGAGCCCTTATGAAGGGCTTTATGTGGAAATTCACATTTGGCTTTAATTCACCACTGGAAGTCCTTTGCACTAGAGATCAGAAAGCATACACACAAACTATTTAATTCTTGCATGAAGTAAAAGGCAAAAAGGAACAAACAAGCAAAGCCAAAGGGGAATTTATATTATACCAGAACACCATTTTACACTATATTGTGTTCACTGTTACTCACTGTATAATACTATAGTCAACATAGTCAACACTTAAGATGTTTCTATTCTAGGTTTCACAAGCTAGAATACATTTATACATTTTATTAGATATCTATTATTTAAAAAAAAAGATATATTTCAAAATTGTTTTGTGCTGTTGTAATCAATTTTTCAAACCAAAGCACACTAATGGGATACATAAATTGTACTTTGATGGGATGATTAAACTTGCTTTTAGTTTCTACACAAAAGATGTTTTGAAGAAAAAGAATGACAAAATAAATTATTTAATTTATGTTCATTACCTCCTGGATCACTGAAGATGATTATATGAGGAAAAAAAAAAATCTCAAATGGAAATCACATGGCAACACAAACAAAGACAAAATGCGAAGCAAAGCAACAAAACAAAAGTTATATATATATATATATATATATATATATATATATATATATATATATATATATATATATATATATATATATATATATATACAAACCGGATTCCAAAAAAGTTGGGACACTATACAAATCGTGAATAAAAACTGAATGCAATGATGTGTAGGTGCCAACTTCTAATATTTTATTCAGAATAGAACATAACACACGAAACAAAAGTTTAAACTGAGAAAATGTACCATTTTAAGGGAAAAATATGTTGATTCAGAATTTCATGGTGTCAACAAATCCCAAAAAAGTTGGGACAAGGACATTTTCACCACTGTGTGGCATCTCCCCTTCTTTTTACAACACTCAACAGACGTCTGGGGACAGAGGAGACCAGTTTCTCCAGTTTAGAAATAGGAATGCTCTCCCATTCTTGTCTAATACAGGCCTCTAACTGTTCAATCGTCTTGGGCCTTCTTTGTCGCACCTTCCTCTTTATGATGCGCCAAATGTTCTCTATAGGTGAAAGATCTGGACTGCAGACTGGCCATTTCAGTACCCGGATCCTTCTCCTACGCAGCCATGATGCTGTGATTGATACAGAATGTGGTCTGGCATTATCTTGTTGGAAAATGGCACGGTGGATTGTGTTCACTGACAATGGTTTCTGGAAGTATTCCTGAGCCCATTCTGTGATTTCCTTTACAGTAGCATTCCTGTTTGTGGTGCAGTGTCGTTTAAGGGCCCGGAGATCACGGGCATCCAGTATGGTTTTACGGCCTTGACCCTTTCTCACAGAGATTGTTCCAGATTCTCTGAATCTTTGGATGATGTTATGCACAGTTGATGATGATAGATGCAAAGTCTTTGCAATTTTTCGCTGGGTAACACCTTTCTGATATTGCTCCACTATCTTTCTGCGCAACATTGTGGGAATTGGTGATCCTCTACCCATCTTGGCTTCTGAGAGACACTGCCACTCTGAGAAGCTCTTTTTATACCCAATCATGTTGCCAATTGACCTAATTTGTGTTAATTGGTCTTCCAGCTCCTCGTTATGCTTAAATTTACTTTTTCCAGCCTCTTACTGCTACTTGTCCCAACTTTTTTGGGATTTGTTGACACCATGAAATTCTGAATCAACATATTTTTCCCTTAAAATGGTACATTTTCTCAGTTTAAACTTTTGTTTCGTGTGTTATGTTCTATTCTGAATAAAATATTAGAAGTTGGCACCTACACATCATTGCATTCAGTTTTTATTCACGATTTGTATAGTGTCCCAACTTTTTTGGAATCCGGTTTGTATATATATATATATATAATATATATATAAAATTATGGTTGACATCCTTGTGTGGTTAGTAACATGTGACCAAATCATATGAGGGTGTGGTAGCTGATAGGGGCCGTAGTTCAGGACTGCATTACTGCATAATCTGGACTAGAATGAAATCAGATCTGGCCTCATCTCTTCATTCCATTCTGTGTTCATTTCTTGGAACCATTTATGATGCTTTTGCTCTTGGTTCTAGAAAGGTTCAAAAAGAACTAAAACATTAGTACCTCGCTCATTTGTAAATAGAGGGTCTTGTTTATCTATAACCTTGGTATGTTCTTCAGAAAACAGTGTTGTTGGAATGAAAACAGTATCAGCCAAACTTTTTGTTCCCCTGGAGAGAGGAGAAAGCACTTCCCTGCCTATCTGTCTGTGCATGATAGACATATTCGTTTTTTATCTTTTTATTTTTAATATCACATTCTAATTATTTTTGTTTCAGGTGAATTAAAGATGAGCGGAATAGTGACTACATCCTCCATGCTGGTTTTAATTGCCTGTCTTTGTTCGCTCTTCTGCGGTTTTAATGAATGAGCAGGACTAAATTAAAAATGCGTAACGAGATGTTATCCTAACGGCATACAGCCGGTGTGCTCCTTAACTCTCCTGGCGGTGTAGGCGCAGGGTGAAGGGAAAGAGGCTGTAAAACATGGTAATAATCATTTATCCCTGTAATGCTGAGTGACACGATGAGAGATCCTTCTTAGTAACCATCATTAGCATCGCAGCCAGGTTCTGCCGTACACACAGCGGCTTTGGATTAATAATTTGGCAGCGCAGTCATAGCAACAATGTGTCCATTTGTTTAACCCAGCTCATTTCTCGGCACGGAGGAAAACTGTTTATTAAGATTATGCATGTGTGTTAGGAAAGTCAGAGGCTTCATCCATAAGCTAGATTGATTTCTGTATTCGTATTCAGGCGCAGGAGGGAGATGAATGTCAGAAGAAGAAAAGTTAGAGAAAGCGAAAGGGCTAAAGATGCTGATGCTGTCCCCCACACGCCGAATGAAACCGGAATCCATCACGCCAACGGTCTGCTTTATAGCAAGTCCACACGGGAGCCAAGCAGCTATTTAGATGCAGGTTAACGAGTGAGACATCTCTGTCTGGGGCCACTGGTTTGTCTAAATGCTAATTTATGTTCAAAAGACCGCCAGAGAGCTCATCATCAAATTGAAGCACTTGATGGTACAGGAATGACCAAGCTACCCTTAGTGTCAGAGTGCACAGATTTGGGAGCAGTCCCCAATGGATAAAGTGCCATTAGATTTTGAGAGAAATACTAAAGTCTAATACTGTTCATTACATCCATAATCACGGTCTGCAAGTGCCAGAAATAAAACTGTATGACACGTGTGTAATTATTAATCATTTATTTGAAGAAAAAAAAAAATAGGAATAACTTCTCTGCAAATGTCCTGCTTCAATCTATTGGACATGTGGGACAGAAAATACATAGAATCTAGTATCACTTATACAAGCCACTTTCAGATATAAAAAGAACTACATGTCCACTACTGTCCTGAAACCACTGGGATATTTTCCCGTCGAATGATATCGCCTCACACCAACAGGTTCCGGGTTCGATTCCCATCGCAGCCATGTGTGTGTTGGCATTCCATCCAGGGTGTGTCCTGCCTTAATGCCCATAGACGCCTGAGATAGGCACAGGCTCCCCGTGACCTGAGGGAAGATCGAATATAGCGGTAGAAGATGAATGAACGAATTAATGAATGTCCACTACTGTCCTGAAACCACTGAGATATTTTCCCGTTGAATGATATCGCCTCACACCGCCAGGGTCCGGGTTCGATTCCCGTCTCGGCCATGTGTGTGTATGTTCTCCCGGTGCCTCAGGGGTTTCTTCTGCGGTTTCCCCCGGTCCAAAAACATGCACGGTAGGTTGAAAAATTGTCCGTAGTGTATGAATGTGTGTGTGAATGTGAGTGTGTGTGTGTGATGGGTTGGCATTCCATCAAGGTGTATCCTGTCTTAATGCTCATAGACACCTGAGATAAGCACCATCTCTCCGTGACCCGAGGGAAGATCGGATATAGCGGTAGAAGATGAATGAATGAATGATATCCAGCATTTAAAGTTAAAGTTTGTTCTTTCAGGAATAGATGGATATTTATTGGTTTGCTGAAGGTGAATATAAACATGAAACATTAGTAGATTTACAGTTCAACCCTTATACATCTGAAGCATTCTAAATGCAAAATACAATATTTTTTTTTTTTACTATTTTCTTCCCAGTCATTCTTTTCTTTCCTGTACAGATTTTTGGTAGCATTTTTTTTTTAACACATTTTGAACTGTGTAACACAAGACGGAGACTCTTCGCGGTGTAACCATGACGACAGGCATAAATAGCAGTTTGAGAAAATCTAGATGGGAATCAGACATGCATTGTTTAAAGAAAAGAACTATTTATAATCTAGCTTATGACAATATTTCGATCTGACAAGAACAGAGATAAATTAACCTGTATGACACTTTATATCACCTTACAAGTCACCAATGAGCTTAGAGAGGATAAAGCACTAATTTAGTCAATTATTTTATTGTTAGCATGATGCACAAAGAACAATGACTATACTGTAATAAATGCTCGTGCCGTTATACATTAAATAATGTTAACTAGCCCACGCATCAAGGTCATGAAATATTATAGCCAGTGTAAGGAGTAATAATAAAAGTATGTATTATAATGCTATATTATAGGAAACCAAAACAGCAATCAGCATCAATTTTAATCTTTCTTTGTCAATGGTTCATGTAGTACAAGGTTTTATTTTTTTTATTGCAAAGAAATGATACACCATACATCATGCTGCTGGTTATTAGATGTGTATATATTTCAAAGATATAGATTCTATGACACAATAGTCTAGTTCTACACTTACCTTTGCAAGCAATGCTCGTATAGACCAGTTCCTGATTCTCATTGGTTAGAATTTTGTCGGTGTGTGCAGGAAATGCTCTTTATTCCTGTAACAACAAACAAAATCCAAACATTATTACCGAATAATTATTGCATTGTTGAAAAGTTCTTGAAGGTTATTTATGATTAACGTAGTACTTCAACTTCTGTACTTAGAGGTTAAAAGGTTTCGATGTTTAAATAGTCGTACTGAGAGCTCATTAAGATTCCATCAGCAAAGTGCAGCCATTTTCATTTCAGTCTTCAGGCTTTCTTTTACTGCTTATCTTTGGAGTGTGATTGATGCAGCTCTGTTTTTGGGTGGATATTTGTCCGATGGATTGGTCTGTGCTTGCATTCCTTCTCTCCACACATTAACCTATTAAAAGCTTAATGGGTGGAGAGTATTTTTCAGTCTGTACCGACACACGTTCCTCCCAGCAAAATAAGGACAGAGATCCATCTGAATGGGGGTCAGAAAGAGTTTGAGTGTGTGAGAGTCAAAGCTCTTCCTTCATTTCCTGTCGGCTCATACGAAGGCTGGGGGAGACATTGAATCGGGGACTACAGCCACACGGTCAGCGCATCGCTCATTGTCCTACACAAAATCAAGAAAGAGACGGATTTGTCCAAAAAAAAAGAAAAAAAAAAAGGATCCAATTTTCGTGGTGCTATATTTCATTATAGAGGAGATTCCTTCAGATAGCTTGCTTCCCTGTTTCATTATGACTTTATGAAGAGTGGAAATGTTGCATGAATATGTTAATGTCTAACAGTCTGTGCTGCAATCTGGGGAGACAGGAGAGAGAGAGAGTCGAGGGAGTCCAACTGACTCGATTCTCAGATGGCCAGAACGTGAGCACGAGAGCACACACACACACACACACACACACACACACACACACACACACACAAAGATGACATCCATGATGTTGTGGCTTTTTTACTTTTCTCTGTGACTATATGAGTCGTGTCTGTGCATTCCGCATGGTGAGAATGATAGCAGCGAGCACTGAATAAATTCACACGGTGCCAGATGAAACTTAGCAGTCCATATTCTTCAGCATGAATCTCAGTATATGGCTAGGCTAAGGGGGAAAAAAAGGAAAGCTAAAAGTGAATAAGACTTTCCTGTGGAACAATCTCGTGCAGATGGGTAGCGCTGCCTGTGCCGGGTAATGTAATGGAACCTTTCTGTTCCACAGTTTTCATAAAGGGGAAAAAAAATGTCCATCTTCTCCAAAAGCTTATTTGAGTTGTTAACCTTCCGTATAAGCCAGATGATCTCATATAAGTCTTGATGTTAGAAATGTCACATAATTCAACCTTAGCACTAAGGTCCATTTGGCCTTCGACAAAAAAACAAAAGAAAAGAAAAAGGAGTACAAGTGAATTCGTTTATAACTTTCACCCACAGCACGGACGGCCCTCTGAACGAATGCACAATGCAATAATCATAAAATAAAACATGGTCAAACCAAAAATATTTCACACCCGCTGACTCTCGCTTATTACAACAAGCTCAAGCAGTGTGAAATGGGGTCCATTCTGAACCTTTTTCCTCTCAGCACAGAAGATGGATGAAAGCAATTAAAGGCACTTAAAAAAAAAAAAACAACACACAGGGCTTCAGTCTTTTATCGTGCCACATCGCAGGTAAGTAGAGATCAGTGGACTTATGCAATGCTTATGTTTTAAACAGCTTGTAATGTGTCTAAAGTTGTCCCCCTGTATATTATCTAAAGGGTGCATGTGTTTGACATTCGCCACGATTTTAGCGTTACCAAAAAAATCTGATAAATAAATTAAAATGCACGTATAAAAACTGTCATAAAAGCCTTGTGGTTTTGCAAATGGAAAGAAAAATCCTTAAAAGATATTTTAGATATTCCTATTTTGAACATTTGTTCAATACAAAGACAGAAAAACACGCCCACTCGGAAACGCACATAAGCGCTCTATCTCAGAGTGTGGTTAACAGCACCATCTAGTGGTGACACTAGACAATAAAAAAATGAATTCGATAGCAATAATGCAATATTTTCGATTTGAGATCTTCTCAACACCAAAAAAAAAAAAAAATCATCACCCACTCGATGATCACTTTTGAAAATGTATTCATTTATTTAAATCCTTTTGCCAAAATGCTTTTGTCAAATCAAATACTCCGTCTTCTATACATCACAGACTGTGTGACAGTAAGTAGCTGCGTGTCACAGTGGGGGAGAAGCGTGGTTCCTGCTGATGCTCCACAGATTGATTTACAAAGGCAGAAGGCAGTAAATCGCCAGCCAAGGGAAAGAACCTGCCAACCTCCAGCCTGCTCCATGTGTAATTTATTAGAACTCTGTTACAGTGAGACACTGCAGGGCACAGAGCGCATTACAGCCTCTTTTTTTGTCAGAGAGCAGGATTTGCTTTTGAATATGGTCACAAAACAACAGGGTCAAGTCGAACATAAGATCAATGCACAACTGTTAGGCCAAATATTATGCACCAGTCCAAGTGATTATTATATTGTTTAGTGGGAAAAGCAAGGTTTTTTTTATCAGGTTAGTCTGAAAAATTTCTGTAGAGCAACAAACATCTCCATTAGATCCTTATAACCTCCTTATAACATACCACAATGTACACTTTTTACATTGCATTCATTTTTTGCATTCATTTAAACTTACAATCAATGTAGAATAGAATGAGAACAATAAGCATTGTAATTATAATCAGAGAACTTTCCAAACTGCTTTTATAAGGGTTTTTAGAACTGCAGGGGACAAACGGAATAAAGTGTTAACTTTCCCCTATTCATATCTGAAATAGCACTTTTTCTCATACCTGCTGTGATTTACATTTTCATTCAGACGTGACCACTGCATTTTATTTCCTACACCTCATTTGGCCCAGCCAAGGTGAATTTGTGCTAACTAGATAAACTGGACTAGGTCCAGTAATGCACAGCAGCCCCCAAACACACATACACACACACTATAGTTCTTTGGCACAGCCAACATCTCAGCAAAACATGGGAAATTATATGATTTAAAGAGAACTATTCGAGGCATGCACAGTGGGGAATGTGTATTTGAAGCGCTCTCTGAATGAAGCAATTATGTGCTGTTGAGGTGAGAAAAACAATACTTGAAACAATACCGAAGCGAGAATGGAAATGTTTGTCAGCTGATTATTTGCAATAGGAAATAAATAAAAGGGTTTGTGACCAAGGCGCCTTGCAGAGATATTAAAAAATGTGTTAAAAATATTCAGTTATTTTTCTCCTCAACCCTATTCTTAGGATCATTCACTGATTACTGTGAAACTAACAGATACAATATACCAGGATATTGCCATGTTTTTTAGGAGTAATGTATTAAAGAGAGGGGGCACGGTGGCTTAGTGGTTAGCACGTTCGCCTTAAACCGCCAGGGTCCGGGTTCGATTCCCGTCTCGGCCATGTGTGTGTGGAGTTTGCATGTTCTCCCCGTGCCTCAGGGGGTTTTTCTCCGGGTTCTCCGGTTTCCCCGGGTTGATTGACACCTTGGCATTCCATCCAGGGTGTATCCTGCCTTAATGCCCATAGACGCCTGAGATAGGCACAGGCTCCCCGTGACCCGAGGGAAGCTCGGATAAAGCGGTAGAAGATGAATGAATGAATGAATGTATTAAAGAGAAAGGTTGTGTCCTTCAGGGAATCAACCAACTGACTATGAAAATATAATTGCTATTATTTTGAGAGTGTACAAATATCTGACAAATGCTGTATATTCACCATTTATAATCCTGTTGCCAGATGTTGGTGTTTAGATAATTTTTTTCTAAAGGATTTGCCATGATGAAGATGATGTTTTGCACGTCAGCATGTGAATCCTTACATGTTGGGTTGATTCTTTCAACATTGCAATATAAAAGTAAACACATTAAAGCCAAGAATGGTAATAAGACATAACTAATTTTGCATAACAAAAAGAAATCTGTTTTATACATAGTGTATTAATTTTGTGTATATGTGTGCATATGATTTCTTGTATTTTGAATATGTGTAAAGTTGAAAAAAGTTAAAGCATAAAGAAAATTATGCAAATACACACTGGAAAAAAATAAGGGAAGGAAAAACATGTATAGCACAATACATGCATTATTATATTTAAATACAAAAAAACATTCTGCAAAGTCTCTGGAGGCTCCATGTTACTCCTCTGTTACACATTAATTATTTTGTACTTTAGGTACAGCTAAATTAGTCATTTGCTAAGTATGGTAAACATTGCAAAATAAATGTTGTTTTTGTCAAAGATCATATGTAACTGTTGGACCAAATATGGATATGTACAGGTAATACTTTATATCTTTTCACCTCATTTTTATGAATTTATTTATGATTTTGACACTCTAGTAAAGTTTGGTAGAATACATGCATTTATGTTTTGAGTTGTAGGAGAATATCAGAATTATGTTTTTTACATTTTAGTTAGTTAAATTCACACATTCTTTGGCTCAAATTTAACTGTGTTTGTTTTTTTAATATGGAAAATATTATATCAGTGCAAAATCAGCAAGAAGACAATTATGTAAAAAAAAAAAAAAAGGAAGCACATGAAAAGGATCTGCTACCAATAAGATTCAGATATCCGCAAAGCTTGAAAGAAGCACGATGCAATTCTGCCCCCTGTTGGAAAATGTTAGTATTTGCACCTCCAACACAGCTGAGGCAATTCTAAGAAGGATTAATAAAAAACTGTATATTACTGTCGCTTCTTCAATAATTAAAAAAAAACGATCCTACTGAAAAACGTACAATTAATCTGCAATTATAACCATTAATTTTATGTATTTAAAATTATTTCCAAAATGTGTTCATTGTGTTTTAGTGTGTTTTCTTTTGTAGAATTTTCTTTTGTAGAGAACCAGGTTGCCTATATCAAAACTCGAATTTCGTGACGTCTCGTATGGAACTATATGTTTATCGCAAATGTAACAAAATATCGCAAATTCGCAAAGAGACTGAATGTGCCCAAATGTTAGTTTTCACTAACAAAAGAAAATATTTAAAGCATATTAAAGTACTACTGTGTTATTCATATTAGGTTATAAACAGAGTGCTGGTACTTTAGTATGGTACTTTACATTCAAACCTAATGAAAGAACCCTGCTATGGAGAGGGTTCTATAGGTAATCTCAGCCAATCAGCAGATGGCAGTTCTGAACTTAGCCAATAGGAACACAGCATCATGTTGTTGCCCAATAGAAAAAGCATTCTCTCTCTCTCTCTCTCTCTCTCTCTCTCTCTCTCTCTCTCTCTCTAGCTGTTTAATTGTATTACGTGTAATGTACTGTTATTAAATATTATTAATGTTCTTTTAATAGGTTTTTATACATTATTTGTTGAATATGTTTTAGGTCAAGTACTGTAAATTACATTTACTGTATTACATTTATAAAGTGCGGACCGTGCATTTCACACCTAGGCCTTCATCTTAATATGCAGAAATTCAGTATAAAAGGCCATTGCCATTGCTGTAGACACAATAAATGCCTGTACTGAATAAACAAACCAGGAGCAAACTACTGCAGCTCCAGACATGTATTCTAGTGCAGCTCCATCCGTGACCCACATAAGAAACATCAATAATAAACCTGCAGTATTATTTAGGTAAACAGCAGCATTTTACTCACCAACAAATCGGATTGTTTGTAAACAAAATCCATCCTCCTCTCTTTCCTCAAAACCAATTGCTAAAGTGAAAGAGAGGGATAAATCCTCTTCCTGGTCGTGACTCGAGCTTCGGAGTCTCCAAACTTTCTTAACAATGTCCGGCTTTTCTTGAAAAGTCCGATTTGAAAATGGATTTGAAAGTAAATCTGCCACTTAATCTTCTCCTTCAGCCAAAAGGGGGCGACAAAAACAGCTCAATTGAACCCAATCTAGACTATCCAATCAACGTCTCTGAATACGGTGGCGTCATACGCCTGCTAGAAGGCGCTGGTGACGCCAACTCAAAATCTGATTGGTCGAAGCAGCAGTTTCATCAACGTTTATTCTGTTACAGGTGCTGCAGAATGGATTGACTTTGACTCTGCCTGGCAACAAATGATGGCTGAAATGTGATTGGTTAAATACTTTAATATGAAAATACATGTCTGGAAGCTGTAAAAGCATCGGAAAAGCAACGACATTTTCTTATGGCGGATATGAAAGGCGCGAATAGACCATTTGGAATTATTGAATAAGTACTAATGGACAAAATATAAGTAATATCAGTTTGTGATTCAGATATTTCTTAGACCAGCAGAGAAGGCCTTGCAGGCCCTGACGGCCCACCACTGATAAAGTGACATGATATTTTTACGTCAATATATCAGGATTTTTAGCAACTGGTCTTTGACGTAACCCTTGGGATATCTGTGGAATTACTGTACTGTAATTACGCAATAATTTATTACGAATGAAAAGAGAATAGTGTCCAAAATAACTAGTTTCGTTTGGATTTTTGAACAAGAGAAATGTTGCGTAAAATATATGACAAACATTTATTTATATAAAAAGTTTATTAAAAAGGGATTTCGTCCACAGTAGTTAAGACTGGCACCTAAATCACAAAAAAATAAAAAATAGTGTACATCCAAAATTGCATTCTATAAAAATGCATTAAAAAAAGGGATAAATAAAAAAAAGAAAAGAAAAAGCATTACGATGTGTATGTCATCATGAATACAATGCTTTCCTTATGGAAGTGGACAACATAGATTCAAATCAACCAATTAAAAACAGGGTCAATACTACATTAAAATGCCTACAAGGCACAGAGACTTTCATTGTAAAACAGTGCTTGATTGATTTTTTTTGTGTGATGGATCTTTTAATAACCACTTAGAAAAAGATGGATGCAGGCCATAGATTTGTGTTGCAACATAAAAAATGGTGTCTTGATAACAATGCAAAAAAAAAATAATAACGAAGAAATAAAAACCTCAAAAACGTCATACAGTCTTTTTTCTTGGCTGATTCAGCTGTTGAGAAGATTATGAACAGAGGAACTACCCATAATCTAGAAGAACTCTACATCTCCCAGGTCTGATGGTGTTCTGTCCAGACGGAAGGAGTCTTCCTAAGAGATGCTAACACATCCCGACTGTGTGGGTACCAGGAGGAAGATGAGTAAGGCTTGTTCCGGCTTGTGAGGGATCAGTGAGGTGTATCAGAACTGAGTGTGCAGTGTGTAGGCAGCAGGACTGGTGGGAGGAGGGGAAGGGGTATTTGGGATGTAGAATAAGGCACTGAGGCATAATACAGTAAGGTCAGTCTCTAGGGGGCGCTCTCCAACACTGCAGAAAGTGAAAATTACTCTGAAGGGCTCTGGGCATCTGCTAGCAGGTCAGGTCTGAGGCACTCGATAGGACACTGAATGTTCTGTAGAAGAGAAACAAAGAATGGGAGAGATTAATTCAGAAGAATAAACTGATCTCAACATCGGACAAGACAGAACTACCATGATCAGGGTGATGAAAGTGATTTAACACTAGGATTAGCAATCATTTTAATTTTATCGATTCCGATTCCCAGTTTCTAGTCTAAGGATGAACCAACTGCAGATGCTGGTCGTGTTGGTCGTGCCACCGTCCTTGCAACATATTAGTTTATTACATAATTACACTTAGCTTTATTTTCAGTCTTTACAAAGTTTACCCACTCTTTTGAGCTCTTCCTGCAGTCCATCATTTAAACTGAGGTTTAAATTACCACATAAGGTCCTGGTAGATTGGACATGTGGAAGGTCCTGGCAGATTGCCAGGTGAAAAAAAAATGCAAATTTGAATTTTATAACAAGTTTTAATCTTAAGTATCCGATTCGATTCCCAACCGTATTAAACAGTAATTATAATCATGAAATGTTCACAGGCACAATAAAACACATCAGGCCTGTCTAAAATTTTGCCTAAACCCATAATATTTTATCTTTATCTTTAGTTGTTACTCTTTAATAAAATCTCTGCTAAAAACTAGTTCTGATGTATCGAGCTAACAAATGTTTAAGATCCCTGCAAATGTCAGCCATTCTAAAATAATTAAAAATAAACCTTCCGTCCTTGAATGTAATAACAGTTTGCTGACTGTTGGAATACTAATATGAACAGTAAGACCTACCAGTTTGCGTAGGGCGTTCTCTCTGTAGCGGTCATAAACATCTGTGTGCACAGGAGGCTGGAGGAGGTCAACGTTTAAGTCAGCACCTGGCCGACGGCAATTCTCACAACGCCAGCCCTGAGGAGACCATATTTAGTTACACAACATGGTTACACACAGCTACTCGGGAGATAAAACTACTGAGACACTAAATGAAGAACAAAACATTCAACATATATACCCTCTGTTACATTGCAATAACAAATGTTTATCTTTTAGAATCTCATAAGATGGACTAAGGCAAAGCGTCTCTCACCTGCTGTCCACCATTGCAAGTACAGGTGCAGATGCTTCCGAGGTACTCTTTCTGCCACTTTTCTCCGACTTTATACATCTTTCCATCATCATAACATGTGGCTTCATCTGCAAACAATTTTCAGATCAAATTACTGCTAAATTCAAAACCTCACATTTGCTAATTTCACAGGCATAAAAAGCAATTCACATGCTCCTGTTATTTGGGCACAACAA
The DNA here is from genome assembly GCA_030449085.1 of Kryptopterus vitreolus. Classification (NCBI taxonomy): domain Eukaryota; kingdom Metazoa; phylum Chordata; class Actinopteri; order Siluriformes; family Siluridae; genus Kryptopterus; species Kryptopterus vitreolus. The sequence goes on along the minus strand of JACRUU010000011.1, from coordinate 5,270,834 downwards.
TTTTCATTGCTAAGGCAAACAAACGAAAGGATAGAAGGAAGGGAAAAAAATCAGTCTCTCAGCTGGCACTCGGATTTCTCATCACCGCCCCCATATGCAGCTGCATTATAAATTCTATTGGCAGGGTGGTGCGATGCCACTGCCTGAGTTAAACCCACTTACGTGGCTCGCACTTGAACTCTCCTTTCCCGTTGCCCATGCAGGTGCAGCTCATCATGTGACCGTTCTCCGCTTGGCGGTCCCATTTCTCCCCAATGCGATAGTTATGGCCATTATCGTGACACCACTCTGTTTGATGGATAGAGTGCATGTAAGAAAAGAGCAGTGGGATAGACTACTTTGTGCTTCGCTACGCACAATACACTGTGGCTCATTTAGCTTTTGGATTGTTTATTGAGTGAATTCATCCATCCAGGACAACCACACAGTCATAAGATTGTTCAATCCATGATTCTCGCATTCAGACATTGTTGGTGCAGTAAGCTGGTCTCGTAGTTTTGTATTATCTGGTTAAAGGTTGACAATACAAATCTGAGACAAACGCCACCTCCTCATTAAACATCATGTTATAAATAAACATGACAGAAGGGGCTACCATGGGCAAAATCAATTCTATTTTTCAATTTCAGCAAATGCATTATGTTGTCTTTAAAAAATACGCTGCATTACTGTGCTTTAACAGAAATAGGCATGGCTTAACCCCCTTGTAGATGATTGCTGTGGAATCTCATCAAACTGCTGCCAGCCAATTTAATGTATGTATTACTCCAATGACATTTGATGCATATTTGATATGTGCCATATTTAAGGCACTAATTGTGCAATTATAGCTTGAAAGCAATTATTTTTCTTTGATTGTAAATAAATTCAGGCAACAAGGGGTTAACCATTGTTTTTGTTTTTTTTTTTTAGCTGCCCATGCTAGTGTGAGGTGTAGGGTTTAGCAAGCATTAGCATTGGCTCAGTCACTCACTGGATGAATCACATCTGAAATGGCCACTGCCAAAGCCGAGACACCTGCACCAGAGCTTAAAGCCCGTCTCGGACATGCGCTCCCACTCAGCGCCCACTTCGTGGTAGACGGCAGTGAATGTGTCATAACACACATCTCTGCCTATGGGCACTACTCCAATATCTGGTCCTTGTCCTGGAACTAGAACAAGTAACATATTATGACAAGGAAACAAAATGAAGAAACAGAAGCACGCTTTTTTGTAATGGGTTGTTTAACGAGGCTTTACCAGCGTTGCCAACAGTCACAATTTCATCATGGACTCTATTCTTGTCCTCGCCATTGACCGAGAAAACAGTGACTCTATAGGCGGCTCCTGAAGTAAGACCAATCAGAGTAGCACTAGTGGCGGTGCCAGGAAGATGCACCTAGTGACGAACACACAAGAAACACGCAGTGAATACTCAAATGCACCATATTCAATTTGTGTTACAGAAAAGAACTACATTGCTTTAATATATAGGTATATTTTTATTAGATCATTACAGCTTTTCAGTTGGTTTCAGACAAATGTACATGTTTTTTTTTTGTAAAACAATGTTTATTTTATTTTATGCTCACCTGGAAATCCTGCTCGTCAGTCGTTATTGGATTGCATGAAACCACATACTCAGAGCTGTGTGGCACGCTTGGCCATGTGATAGTGGTCAGTGTCTGGGCTTCCTGGTGCAGCTCTGTCTCATTGAACGGATTCTCAAAGGTGATCCCAGGCAAAGTGCCCTCACTCACCCTCACCACTGGGACTCTGTGACCATCTGGCCCTGGCAGAGGAATGTAGACCAACGGCTCACCGTGGTGCGGAGCCAAGGGCTGATGCTGCCCACGGTTGGCCAGACCCAGACTCTGATACTCTGTGTAGACGTGTTGACCCTGCTGCCCGAGTGTGTCATGTCTGTTTGGGCCCACCAGGTGCACATGATTAGTGTTTAAGTTCTCTTCATTAGGAACATCTAGTACACCAGGCCTGGGCCGGTGAGACACTGGTAGCTGAGGGGAAAACTCTTCCACTTCTAGAAAAAAAGAAGAAAAGGAGTGATCTCAGAGGTGCTGTTATATCCATATTCTCATAAGATAATATTGTAGAACATCTGCAGAGAAGCATTTGAATGGTATATTTCCAAACTACACAAGAAAACGCCTTTTTATTGCTATGTATTACCAGTACACGTCAACACTTGGAAGATTATTTAAAAAGAACAGATGCTTACGAGTTCTGGCTTTGCCCACAAGTGCAGTACTTCTTTGAGCATTGTTCAGAGCAACAATTTTAATGATGTATTCAGTGCTTGGCTTCAAACCTGCATACAAAAATAAAACAATATATATATATATATATATATATATATATATATATATATATATGTATATCCAACTCTTTAGTTTAAAGGTGATAGAAAACAGCTGTGAAAGATTGGCAAAAAAAGCAAAACATAGATACCAGATAGATAAGAAGATGCAAGAAGCAATGAAATAATAAATAAGCAGCAAGAAATAACAAAGATTTTACACAAAGACAAATACCGGAGATTGTGGCAGATGTTCGTTCAGCAAGGGGTCTTGGGATAAGCTCTCTTGGAATGCCTTCAGCTTCTTCATAGGTGATGTAATATCCTGTAATGATGCTTTTGGGTGGTTCCCAGGAGAAGGAGATGGTGGTAGGGGTCAGGGAGGTAAAACGGATATGTGCTGGTGGACTGATTACTGGTTTAGCTGAGGAGAGACAACCACAATAAATCAGGTAAAATACACCACTTTCAAGCAAATGTTAGATTTGATCCTATAAACTACTATAACTATAAAACCACTGTTTTCCTAATTACCTGTGGTGGCTGCGATGGTGAACGGTTCACTGCGAGCATTTCCATTCAGAGTGTATATGTTGATCTTGTAGGACGTACCTGGCTGTAGACCTAGACACAACATGATTAATAAATAAAACATTAATTCAATGCTGACGACAACATACCTTTATAAATACAGATTAAGGTAGTTTGACTTTTGGTTTAAGTACCATTGATGGTATAGGTGCGGGATTCGGGTGGGATCGTTTTCAGGATGGGGTTGTGACTTCCAACAGTGGGTGTGGCCTCCACTAAGAAGCCAAAGATTGCATCGGTTTTGGAGCGCCAGGTCAAAGTAATGGAGTTATCCTTCAAGTTGGAAATCCGAACACGACGTGGAGGGCTGATGTCTGCAAAATAGCGATAATATCAAGAGCTTCAGATAGGTGCACATTAGATTTATAACCAGAAAGTTTTGCCGGCTTATAGCTTACTGTCAGGAGTTGTGATGTCTCCCTTGACCGGACGACTAGTAAGAGAATTCTTCACAGCATAAAGCTCCACTTCATACTCAGTAGCAGGCTACATAGAAAAACAGAGGGACAAATATAGCCAAATTGCACCCTTTTGACTAAATAATACAGTAGATAAGGAGCGTAGTTGTCTCTCTTTTAATATAAATACATTTTGCATTTTATTGTTCCTTAACACATGTTGGAAATTATGCCCTCCTTCATAGCTCTTAAAATCTGAAATCTGGCCCAAATCTTAGATGTACCCAAAGGCTTAAATAACAAGGACAGCTGTGTGTGTGTGTGTGTGTGTGGTTTGAGTGTATGAGCACATTACTGGTCTCAAACCAAGTGCAGGCCACAACCGCTGTGAGCAACAAGGCCCTCATTAGACTTCAGGTTAATGCTGTGGATTTCTTAAAGCTTTGCAAATCCAGATTTGAGCTGAAAAAAGCACCTCGTGAATGTATAAAGCATTATACATTCTTTATGTCATAAGGCATAAGCACTTCCTGTACGCCGCCCTGGATAAGAACGTCTGCTAAATACCGCAAATGTAAATGTAAATGTAAGGCGCTATATTCTGAAACACAATATGCTCAACACTTGAATAGTAGTTTAGCTTCCAAAGACTAAACAGTTAAATCAGTCTAAGCGAAGGCACTTACCATAAGTCCAGTGGCATGATACTGGGTGGAGTACGGTGCAATGTTGATCTCTTTAGTAGGCCCATTCTTGTTCTTGGGAGTGATGGCCACACGGTAGCCAGTTAGCTGGACATTAGGTCCTGAAATCCATGATATGGTAAAGGAAGTGGAGCCAACCTGAGAGACCTGGAGATTCGTAGGACCAGGAATAGCTACAGAAAAAAAAAAGACAGAAATAATGTTCAGGCCATTTTTATATCCAGGATGTTTACCGGTAATATGCATATATTTTTAAATACAGAGCATGTGTACCTGTGGTTTGGGTGGAAACCAGTGGAGGACTGGGAGTGCGGTCATGGAGGGCGATGACTTTAACAGTATACTCGGTGCCAGGCCGGAGCCCATGCAGAACTGCAGATTCGTCTGTACCCTGTGGAGCAGGGAATAGCTCCCTCTCGCCTTCTTCTGAGCTGGAGAATAGCACTCTGTATGAGGTCACCTCGCCCTCTGGACTCTCCCAGGAAATCCGCAAGGACGTCGAGTCCACTTCAGAGAAGGCCAGATCCTTGGGTTTGTCCACAGCTGAGAGAAATCACGAGATGAATGACAGTAATAGAAGCGGATTCATTTTTATACACGTATTTTTAATCAAAAGTAAAAATGATAATATTTTTTAATATTATACGTATATACATTTTCATTTGTTTTCTGGCATTGACTTACTTGTAATTACATTCTCTACCAGAGGAGGGCTCTCTGCATCCTGTCCCAGAGCATAGACACTGAGTGTGTATTCTGCTGTGGGCATCAATCCTGAGAATGTAATCTCTGTCTGGTCTGTGAATTAACAGAAATAAAAAAATATTGTTTCAAGAATAAATTTAGCATCAGTCATTAACAGGATGTAATACATTTCAATCTAGATAAAAACATACAAAGCAGTGTGAATTAAAAAGCTATATTTATGTTTAAGACCAAGACAGTTTATTACCCGGAGCGACTACTTCAGAGAAAGTAGATCCACTGCCATTTCGGGGGGTTCCAGTGATGCGATATCCAGTGACGGGACCAGCTGCTGGTGTCCAGCGTACAGTGATGGTGCTGTCCTTGACATCAGTGACCTCCATCTCAGACGGTGATTCAATATCTATTGAAGCACAAATCATTAATCATTTTTATTCTCCACCAGTTATTAATCATCACATTACTAGACTGTGGAGTTTACCACATGCATTATAGTCCTCATTCATTCATTCATTCATTCATCTTCTACCGCGTTATCCGATCTTCCCTCGGGTCACGGGGAGCCTGTGCCTATCTCAGGCATCTATGGGCATTAAGGCAGGATACACTCTGGATGGAATGCCAACCCATCGCAGGGCGCACACACACACACTCACATTCGCACATACATTCATACACTAGGGACAATTTTCCGAGGTGCCAATCAACTTACCGTGCATGTTTTTGGGCCGGGGGAAAACTGGAGAATCTGGAGAAAACCCCCCTGAGGCACGGGGAGAACATGCAAACTCCATACACACATGGCGGAGACGGAAATCGAACCCGGACCCTGGCGGTGTGAGGCCTCCATGCCCCCATTATAGTCACCCTTTAGTATTATATTAAGCTCTGGTATCACATCAGAACAATTCTAACGTGATATGAGACACGACAGTGGGTGTACCTGTTTTGTGAGTGACATTGATGGGTGTGCTAGAGGCAGGGCTGTCTCCTCTGCCTGTCACAGCATACACAGTGATGGTATAATCAGTGCCTGGGCGTAGACTCTCGATAGTCGCAGTTGTCTGGGAGCCTGGGACAGTGAACTCTTTTGGAGAGCTGTGGCCACCTGAGAAAAGAAAGATAATTAGCAAAAAGAAACTACAGCATTTACAGTGTATGATACACATACTAATTTTAACTGATGGCAAACAATGGACCAAATGTGCCACAAAAGAGCAATGATTTATAAATAGTTTAATTTACTGAGAAAATATAAATGGTATTTTTGTTTTTACTTTATTTGTCATTGACATACCTGACTCTCCATGGGTGATCCGGTAGTACCTCACACTGACAGAGGGGGCATCCCAGCGAACAGTAATACTGGTAGGTGATGAAGACGTGACCTCCAGGTCAGTAGGGGCATCGGAGACTAGCCAAAAAAAAAATTAATATTAGATTTAATCATATATTGTGCAAGTCAGTAAAGTTTATATCAGTAAATAAGGGAATGTAAATATAAACACTCTATTAGTAGATGTAGTTAAAACAGAACTAGTGCTTACTGGTGGCCTGGGTGCCGGTGAGAGGCTCGCTGGTGCGGGTACCACTCACAGCAAAGATGCTGATGCGGTACTCAGTCTCTGGGGTCAGGCCTGTCAGGGTGAAGTGGCTCCTGGAAGGTGGAAGTCTTTCCTCCTTGGAGCGTCCTCCACTAGTCATCTGATAGTGAATACGGTAACCAGAGATGGCGGCTTTAGGCGGCAGCCAGCGTATGGTGAAAGAGGTTGTGCCAACGTCAGAGAAAGCCAGATTTACAGGAGAATCCAGGACTGCAATATAGGAAAAGACACTGAAATCCAACCTTGTGACTTGTTGTTTTACACCAATATGTAACGCAATTAATTCCACGGATATTTAGTAAATTCAGGCGTATTAACTCACTGGTTCTCTGTGTGCTGATCACGGGCGAACTTTGCCTTTCTTCATAAACACAGAACACACTCACCAAGTATTCAGTGTTTGGTATAAGATCTACAGACACAGAAATAGGAAAACGTAATTAGTGATCCCCGCAGCCTTAAAAACGACAATGCAATCTGGAAGAATGTGTTCACGTACTGCGAAGAATGACCCTGTGGTCATTTCCACCCACAACCCGCTCGGTTTTGTCATTCTCGTCATCAATCGGGTGATAGTGGATGATGTAGCGGTCAATCTCGTTAGGCCTTGGGACACTGGGGGCAGTCCAGAACACGGTCATGTTGTCGCCATTAATATCTCTGAAACCTAGGCCTGTCGGGGCAGGAACAGCTGAGGACAAGGAGCGAGAAAAGAATTGCAAACAATTAATAATGCGGAAGGTACCCACACTGTTTTGTGTTACTGGAACGGAGGAGACAGTCTGTCTAGACTTATTATATCTTTCCAAAGTTAAGGAGCTCAAGACCACTAAAGGAAAAACAGGTCAGAAAATGATTTCCAGCTTGAGAGTGACTGAAGACCTGAAAACATTTGCACAGACTGCTGCCACATGGGTCTCAGGAACTTTATACTGGGATTAAATGCGACTGAACAAGGGTAGGATGCAGTCAAACCCACATGCTTTGCCTGTTCCACAAGAACACACTTTAATCTGAACGACGAAAATGTGGCAGCCACTTGGAGTAGAACCCAATAGGGGTCCTGTACATCCTGTATATCCTGTATGTCGTATTACTGTTCAGTTGTGCTACATTGTGCTAACTGATTGCACTGTATTTCATGTATAATCATTTTTATCCCTCATTTAATTCATTTAAAAAAATTGTAATCATCTTAAATGCTTTTCTTGTTGATTATTACTTCTTTTTAATTAACTATTTATTTAACTATTCTTTTATTTCATTTTATGTAAAGCACTTTGAATTACCATATATATATATATATATATATATATATATATATATATATATATATATATATATATATATATATATATATATTCATCTTCTACCCGCTTTACCGCTTTATCTTCCCTTGGGTCACAGGGAACCTATGCCTATCTCAGGAATTTAAAGGCATTAAGGCAGGACACACCATGGATGGAGTGTCCAACCCATCGCAGGGAGCACACACACACACACACATTCACACAGAAGGGACAATTTTCCAAGTTTGCCAATCCACACACACATGGCAAAGGCGGGAATTGAACCCCGACCCTGGAGGTGTGCGGCGAACGTGCTAACAAGTCGCCGTGCCCCTATTATATATATAGAGCAGAGCAGATAATCATATCTAAGGAAAAGGTAAAATAAATGTAATAAAGCGTAGTTCGGCCTGGGTACCTGTTTGCTGTGTGATTTTGGTAGGCTCGCTCTCGCCGTTTGGAGTCACCGTGATTATACTGATGTCATAGTCAATGCCGGGCTCCAAACCAAACACTGTGTAGGAATCCCTGGTCGACTCCACGAAGTCCGCGAAGATGGGTACGCTCTCGCCCGCAGCCACCACCGTGATTCGATAACCGGTTATTACAGTCGAGTTAATGGGAGTCCATGTCAGGCCGATGGTGGAGTCGGTGATATTGATAAAGTTAAGGTCTGTTAGCTGGGGCACATCTATGAGGTTAAATAGAGGAGGGAGAGCAGGAGGCCAGAAGAAAGAGAGCATCGCAAGAGGGTATAGTGTTAAAACACACACACACAGCCCTCATGGTTCAACGTGTGCCTGAACCATGGTACAATGAAAATGTGAAGTGATATGAAGATATGACTTAAACTGAAATCTTTTGCCAGATGTATAAGAATTCTCAATTCTTATTCTCTGCTCTGTCCTATTTTTTGCTCTAATCTTAGACTAAAAATGTTACGGATCATTGCGTTAATGCTATTCATACATGATCAGCTGTGTAGCATCATATCACTTATGTCAGAGTTAACAAAAGTAATTTTAGTATGCAGGATGTGTGTTATTGGAGCTTTGTCTTTGGAAACAAAAGACAGTGGTTTCAACCACCAGTGGTTTGATTAACTGAAAAGGAAGTTACCAGCAGAGTGGTCATCTTTGACATAAACAGTAAGAAATGTATGGTTAAACACTTTCAACAAAATAACCATGGACAAAGCCTAATAAGGTCTCTTTGTTTAAACAACAAACAATAATCTGAGGCCCAGTTAAAATCATGGGAAATTGCACCCATTCCAATATATGAAAGTGGCTATTTTAGATATAAACAAGATATAGTATAGCTTGTTTGTACAGGTGGCAGTGACACACCTGGAGTGATGGTACTGGAGATGGGAACACTCTCCATGTCGTCCTTTACTGTAAATACACTGACGTTGTACTCTATTCCAGGGCTCAGATTATCCAGCGTGCATGAGGTCTCGCCAGCTCTCACAAACTCCTCCACAGAGTTACCCTGCTGGCCATTAGTGGGATTGCAAGTTACTCTGTAGCCTGTGATATCTATGGAACAAAAAAAAACACATGTACATAACACATGTACATACATGTGACATGAATTTGGTAATCAATTTTAATGAGAAGTTTTTCCCTTTTATATGAAAAAATAATAATCTTTTGTAAGTGCAAATGCGATACATTTCGAGCGCTGACCTGGGGTTTTGGCTTCGTTCCATTGGACTGTTAGCTCTCCAGTGTTTGGGTTTGTCTCCAAACTGAGATCAGTGGGTGGAGACAGTGCTGAAGACAGAGATAATCGGTAAGATATGACCGAATGAGAGTCATGGGGAAATATCTTTATTATAGCTGGTTTCGATCCGCTATTTTACAGTGAACAAAAGCAAAGTAAGCTCTTTGAGGTCTTACGTGTCACAACGCGGCGTGTTATAGGGTTGCCTTGCCCGTGGCCATTGATGACTGGCTGTACACTATAGGTGTATTCCACTCCAGGGGTCAAGCCTGAGATGTAAATGCTTCCTGATTCAGAGATCACCTCTCTGGGGGCTTCTCCGCCTTGGCTTGGCTTCACAGTCAACTGAAGAAAGGAAATGGAGTAAGAGGGTGGGTAAGAGGGTAAATATTTATGTGCTTCAACTCAGATGTACAAAGAATAAAATATATTGCGTGTGAGCTGATCATTACGGAATTGCAGCAGAATTTATTCACTTTGGATTTTTGCCCATTAATCAGAATTAATTCTCTTGAGCAAGGCTCTTAACCCTTACCTGCTCAGTCTACCCCAGCCATTGAGCCAGTGAGGTTATATAAACCCGGATAAATGGGGAGAGTTGTGTTAGGAAGGGCATCCAGTGTAAAACATGCGCCAAACCAAATATACGAAATCATCCGCTGCGGTGACCCCGAGCACGTGCAGCCAAAAGAGAGAAATCAGCATCCATTCATTGAATAAGACATTATTCAAATCTATGCAAGCACGTGAACATTTAAACTGTAATGCATTAAACACAGGTTTCATTTAACACTAGACTTGGGGCAGTGTGAGCAATTTGTAAACATAAAAGGCTCCCAAATAATTATTCAGCTATAAAGAGGTTTTATGGCTTGTTTTCCGCAGGCACATCTGTTACTGCTTTGAAAAGAGCCAATGAACTCGGATAGGTCACGCATTCATATGAATTTATGACAATTTCCCCCATTATTTAGTTAAATTCAATTCATTTCAATTACATGTTATTTGTAGGGCGCTTTTTACGACGCTCATTGTCACAAAGCAGTGACACAATACGGTTAATTATGATTAATTAGGAAGAAACCTTGAGAGGGACCAAACTCAATATAGAACCCGTCCTCATTCAGAAGTACCACCATGTGTGTGTGTGTGTGTAGGCAACCAAACCATCACCAAGCCATCTAAGGCCATATGAAGGCGTTTACATGTTTACGTGTACTTAACGAACTAGTTCACCATGTTAGTATGCACATCCTGTACTGAACAGGTATGCTCAATGAGAGATATGGCAAACAGCTTAAATTGTACCTTATATCCCACGCTGGTAACAGGAGTCCAGGAAATAACAATAGAGGTGTCCGTGACATCTGTTGTGAAACGAGGAGCATTTCTCATTGGCGAGGCTACAAGAAAGACAAATCGCAAGGATTAAAAGCAAATTCTCCTCAGGACATGAACGTCTCACGTTTTTTGATCGGCGTTGTGTAGGGCGAAAACTCACTGGTGCTGAATGTAGCGGTGACTCCCTCACTGAGTACACTGCCCTTCTCCGAATGTAATACAGCTGTGTACGGTGTGTCTGGCTGAAGGTTCAGCAACGTGTACTGTGTTAGGCGGCTTGGGAGACGCAGCTGCTTAGGGTTGGAGCCTTCTGCTGTCAAGAAGAGTCGGTATCCAACGACCTGAGCTCTGGGAGCTGACCAGATGATCAGAGCACTATCTTCGGTCACATTGGACATGTGGAGGTTTGTGGGGGCGTCTGGTTCTATTCAGGTGAGAAAAAAAAACAAGGATACACTGGATTACATTAAGCATACATATATAGACTGTATCTATGTAAGATTCATTGGTTGAATGCAAAAGCAAATGTTCATTATGCATGGGTGGCACTTTCGGTATCCCAAGAAGCTCTACTCAGACCAATCATAAATTAGTTTTACGACCAGGTCAATGTCCATCCACACCGTGACTATTTATCTCAGGGTAACTCCAGCACTTTCCCACCTTGCTATTTAGCATGTACTTACTAGTGGCATGCTCTCCAACCAGTGGCTCGCTCTCTTCTCCGGCCTTGAGAGCAAAAATAAAGAAGCGGTAAGTCGTTCCAGGCTCTAGAGGCGTGACCTCGGCGTAAGTATTGTGCAGGATGGGTAGCACCGTCTGCTGCTCAATCAGCCCATCAGCACCAACCTGCCCTACTAACACACGGTAACTAGATACATCAGGAGACGCCGTCCAAGTGATGGTAATCTTTGAGTCAGACACCTCGAAGAACTGCAGGTCAGTTGGGGAGGGGATTTCTTCTGTTGGATAAACAACAACAGTGGCTTTGGGTTACAAATGATTCTGTAGTCATGCTTTAAAAAAAAAAAAAAATCCCATGATTTTAAAAACAAATATAAATAATAATTTTCCAAGGCAAATCTTCATCTTTGAAACCATGATTTTACCCTTCTGGGATATTTTGCCTCTGCACTAATTTTAACCTACATTGCACTTCATCCAAACACCGTCTTAAACCATTAAAACCTGTAATTTCCATTCACTGAGACACTACGAGCTGTATTTACCAGCCAGTAAAACTCTTCCATCTGAAGAGACGAATTCAGACACACTAGTGACATACAGGTTGCCTTCGAGAGAAAGAAAAATAGTCTTGTACTGGCTTGACCACAGATGGTTTGTTTTAGTCCAGCTTAATGTTTGAGCAGACCTTCATTGCCATATGAGAGTATTGAGGAAACAAAAAACAGACTCTTGCAGTTAGCAATAGCAGCTAAGCAAACTTTGTTTAGCTCTTTAACATTAATTAATGCTACAAAAGTGAAAATCTTCACACACTCAAGGCCAAACAAACATCTAAACTTAGACCGACTGATAAAATAACAAGATTCTTTTAAATTTAGATATTAATTACATATTTTGCAACTTTTCTATCCGCAGGACACAGTCGAAATATCACAGGTTTTTATAAGCATTGCAAACATTTTCCAATAATTACATGTTAGAGAGCAGTGACACCCCGGAGTTATTTTTTATGTGGAACAGGATCCAAATCTTGTCACACAAACAGATGCTCTTTTCCCTGTAATCTTCCTGGAATTGGTTTTTTTTTAATAATAATAATAATAATAATAATAATACTATTTATTATTGTGTGTACCTAGTTCTGGTTCTCCAGCTGTGTTGACCTGCACGATCACAGGCTCACTCTCCAGATTCTCTTCTACAGCATAAATGCTGATGTTATATAGCCGGCCAGGTCGAAGGTCACTAAGAGTCACCGAGGTCTCTGTGTTGGGCAGGGTCAGCTCAGTGCTGCCAGAGCTCCCTTCAACAGATGGGGTGTAAACCACACGGTAGCCTATGGGCATAGAGTATTGTTGGTCAGCTTATTTCCCCCTTGTCATATGCAGGACAGTAAACATGGTTTGTATTAAAGGCAGACCAAGCAGACCTGTGATAGGAGCCAGAGGTTTGGACCATCTAACAGTGATTGACGTCTCATCTACATCTCCAACCTCATGGCCTGTAGGGGCGTCAGGAGCTGCAGAAGAGGAAAGGAGATTATATTAGCGCAGAGATAATAAAGGTGGCTTATTATTAGGGGTTTATGCACATAGTAAAGAAAAGCTCAAAGGCCATGTTGACAAAAATGGCTATAACGCATAAACGCAATGAGATATCTTTGTGAAACTCGGTCGATCTGTCGATGTCCTCAATCCCTGGTCAAATGCATAGCTTTGCTTCTTAGTGGCGCTAAACCAAGTAAAAATTTTGCAATAGACACTAGGGGGCGATATCAAGTCCAACATCTCTGTCTTTGTCCTTATGTCAGTTACTTGAACCCCACAGATCTTGTAGCTATATTAATTATTATTATTATTATTATTATTATTATTATTATTATTATTATTATTATTAATTAATTTTTAAAGAATCTTTTCTTCACACAATTACCTGTTGTCTGGTGAGTAGTCAGGATCAAATTGGAGTCTCCCTCATCAGTAAGTTCATACACATTAACTGTGTACTTTCTGCCTGGCAAAAGCTCATTGAGGTTCACAGAGGTCGTCGTACGTGGAAGGTCTGTAAATATTAAGCATGCAAATGTGAATATGATAAAAACATCTGAAATATTGTTCTTATACAATATACAGAAAAGAACCAAAGCTCATTATTATTTTAGGTCATGTCTGGACAGCATTATTCCATTTCCATGTCTATTTATATTAAATCTATAAGAAGTGCAGTGATATTATATCCAGCAATGAAAATATTTGACATTCATGGAGCAAAGACATTATTTAGTCTAAATACTGACCCAAAACCATGGGCTGTCCTTGTTGTCCTCCCTCTTCAGTGAGCTCATATTCAACTCTGAACCCGGACACTGTGTCCGAGGCAGACACCCAGGAGATGACGAAGCTGCTGGACGTGATCTCGGTCACCGACTCTGAAGTGTCCACCACTGCCGGTGGAGGAGTCGTTTCTCCTCCAGCTGGAGCCACTGGGAGAAAACGGGACAGATGGAGCGATCCGTATTAGATTAATTAAATTGGTGGGAATGCATTTTGTTTTCTTGTTTGTTTGTTTTACTGACACACAAGATACTCACAGGAGCCGTAGTTGGTAGTGAAGTCAAAACGAGTGATCTCTCTGCGTCCAAGCCGTAAAATGCTGATTAGCTGACCCTCATAGGTGATGCCTGGTCTTAGTCCGGCAATGGTGTAAGAAGTGAGGTGGCCTGGAAGGGTAACTTCCTTCCATGGATTATGGGTGTTTTTCTATTGAACAGAATATGTTTGGTAAGCACAAAACCCTCCGGAAATGTGGGGTGAATATTAGAAATGGTTAAATGTAAGTCTGACCTCTCGCCACTTGAGGACATATTGGACAATATGAGCAGACGGGGCAGCGTTCCACTGGATTGGGTGTGAATTGGGCTGATTGCCAGCTTCTGTAATAATCACTTGTACTGGACGATTACCACCTGATAAAAACAAACCAAGATATCAGTTTTACCTTTCAGACCCATAGAAAAAGAAAAGAAAATACATGAAGACATTTACTGTATATTGATATATCAACGTAATAGTTGGGTACAAAAAGTGTACACAAGCAAAAAAAACAAGAAATACATACAGAGGAGCTTTTATTTTGAAACACATGCTAGCAGATTTTACTGAGAAAGCGAAATGGGAAATTTGACACAGCTCTGTAAGATTCTTCCTGAGGTTTCAGCACTCACACATGGTTGATGCTGGTTAACGCTACCATTGCTTTCGAAGGTTTCCAATCCCAACAAAGCAAATCAAAAAAAGATAATAACAACTTTGACATTTACTCAACCCAAAGCACTAAAAATAAACACAAACTTTGTTCGAAGACATCGTTATTTACTTTTATAGGCATGTTGCAATTTTCTTTCCATTTCCCAAACCGTTGCTCCCTTTGATGCAGTCATTTCCTGATGCAATTTAATTCCAAAACTGTTTAACAAACTCACCTTCTCATAAAGCATAAAATTCATAGGCGACACGTGGCAACGATGCCTCGCTGGATTTTCGGGATCTGGTTTCCATTTCTACCAATTACCGCCAATAACTAGCTGTTGTACGTACAGCAGAATTGAAATCCCACCGAGCAGGTCTGCGTTCCACCAGCACCACGCTGTGCAGTGTTCCCAGCATTCTCACAGCTGGATGTCATTATACAGAGCTATTGTTCTCAGGTCACCAGCACTTAATGTTCTCTTTTGACCCCAACAAGCCACACAGAGAGGGAAAATTCCAGTCTAATAAAATCATAATTTTTCTTATATATATATATGTATATCCTTCTGTCTGGGGTAAAAGCAACACAATTTGTTGAATGAGTTTAGGGTTAACAGTAACTATACAGTCATCCTGCAACTATTTCAGCTATAAAACGTCTGAAATTGAAGGAAGCTGTCAACAATGGAAATGACCTAAATCTGTGAACGACTTCGCAGATGCTGTGGTGGTGCGACCAGCAGACGAGTGTAAATGAGCTCTTGACAAAAACGTGACAAGGAATTTCTAAAGGCTGAAATACTGCCAGGCAAACAAAGAATAAAAGAGCAATTGGAGGCAAAATAGTAAAAAAAAAAAACATTGATTGCGCGGGCTGTCGTTCTCTATCTACCCACATCAAAGCCATGAAACAAGTTTCGGCACAAAGCGTTGGTTTCAAACAACACCTCTAAGAAGGGGACAACCATTTGTTCAAAGCAGAGCAATTGCTCCAGCTAACACAGGTACAACATCTCTCAAGCACCTGAAAGAGGAAGTAAGCAGCAGTGTGTCTATCTCTGAAAACATCTGGAGCTTGTTGACTTCCAACTCGCCCTCTAGCCACGCTCAAAGTATCCCTTGCTCAGCATGACCCATGTCTGTGTGTGTAGTGCTGTATTATGTATCTAACATAGAGAGGTTCTTCACTCACCGTGGAAGGAGTGCTGGGGCTCACAGCTCACCTCTCCGAGTCCATTGCCATTGCAGTAACATTTATAGCGAAGTCCGTGAATAACTTTGTCCCACGACTCTCCGATCTGATAGAAAACTTTAGTGTCCGGCTCCTGGCACTGGTCTGTAAAAGGAAATGTTTGTTAGCCACGTATGAAGAAAGTTTTTTTATTAGTTTCTTTATTTATTGTTACATGGTCTAAGAGCTTAGATAAGTAAATACAGCAAATAAATACTGCCGGACTTCAGTCACATCAAAAAGAAATCAAGATCCTCTCCACATCGTCTCATTCCTGTCCTTTCCCAGAATATTTAGCAATATTTGGAACGGAATATAGTTCTGCAATGCGATTGGCTCCGAGATATGGTCACATACCAAATTGTCCAAAACCATTCCGGAAATCATGTAACAAAACACTTAAACAGGGCCATTATGTGGTTGGCAGAAACGTACCAATGGCATCACACTTCCAGCGTCCGCGGCCCTGGCCGAAGCAGGTGCAGTTCATCATGTAGCCCTCATCATGGCGTTTAGTGAAAGTTTGGTTCACCTCATAAGTCAGGCCGTCTACAATGCACTGGTCTGAGAGAGACAGCAGAAGCATTTACATTCATAGTGTTTGTGGCCGTTTTCATGGCATTCCCATTATACATCAAGGGTTATACAAGAAGGGCATTGTTAAAAAAGGTCCAGCAGTGGTAGCTTGGCACTGTTAAACATTAATCATATGCAAAATCTGTGCATAAACACTGCAGTAAATACCTCACCTTTAAGCTGAGAGTAGGCGATGCAGCTCCACTCCCCTCGTCCATTTCCTACACAAGTGCAGCGCATCATGTGACCCAAAACATCATGGCGTTTGTCCCACTGATCTCCTACACGATACATCACTCCTTCACTGGTGGTGCAAACCTCCTCATGGGCTGAAGTAGGAAAAGTTGGTGATTTTTGTGCCCAGACATAACGTCTAGGTTTATTTTTTTAGGCTTAAGGATAATCTTTTGTTCACAAAACATCAAAAATGACAAACGCCTCAGATATCCATTAGTAAACTGCTAGCTACAATCTTCTAACACAAACAATTTCTGATTGCTAGTGAAAAAAAAATGCCCTGGTGCAGTATTACAGAATAGTCTCTTTGTTACGAGGAAGAACAGAGCAGATTGGCCTGTTAGGGAAATGAATGGAGGGATTCGAGTTGGATAAGAACACCAGGATTGAGAGGGAAAGGGAGTTTAAGGAGGAGCTCGCAGATATAAAAGCAGCTGCCGTGGAGCCCAGCCAACTCCTTAATGCTTCATTGGAAGCTAGACCCCCCCCCCCCCTCCATCTGTACACCAAGACAGCTGTGGGGCCACCGCTATCTTAGACATAGTCTTAAAAGATACTCCAGGCAGAGAGTCGCTCTCATTAATTCTCTGGCTTAATTACTTTTAAAGTGACGTTTGCACTCTCGTAGGGTGACAGGAGTGGCTTATTAACTGGTCACTCGTTTTTAAAAGCTTGCAGATGGTGCCTACAGAACAGTATTTCAAACATAAAATAAAAGTCAGGTGAAGCTCAGTTTTCGGTGTTTTGCAAACATTTCACCACAAAGAGCTCGACCCTGTACCCTTTAAAATGCATAATGATCCAAAGTACGACACCTTATCAATGAATCTGGCAATTAGCAAAGGTCTGCGAGATCCTGCCTGGCTCCATTTAATTAGCTCTTAAGAGTCAAAAACACTCTTCAAACTCCCCACACAAAACAGCGTGTTTATGCAAATGGGAATGGGTAGGTGTTAAATGAGCCTTTGTTCCCTGCTGGTAGGACCTTATTTGGGGGTCCTCCCAGCTTTCGGGATGAAGATTTACATGATCTGATAATACCTAATCTATTCAATTTCTTACTAAACAAACAAACCACATTCCAAGCGAATCCAAACACTTCAAATGGGATGAGGATTTACAGACAGGTAAATAAGGTATATCCGTCCTTAAGTGTAAACATCCATATAAGACAGTATCCAGATTTGCTGTGCACTCACCAGCCATGGGGCAGAAGCCAAACTGCTTCTCTCCATCAAAATTATATGTGGTGCCACACCACTTCATGCCATCCCTGCGCCCATCAGCTGTGCAGTCAGTGTAGTTGTGGCCATTATAGAGAAAGGGGAAATGGCACAATGCACCATTGGAGTTTCCTCCTCTGGTCGTAACCAAAACTGCAAAAACAAAAGAACACAAATATAGCGGATATAGATAATGAAGTTAAAGCTACAGTCTTAAGGGTTCATTATCAAATGCCCTCACCGTTCTTTTCTGTGCAGAAGGAGAACTGGTGATCCTTTTCAAAATCAGAAGTGGTACTACACCAAAGCTGCCCATCATCACGTCCCTCTGAGGTGCACGAGTAGAAGGTCTTGCCCATGGACACGAACGGGAAAACACACGGCTGACCGTTTGAGTTGCCACCATACACTTGAGAATGGCCCTCTATGCACAAAAATGACCATCAAATGAGAACACCGTTATCAATCATGCATATGTAAATGTCATATTTTTTTCCAATAACAACTTGGTGGCACTCTTAAGGGAACTTGATGCAACGGACCCCATTCATTACAGCTGACACCATTTCCCAGACAGGTACACAACATCTGCTTGCTGCCCTGCGTTTTGATCCAGCGCATTCCCAAAGTATAGGGCACCCCTGAGTCTGTCACGCAAGTGCCCTCAGCAGGGACCACAGGAAGAGGCACATGTTGGAACACAGCCGGCTGTACATTGGTGATCACACGAGAACCGGTGCCTGCAATAAGCAAAGCGTAGAAGCAGAACACATGTGATTAACAAATTAAGGCACTGAGATGGACTATATATATATATATATATATATATATATATATATATATTTTTTTTTTTTACATTTTTTTTTTTTTACAATTGTTTTTACATTCCAGATCTTACCAATTCCAGTAGTGTGCAAGGAAGCATGCCTCTCACATTTCCACTCTCCACGGCCATTTCCATTGCACAAACACTGCAAAACGTGTCCATGAGCATCTGTCTTAGTCCAAGTATCCCCAATGCGGTAAGACATGCGTATGTCCTGGTCGTTGCAGCGGTCTGACAATAACAAACGCACAAGCAGGTTGTACACCATCCAAACAATCATGGTTAGTGTTTTTTTTTTTTCCTTCATCATTAAACTGCTATCCCCTTAACACCAGTGCGTTTCACTGTAATGGCTTTAATTAGATAACAACTCAGACTGAGAGAAAGGAATGTGTGGTTTAGAGTCTTAAACCAATTTTGGAGGAGCGTTTCATAACGATGAGGTTTGCTTACTTCTAGATGTGCAAGTAATACGTCCGCTTCCCTCCCCTAAACAAGTGCAGTCAACAATCATCCATCCTTGGTATGGTTTCTCCCAGGTTTCTCCCACCGTGTAAGAGGTACCAGCTGCGTTGTCATAACAGCGTTCGGCTAATGGGCAAAAAAAGATGGATTATCATTTGTCCTGCTCTACCAAAGCCAATGTGTAAATCAATCTTTATTTGGATTATTTTCTTACCGACAGGTTTGCAGGTCCATTCCCCTTTCCCATTGCCCAAACAGACACACTCCAGCATGTAATCTCCAGTGTCATGAGGTCTCACCCAAGTATCTCCAATTTTATAGGAGTGCCCCCCTTCATGGCAGCGATCTACAATGGCATAAAAAGACATGCAAATTAAAGCGCTGAGATGGAATGATGCTGCTTATTGGTTGGGGGTAATAAAAGGGGTTACTCACTTGCAATAGTGCAGCTGATTTTCCCTCTGCCAGAGCCAATGCATGTGCAGTCCCAGATCATCCCATCCTTTGGTCTTTCATAGGTTTCTCCTACTCGGTATGAGCGAGCATTTACTTTGTCATAACAAGTCTCCTCATCTAAAGAAAAAAAACGCATCCTCATCAGTTAATAGGCACTGACTTGTTGCAAGGAAAGCCGCTGCAGCACGCTACTGCACAACCTAGGTGAACTTACCTTCAGGCTTCGTTTTGCACTTAATACCAGTCACTCCATGGCAAGTGCAGAGCAGCACAGTGCCCAAATAGGTGCGTTCCCATTGCTCACCAACCGCATAAAATTGGCCGTTCTCTATGCAGCCATCTGGGTGGGAAAAAACAGACAAAAATGATGCGAGCACAAACTTCAAACTACTTTAACTCACACACAGTTCACCAAAGGAAAAGAAAAGAAAAGAAAAAAGAAGCATCAAAAATCCATTTAATATCCGAATCTTGAGCAAAAGATCTTGTTAGAGCTTATTTCCAGTGATAAAGGGATGTGTTCCTCGTGGAACCAGCCCACACGCTGGTTACCAACTCCATGTCAGTGGCCAACTCCAATGCCAATAAAATAATACAAAAACTACATTTTCGTTAAGATGCATAAAAATGCACTGTCGAATTAGCTTACGTAAACATTAAGTAAAGTTTTTCCTAAAAAAAAAATCTACTTTTTGTAAAGTTGAATGGCCCGAACATCCCCCCCTCACCAGCACCACCACCACCACCATATATATATATATATATATATATATATATATATATATATATATATATATATATATATATATATATATATATATATATATATATATAGATAGATAGATATAGAGAGAGATAGATAGATAGATAGATAGATAGATAGATAAGCCCAGGAGCGATCTGTACTTGACGCCAGAAAGAATCTTATACGAGGAATACAACTCTTATTTACCGTAAACAACTAGCAATTGAAACAGAGGTTGTAGGTTGTCAGATTGACCCACCTTGAGACACGGATGAGCCGGGGCGCTCATGCGCCTGCCTCCTGCTTTTCCGTGCGCTTTTGGGCATGCAGAGCACAGAGCCGGAGATCAGCAACCCCACCAGCACCGTGGCCACACAGCCACCAGACATATTCACGTGTAAGGATGGAAAACAACACCAGCAAATTAAACGTGTTCTTTGTCCTTTCTTTGCAGTGGAGGAAGAGCGGTGAAGAGCTGCAGCGGAGCCCAAAAATGCCGTTCAGGAATCCCCCTCCTCCGACTGGCGCACCTCTGCGTAGAAGTTCCAACTGAGAGCGGTTTTATTTGCGAACCACATTCCGCGGGAGGAGCTTTTACACACACACACACACACTACACGCACATACACACACACACACACACACACACACACACACACACACACACACACTCACTTGAGGGTGGATGTGAACCAATCATGATTTTTTTTTTTTTGCAACACCTTTAAATTAACTTTTGATTTATAAACAGCATCCGTGCAAAGAAAATCAAACTCATCTAAATGATGCGCACTGAAATTCTGACAAGTCCTGGTCTTTTTTGATAAGGCGGTGGAAAACAAGGCAAAAAAAGCTCACCAATGAGTGTGCAGGGCAAGGACTTTTTAAGTATACACCTTATTTTCTTCTTACATAAACATCATCATTGCTAGGAACTTCTAAAAACCCAGAAAGTCTGATCAACACTTGAAAATAACCGTAGCTGAAATAATACATTATAATAGAGGAATAGAATTTAATTCTGGAGTAAAATATCTTTAAGATTCCCTTAGCGATAAAGCTTAATAATATAAGTACTATATATTTATCAGTACTCCCTCCTTAGCTGATCTGTTGGTTAAAATGTTTAAAAAAAAGCATAATTAAAATGAACATCGAAACGGCATAAATATCAGTTCTTGGAATTTTGATCAAATAAAAAATCAAAGACAATTACACAAAAAGAAAGAAAGACTATGTTTCATATTCCCAATCATTTCCTAAATCTTATTTTTTCATGATGTTAGGGACGATTATACTTTCCAGCATATCTATTAAAACTAAAACTTAATTAAGAAGACATATATACAGTCCTACAAAAGGAAATGCATCAACATTTGTAAGTTTGTCATGAAGCAGTTGAAAAATGGCTCTGTGTGCCTTTTCTTGTTTGTCCTGAAACTATAGAAGTTGTAGACTTAGGAAAGATTTATTCCAAACAGAAAGTACTTTTCGAGAGAGTGCACATGGACGTGCGGTAGACTGCTCACTGACGCTGAGGCCTCTTTTTCTTGCGCTCATCTGAAACCAATTAGGTAAAGCAAGACCTGAATTTGCATCTGGAAGTGGCTAGATAAAGTCATTCTGACATAATTATCACTCTTTGAAAGAGACACACGCACACTCGCACACACACACACACACACACACACACACACACACACACACACACACACACACACACACACACACACACACACATAGTAAAATCCACTGAAGTCTTTAAATGATAAGCAAAACAACCTTTTAATTTAAGGGATTCAGCAGAAGTGAAGAATATTGTGTATAATTAAACCTGAAAAAGGTAAATCTAATAGGGTCATCTGGTAGTTTTAGGGGAAAGATAATTGAATTCCTGCTGAGTTTCTTATTTGGGTGCATGTTTGCAGAGTGCATGTGTGTCTGCGTCTGTCTCTTATCTCGGAGTTTATCTCCAGGGCAGCCAGTAGAGGCCACTCCTGATATCAACACCTTTTCATTTGAAAACGGAGCCTCTCATTAAGTACAGCTACATTCAGTGATTCACCTTGTATTTAATAAAAACGACCATTCGAACCTTTACGCACACATCAAAGCCCACGCTCGCTGTAGACACAGCGTGCATGATGACATCACGGTGATCTTTCTACAACACATGATTCAGAAGCCCCTCTGTCTCAGGACCAGCTGTTGAATTTGACTCAGACAACCACACTAATCCCCCAACCCCCATTTTTCACCTTTTCTAAGGGGTGTGTTAATCCACTTAGGTGCTAATATGCAAAAATTCCCATTCATCACTTTGTTGTTGGTTCTTTGGGGCAATTTTTTAGGTTGGACATGCTTACATGTCAGTTTGAATAACCCTAACATTTGGTCGTTGCCCTAAACAATATAATTAACCCAGAGATTAATTCATTCAGGTCCTTTAAAAAGTGTTTTTCCTCCCAGTACATTATTCCTGCCACTAGTTGTGTGTTTTTTAATGAATCAATTGTGTTTATTTGTAAACCAGAGCAGTTTATCTTAAGCTCTTGGTTAGAGCTAAGTTAGCCTTTTTTTTTCTCATCCGACCTTCTTCACCTAAATCACCAAAGGAAGTAGACTCATTATCCACTCATTATCATTTTTCCCATAGGAGGAAATTTGGTGGTAGAAAGAAAGCAATGGAAGAACTTTGCTCAGTATGGTTTACTTAGTCAGACAAGTAGAAGCCCAACAGTCTGACTGATTTCTGGAAATGGAAAAAAAAGAAACGGTCTTTTTGTGGCAAAGTGCTCCATACAAACTCTGGTGCTCAAAATCACTATGAGTCAGTCTGAAAGAGTTCACCACTGGTTAATCACTCTTATTATGCAAAGATTTATTTTATTTTATTTTACCTTCTCCCACATATTAAAAAGAGAAGTGAGACATATAGATTAAAAAAAAAAGTTGGAAATATTCGTCATGCCTTACGAATAAAGGTAAAAGTACAACTGGAAAAGAACAATGTATTATGTATGCAATTTTAATAATGCAGTATGCAAAGAAGTGAATGACTTTTGGCCACAGTCTGTAGTAATCTCTCCACTGTTCCAGACCATGACATCATCATCCCAGAGGAGAGGGGAGGGGTGCAGCTGCAACCCCCATCAGTTTAAAACCAGACTGTACTGAATATCAAAAACTCAGCACGAACTCATCCTGCAGTCGTCTGTCCTGGCGATTATCCTTAGACTAGTGTTTCTCAACTGTAGGTGTTTTTCTTTCTTTCTTTCTTTCTTTCTTTCTTTCTTTCTTTCTTTCATTTTTCTCTTTCTTTCTTTTTCTTTTTCTTTCTTTCTTTCTTTCTTTCTTTCAACAGCACAACAAGTTAGAAAGAAAAAAAACAATTATTTCCACTAGTTTTTTTTTTGTAAAGTAGCGTCTACAAGTTACATTATTGTACAAACATTCTTCTTTTTTCCTCATTAATTTTCTACATGAATTCTTCTATTTTTGTTTTTTTTTGTGTATTTTTGTATATGCATTAATATGAATTTTACACCAATCCATAGCAGGGTTTAACCAGATTTAAATGTCCTGCCCAAACATTCTTACATTTACATTTACATTGGTGGCATTTGGCAGACGCCCTTATCCAGAGCGACTTACAACTAAGCAATTGAGAGTTAAGGGCCTTGCTCAAGGGCCCACTAGTGGCAGCTTGGTGGTGCTAGGATTTGAACCTGCAATCTTTTGGTCCATATGCCAACACCTTACCCACCACCTCCCTTTTTTGATAATAAGTATCATTAAACTTATAAAGGGAAAACCTTTTTCCCCTACTTGTCTCGGTAACATGAAATGAATGGCATTTTATCTGGGTGTGATGTGTTATTAACTAGTCCACAATGTTTTCAATTGTTCCAGACCAAAAGTGTTCACTTGGATGGCACAGTGATCCTGAGCTTGGGTTACTAACTGTGTTTTGCTCTTCTCTTGTTCGCCGAGTTTTCCTCCAGTTTCCCCATTTCATTCTCACCTCCCACCACACACCCGGTGTTCCCAATCTTCGAATTCAACATAACCACAAACAGGATAAAGTGGTTACTTTGAGTGAATGGGTGTAATCATGGTGAGGTTTTTGATCTAGTATTATAGTCAGATTATCATCATTGTTTATTGTTTTATAACTGCAAATGCATTATTCAAAGTGTTGGTTGTGGTCGGATATGTGGGCCACAATTTCCAAACCTTTAGTGTAATGGTCTCAGACTCAACAGAGTTTCCTTTGCTATGCTATTTATCTAAACCCCATGCATCCCCCCCCCCCCCCCCCCCCGCCCTTCAGATATTTGGAAGTTTCCTTCTGGGTTTGGAAGGAAAGAAGTTTTAAATTGAGATTAAAACAATGTTTGGTCAGGGTCAATTTTGGTTGACGTTTGGAGTGAAATTGTGTAATCAAATGATCCAAAATCTCTGATGTCTGCACTTAAATGCATTATTTATTTGTATATGTAACCATGTGCTTGTGTAAGAGAGACAGATGTATGTGTGTGTGTGTGTGTGTGTGTGTGTGTGTGTGTGTGTGTGTGTGTGTGTGTATATGTGTGTGTGAGTGTTTGAGAGAGAGCAAGGTCAAAAAGGTTGGGGAAACATTAAACACTGCAAAAGATCTGCAGCATATCAAGTAAGTCAAAAATGTTCCCAGTACTTCAAGAAAAGGATGATACCATAAGCTTTACATGTTTGCTATTACAAATTTCAAAAGCCATTGTTTGTGTGCATAAATGTCAATTCCATTGAATCCTATTATCAAGAAATCTATCATTTCCATGCTCAACAGTTAAAGGGGGCTAACATGGGCTCCTAACTTGATCATCAGTATGGTAATCCATTCTGCCTTCATTCTTTTTGGCAGTGCTATAAATTATCCCTGAGAATTACTATTTCCATGTGATGACTGCTTCGAATGGGGGAGGATCGTGTCCATAGTTACGCCAAAACACATGGAGAGAATTCCCGGGATGTGACTGTGTAGCGGCCAGTTTGAAAGTGTTGAGTCACAAAAGTAGCGTTTCATTTGTGGTTTTGAGGAATTGTGGGTGAGAAATCATTTACTGGAGAGTTAGCAATGCATGCTCCCTTAATACATACACTCATAAGCATAAACAGGGAGGGGTGTAGCTCAGTTAAGGTGCTGGGCTACTGATTGGAAGGTTGGGGGTTTGATATTGCCAATCTGCCACCACTGGGTCTTTGAGCAAGGCCTTTAACCGTCTGTGCTTCAGGGGCACTGCATCATAGTTAACCCTGCGCTCAGGCCAAAAACAAACTGGGATATGCGAAGAAAGAAATTCACTATGCTGTAATGTATATGGCAAATAAAGGCTATTCTTTTATAAGCCACACTATGCAAGAACCATGCATTGAGGCCGAAGGACAGCCAGGAGTGGTACTGTCGAGGCTAGAGAACTGACAAAGGTCAGAGGGGTGGACCAGCCCATAGTGTCACAGATGTCCTGAAGGGACAGTCAACAAGAGAGAGCTGTAGGGGCTGCCACTCTCCAGCTCAAGAGCACTCTGACCCCGAAAGGTGAGGGATGACTAGAGGACTGGTAAGCTGTACAAATTCAGAATCCATCTACTTAAGGACTGCATTTTTGCTTAAAACCCTTTCTTGTACAGACCATAGCAAATGAATAGCTGGTCCAACTTCCTCCACTGGAGGAAACATGGCACTAAGAGATTCAATACTAAGGAAAACCCCTCCAAGAAGCATGATACACCACTGTGGCGGACATTTTACCTTATAGGGAAAAGGGGCAGAGAGACCCTCAGTGAACTGTTCTTGGAGGAACTCTAGCACTAAACCAACCGAGCAGTTGACTGGGTCCAAATTCCACCATTTGAAGAACACATACCGTATGTGATCATTGCTAGGGTATCATTTTGCAGCATACAACCCCCTCATCAAGGGAGACCTGGAGTGGAGGATGATCTCAACAATCTCAGTTGAGAGACCAGAAGCTATCTTGTCTCGAGAGGGGTTCTACTATCAAATTCAGGTGCTCCGATACTTATACCTGCTCTGAAAGAGAGGAGCTTCTTGTGAACCCACAGAGAGGAAACAGAGAGTCTAATGTGCCAATTTGTAGAGTTGGCAAGAACGCAGGCCCCCTTGATGGTTGATGTACAAGACCATCGATATGTTGTCTGTATGGAATAGTATGTGATGGCTTCTTAAGTCTGGGAGAAAGACAGCTATCATCGCCAGCCAGTTAGGAACATGGATAAAGGAACATGGGGTCTTTGAAGATGGTCAAGTAATGTAGTGCTCACTGCGTGACCTTGATTAAATGCCCCTAAATTGCCCCTAAAGTAAAGACCACTGTAGAGATCTAATGTGCAGTAGGCCCAGTGGTACAATGCTGTTTCTATGAGCCCTGGGTTTCTGCAATTGCTTTACAGTGACTGCTACACGGTTTTCCCTTGACCTGAGTGGGTGACAGAGATGCTAGCCTTGAGGTGGAATCCCACACTATGTGTTTATCTGAGAAAGAGAAAGCACACTCTTGCTGGCATTTAGTCATAACCCCAGATGGGATGTGATACCACAACATCTCGATGTCAAGTCTGCACTTGCTCTGATTGAGCCAACACTAACCAATCGTCAATGCAGTTCTTTATATAGATGCTGACTTGGGCCACAACCTGCCTCAGTGAATGTTCACAGTGACTGAGATTTGGTGTTCCACGGACCTCCATGGAGGCTGCATGATTTTCCCTCCCACCAAATTTCTGGGTGGGTATTTGGGGAGATTTGGGGCTTGCTTATGCCCTGAACTACCAGCAGTAGCAGGATTAATGCGAATACATTCTGAGGGGACTGAGGCAGAGTAGTCCCCATATGATGAGGCACACAGCCAAGCCTGATCCGGTCCCCTCCGCCTGCTTCGCCACTGCACAATGATTGATAATGACGGTTCTCATATACATTATGTCCCTGGGCTTAGGCTTAGCATGGGCAGCACTTAGACTGTGGGCTTCCCTGCACATGGAGCTGGTGTCTGGGTGGGGCTACTCTCCCAAGCAAATCAAAGAGAGCATGTGTGTATCTTACCCAAGATGAATGGGGGCAAGGAGGGATGCATGGCCTGAATACTTGCTTTCATAATATCTTTATTTTTCATAGTCTTAGTAATTTTTCTGACAGACAAAATCTCTCACACACACCCACCCACACACACACACACACACACGCACACAAACACAGCCCTTATTGTACACACAGAAGCTGGCGTTGTGTCCACCACATGCCTTTATACTTCCTGGTGGTGACGTCATCCCTAGAGTATATAACAATCCCGTCGCTATTCACACTCTTCATCACCCGAATGAAGATGAGTTCCCCTTCTGAGTATGGTTCCTCTCGATGCTTCTTCCTCTTACCACCTCTTTTTTTCCCTCTTTTTCAAGGGAGTTTTTCCTTGCCACAATCACCCCAGGCTGGATCATTAGGGATAAACACACAAATGATCTATATTAAATTTTTTTTTACATTGTGTAAATCTGCTTTGAGACAATATTAATTAATGAAGCAATGTACATCTCTGTGTGGTGATTTGCTATTCCAATATCAATTTATGGTTGATGTGGACCAAACTACACATTGCCTATAGCAACAGTGGAAAAGTGTGATGAGGACAGGGACTGGGCGGAGGCAAAAAAGAAAACAGTCCCGCTGTAGGGTAAATTCATCCAGCCGATCCCCTCCTGAGGTGATAAGGGTAGTGCTTATCACTGTGGAGAGAGAGGCTCTCGCTGCTGATCTTTATCTCTATAATACCCCCAACACCCATCCACCCCATATCCGCCCTTTGAGATATTCGAGTGGATGGTTCTTCTCACTTTTCCATTAGGTAAATGTTAGAACCAGATCTCTTTAGTTACTCATCTGAACAGTTTTTCAATGGTCAAATGATTATACAAAGTATACAAACCAGCTCATAATCAAGAATGACATATAGAATATCCTTTATTTGTCACATATATATTGCAGCACACTGAATTTTTTTCTTCGCATATCCCAGCTTGTTTTGGAAGCTCAGCGAGAAGGGTCAGCTATGATACGGCGCCCCCTGGAACACAGAGGGTTAAGGACCTTGCTCAAGTACCGAAGGGTGGCGCTGCTTGGTGATACCAGGGCTCGAACCCCTGACTTTCCATATCAGTAAAGCACTGAGCTACACCCTTCCCCTATATATAGTAAAATATGCCATTTTACTTGTTTGAAAATGCACATAGGTACCAAAGTAAAAAATGATTTGATGGCAGAAATTTCTGGCAGTGCATTTTTTTCTCAAATCTTCTCAATCCAATACATCAAGAAGCTAATATTACACGATATGTCAAAACATTATTCATTAAATACTTTCTAAAAAGTGTTTTCTTGTCTGTAACTGTGACTCACATAGTATAAGAAATAAGATAATTCCTTTAAACCATTTGTTTCCCATTAGTTCCCCCAAATAGGATTTTCTGTTTAGCATAGCATCTGAGTACAAAGGTGAAATCTCTCCTGCAACCAGATAAATCCATTTTGAAAGTAAGACCAATGAGGATAAAAAAAGACATTGAAGAGATACCCATGAGTAATGCAATATCTATCTTTCAGATCATTTGCTTTTCACATTTTCCATTCTTTGCTGTGACCAATCAGAATAACTCTGGGATATCAATAAAACCTGTATGGCACAGTATTAAGGACCACAAAGGAGAGATTATAATCTAAATTCATACATATGGTTTCCAATGTTTAATAAATCTGAATTAAATACAATAGACTTTAATCGAAAAGGGAAAAAATACATGCTTGTCTCATTTTTATAATGCAGTGGCATCTCAGTGGTGAGGTCTTTTTGTTTCCTGGCATCCTCTCTGAAGATTCTCTTCATTTACAATTTCTTCTTCGCATTTTTAAATACATGTTGCTCGTTCCTTCTCTTTAATGACTGAATGATGAAGACCCATTTGAGCTAAACAAACATTCAAACCACATCGAAAATGTTCTCGTGAGATTGAAGCGTATACATGCATCACACACACATAAAAACAAACACAGCCCTAAACCCAAAGACTGACTACAGGACTGCTGTTAGACTACAGCTGGATGTCTCTGAATCTTGTGAGTAAGAATGAGGTTTTGGAAATTTGCTACAGAAATACTCCCACATATATTTCCAGATGATGCATTAGTTGTTTTTTTTGGGTTTTTTTTGTAGAAATATATCAAATCCACAAGTACAGAAAATGCTGATTTGGTCATGAGCTACTAATGATAAACATTTGTTGTCTGAGCTGCAAGATCAAACGGTTCTTATTCTAATTTATTTTTAGTTGGGTTCCACCATGGGTGGAGAAGATATGGAAAGATTCTTCATCCAGATATATTTTCCAAAACAATAGTGAGAAAAGGATGCTTCTGGAAATATCTGTCCCTATGGTCATTTTCTCTGTATATAAATACATTATACTGGCACACATATATACATGCTCGATCTTTGCAAACAAATTTGGAGGCTCAAAACAATCAAAAATGTCTTTGTCGCGTCTTAAAAACAACAATTTCCATTGACAGGAACTAAGTAGACCAAGAATGTTCAAGTATAACAACACCCCGGGCCACAAAACAAGGTCTATGCAGGAATAGTCTGCCAACCACACTGAGCACCCATGGGAAGAATTGAAATGTATGCTACACCCCAGGCCTCCTCACTCGGTATTAGTGCCTGACCTCACTAATGCTCTTGTGGCTGATTGTACAAATTCACAGAGCCACAGTCCAAAAATGTAGTGGAAAGCCTTCCCAGAGCAAAAGCTTCTCATTCAAGGTTCTCACATGATCATCCAATTTATTTACACGCCGCAGGATGTCCAAATTTAGCACGTATTGTTTGTAGGTTAAAAGCACTGCTGATACACATTTACCAGTTATACTAGAAATAACTTCTTATATATAGAGCAGTAGTTAAGTTCAGGCTTGATGATAGATTTAGACGAGCGAAAAGGTTATGGCACAGTATACCTATACTTAAATGCATATACTAAGAGATTTCCCACCCAAATGCCTGTACAGTACAATGATCTGTTGACATGTCATTTTTTCCTGGCCTTAAATATCTCATTGAACAAGCAGTAAATTGAAATTAAATGGCTATTAATATTATGTCTGCATGTGTCATTTCTACTTGATTTAGTATCCCATTTAATATTATCACCCTGGCCAAGATACTGAAGATGCGTGAAAAAGGAATGGTTTTATTGTTTAAAAACATTTTTTGTGTGTGAAATCAATCAACGGATCCTCTTGTAGTATTTTTGTGTTGCTACAGCATATCGAATAAAATGCTTAACAAATAGAGCAAAGAGGGGTTATTTCAACAAATTGAACAATCGAATTGAACACAAGCCCTGGCGTTTACCCTTTTTACACCAAAAGCAAAAGCCTTTCCTCATTAAGGTCCAGTATTGCTTCAGAGTCACTGAGAGTGTAGTAATATTACAGTCAGACATTTTATTTTGTCAGTAAATAAACCCAGAATGTTTAAAGTATGACAAAACATTCAAACTAAACCAATGCAGCCGCCTCAAAACTGTGACTAAAAATACGCACTATAAACTCAATCTTACAACCATTCCACTTTTCAATGAACAAAACTCGACATTTTCCAGAATGCTGTGGCTGATGTAGTCACAGCAACGTGCACTAGCATGACTCGGCATTAATGGAAAACAGGGAAATACTTTTTTGTGTTCCCACCCTGCTCTTCTAAATATTCACACAGCTCCATTTTCCATTCCTGCTGACCGCCTTCAGTAGTGCAACATGGACAGACAATTTGATGGACTTAGTGATGAAATACCTGAGACACTGGTTAGGACATAGCTTTAAGGATTTATTCCAGTTTGGGTTTGTTCTATGTTCAATACTCTTCGAAGAAGGATCAGTATTTAAAATGAAAATGACAGATAATACCACATAATGTTCGTCTATGGTTTGTATACACTTAAAGGCATCTTAGTAGTTTGGAAAAAACATAAGACTAATGCTTATTTATATATCAGCTGGTATGTAAGTGCACAGAGCTTAGGTTTATGTGAATGAATAATCAGTGAGTTATTTGCCGTTGGCTACATCATAATCAAGACGATTTCCCCCTGTGTTTGTGTGAGAAAACCAGATCCTACTGGTCTACACACTTCTTACACACATGCCTGCTTGATAAACCCCTATTAAACCATGTTCCCCTTTAATATGAAACCGTCATTGGATGTCAGAAGAAAGACATATTTTATGGAGCACCACACACTGTGCATGTGTGTTTTTTTTTGTGTGTTATTTTTACCACACACCTACAGAGATCCCTCCTGGGATTAAGAATATGGTTACCAGTCTTTCATGTGTTGCTGTGTTATTATAAAGCTGGATAATTTTTGTCATTTACACACTCTCTCGAATACAACATTTCAACATTTAAAACTCTTTTCTACCTACAATACAAAATGAAAAAAAAAACATATATGGTCATGTATCAACACATTGTAGGATTATAGATTGACCCCTGTAATTCCTGGAAATTATGCATTTCTGGAGAAAGCAAATAAACATTTTTATTCTGATGAAATTCATGTGTCAGGTCCTGTAATATTTTTTGACTGTCCCAGAACGCATTAAAGTGTGAGCACAGAAAAAATCAACTAGATAATATGAATCAACCATAACAGATCTTAATGCCATAGAGTCATCAAGTATGGGACAAAATCAGGTTTGATGAAGAAGCTGAAGAAGACACTGTGTCTCTGCATTCCTGCCACATCATCCGAATCCACTAAGGCCTGTAATCTTCACATTAAAGCAGGCATTCCAATTATACAGCCTAGTTCTCTGACAATACGCCCTATTGTTAAAGTGGAAATTCACTAGAAATTCCTCCGAAATTCTATTGTTAATATAAACTGAGACAAATATAGTTTCAAATATGAAGCTTCTGAATGTGTTTATCCATTCACAAAACATATATTATATCCAAATTGAGGGATCTATAAAAATCTATAAAATGATTCAAACTTCTCTTTTTTTTACTTGGAGGATTTCACATCTCCCAGTCTGTACTGAACTGAGAAAGGATGATTTTATGCAGTTTATATAGTGTATATAGTATAGCGCACAGTCGATACAGTGACTAGATATTTGTGAATATCATCAGTGAGAAGAGAGTACACTTACAGGCTCATATCTGTTATAGAAGTGTTAAAATTGATGGGATTAAATCAAGACTAGGGGGCACGGTGGCTTAGTGGTTAGCACGTTCGCCTCACACCGCCAGGGCCCGGGCTCGATTCCCGTCTCCGCCATGTGTGTGTGGACTTTGCATGTTCTCCCCATGCCTCAAGGAGTTTTTTCTCCGGGTTTTCCGGTTTCCTCCCGGTCCAAAAACATGCAGGGTAGGCTGATTGGCACCTTGGAAAATTGTCCCTACTGTATGAATGTGTGTGTGAATGTGTGTGTGTGTGTGTGTGCCCTGCGATGGGTTGGCATTCCATCCAGGGTGTATCCTGCCTTAATGCCCATAGACTCCTGAGATAGGCACAGACTCCCCGTGACCCGAGGGAAGACCGGATAAAGCGGTTACGGTGAAGCTTTAGTAGAAGATGAATGAATGAATCAAGACTTGGCTAGACATGAAAAAGACACACACACACACACACACACACATTATTATATTCTTTATATTTTTTGTACATTTGTATCAAAGCATCTGCTAAATGCTGCAAATATAAACACATGAAAATGCTAAATAATCAATAGCGCTAGCATTATCCGCTAACCAGGAAGTAGTTAGCAGCTATCATTAGTGCTATGGATTCATTAGCGTTTAATATCCGACTTAAAATATTTCTCTTAAAAGGAGAAAATCCTGACAATTCCACATATCGAGGGAGTGAATGAATGTAGGATGCAATGAATGAAGCTATTTGTTAAAGTATATTTATAAAATTTTTTATAAATATTATTTATAACTCTATTTTATTTTATTTTTCATAAATTATTATTTTATATATAATATAACCAAGTGGAAATATGTTAATAATAGTAAAATGTATTAATAATAATAATAAAATAAAAATGGTTCAGCCATTACGTAGCGGTCCTGGACCACACAGGGTTAAGGGCCAAAGCATAAGACTTACATTATTATCAATGAGGTATCGGATCATATTGTGGATGTGGGCGGAGCCATTCTGGATAGAAATGTTTCATCATATGTTGAAGGTGATCAGTGATCAGAACCTTATATTCATTTGACTCTTTTATATAAGAGGAGCCAAGCCATCTAAACAATAAATATGATAGCTTGGATAAGATTAAGTATGTATATAAGCATGTGTTCATAGGAGAGGCCATTTCAGCAATGTACAGCAATGTGTTTTCTATTACATGATCTGAGTATAGATTTTGTATAAACTTTTGAGCTTAACTAAGGATATCTGTAAAACATCCACATTTCATTCATCGCCTGTGTCAATGAGTCGAAGCTAAAATACGTCTTAATATTTATATTCTATCCTGCCTGTTGAATGTATATATTTATCCGATGTGTGTATGAGTTCATCTGAATGGAGTAAGTGCACTGCAATCTCTTATAAACACTTGAAGCAGCATGTCATGGCATTAATGTTGATGGTTGTGTGTGGGGTTGGCGATGTAGAATGCTTCATGTTCTTACATGCATATCTTTGCTGTGGATGATGATAAGAACAGGAAGCGCTGTCTGAGTCCCAGCCCCTGGGGCCTGCCGGTCGTTTTGGCACATCCACATTCACTACCACTTAGACAATGTTGCCTCCATAACTGCCTCTGTAGTGCTCGAGTGCAGTTGAGGAAACTCTTGGGGGAGAATCTGCTTCATCAAAGGCGGGGGGGGGGGGGGAGGGGGGGGGGGGGGGGGGGGGGGGGGGGGGGGGGGGGGGGGGGGGGGGGGGGGGGGGGGGGGGGGTGGGGGGGGGGGGGGGGGGGGGGGGGGGGGGGGGGGGGGGGGGGGGGGGGTGGGGGGGGGGGGGGGGGGGGGGGGGGGGGGGGGGGGGGAGTTTCCTGTCCCACTTTATCTGCTAGAGCAATTCCTGTAGTTATAAACTGATTTACAGTCTAATCTAAGTCGGATCACAACCAGCCCTGAAAACAGTTAACCTTGAACTTGGGAAGGGACCTGAAATCATGAAATCAGATTTACTGTATGTGCTGTACTTAGGCTGTAACATTTCCTCTAATCTCAAAAGGATCCTTAAAGCAGTTTATTTCATGGCTTCTCGTCCAATGGATTTTTAAGCAGGATAAAATTACAGAAATGGCGTCACGGACTGGAATAGTGGCAACGTTTCCTGATTAAAGAAACCTACGAATAGCATCAGAATATCAACAAATCAGATTCCTTGCCAAGTAAGCCACTGCATGTGCTTTTATAATCATACAGGTTTACGGCAAATTAGGTAATGCTTGAACACTTTCATCTGGCTTGAACTCAACTGAGCATGCTCCCTCAAGCCAGCGGAGTTCCCCAGTGTCTGAGATATCATGGTGGAGGAGGGGACTTCTTAGAATAGCAGCTAAAAGAAATATTTGCACACTAGCCCCGTATCCTGCACAGAATGCCAGACAAAGTGTAACAGATATAATTGCATTAATATTAAGGCCACACCACATCTGAAGAGTTTAACTGCATATTATCAAAGAACTGAAAAAAGTGACTTTCAAAATATTACCCTTTTATGTTTCCCTATTTCTTTTCCTGCTCCCGGTTTCATGTTCCCTGGTTGGTGTTCAGAGAGCAAAGGGTCAGTACACTAATGTGACAAATTAGCGTCTGGATGCTCCCTCATAGCCAACACTCCCACATGGACTCTCTGCTCAAAAGGCCCTTTGTTAGACTAGTGATATATACTAAGCGTTATTAATGTGACATCCAATACAAGCTCACTATAAGGACCCCAGGGAAATTTATGGAATAGTGTATGTGTGGTGTTTTTAGCAGACGGTAGATGAGAGAGTGTATATCTTATGCTTTGGCACTGGAATGTGCTCACTGACGGACACACTAAAGCTTTTTTTTAAATGTAGTAAATCCTGCATTTCTTATATGTTTTACACTGTGAAAGCAGATGTCCAACAGAACGGGGGACCATTTTTGACCAGTGTATTAAGAAATTTTGTCTACTGAAAAAATAATCATTTTTTACTTTAAAAAATATATATTTTTTTACTTTAAAATTACTTCAAAAATATATTTGTCACATATACAAGTTCAGCCATGATATGGCATCCC
This sequence comes from Kryptopterus vitreolus, assembly GCA_030449085.1. NCBI lineage: Eukaryota > Metazoa > Chordata > Actinopteri > Siluriformes > Siluridae > Kryptopterus > Kryptopterus vitreolus. The sequence continues at coordinate 5,235,117 of JACRUU010000011.1, read as the reverse complement.
CTGGAACACAGAGGGTTAAGGGTCTTTCCCTCGAACCATCGACAAGTAGCCCAGCACCTTGAACACACTGATCTACACCCTCCAATTGTAATAATAGAAGTCTAATATAGTCTAGAGCAGGGGTGGCCAACCCGCGGCTCGCGAGCCCCATGCGTCTCTTTAGGAGCTTTCATATAATATGCATCAATGGAAATGGGATGATGTTCATGTGTACCCTTGTGTAAGATGTGGCTCTTTTCAGTAACACAGAAAAAAAAGTGGCTCTTAACCTCCTACTAGTTGGCCACCCCTGGTCTAGAGGAAGTAGTTGCACCAATAAACCTTGGGTTACCTAAAGCAACTAAATTTGATGAATTAATTGTAAAATACATTAATATCCTCTGTATAACATTATACATATAAATTATATTTCATCATATTTCAGAAAATTCTGCCGAGCTCAATTTTACAAACTTAGCTGAAAAGAAAAAATTAAAGCGTTCAACAAAAATGGTTCATATAAATATTTATTGATATTCCAAACATTTGAACCTCACATTCAATAAGTGAGGTTTGAGGAGCCTCTTAAATGCGAAAATTTAAATTTCTTCTGTGGTCTGGTGAAAAGGAGAGCATTTCTTCAAGGTGCTGAATTATTTCCAATGGGAAGTGGAGTAACTCTTAGCAAACATTGACGTAAGCTTGAATGGGTGGATGAGGGCAGTTAGCATTTCATTCCAATGTGCTGTATGAGCTGCAAGTTAAAATAATTCAGCAGCTGGCTGAATGTGTCTATGAGAAGGAAACATGTTAGTCATGACTTTAATAAATTGATAGCAGTCACAGGATAGACCAGAGCTGGATGATGGGTGGCATACTGTTCATTTTACAATAAAAAGGAAACCAACCATGTCATTGGCAGCTCTATTCATATACAGGGCTGTTTTAAGTGTTTTTGGCTCCGCCCCCACACCATACAAATAATTTGCAACCCTCCATAAAAAAAGGATAAACATACTTAATAGTCATTGCCTGAATTCAAGTATGTAAAGATATACTGTATATGAAACAGGTAAATCATTTAAATGGCTGTGGGTGGAGGCGGGGCAGGGGACGCTTACTGCTAGGGCGGCACGATCCTTGGTAAAATATGACTCGTGATTTTTCTCCATGGTTTATACTTCCTGCGTCGCTCTGCAGTGACTATCCTGAAATAGTCGTAATGGAAATGGTGCAGTGTTTGAGTTTCTTCCTTGGTGTTATGGGATTTCTGCGTTAACAACAATGGCGAATTCCTGCAATGACAGGAAATAGCTGGCAGTCTATGTAAAATGGTGATGAAGAATCATTAGAAATGCCAATATTTTCTCACTTCTTCGATGATCCTTCCGGCTGATCCGTGTCCATGTTTCCAAGATCCGTGTATCTTCACTATGGACTTTAAAAATGGCGATATGGAGGAATATGACGGAATACGTACATTGCTACACCGGAAATATGCTGCAATGCCAACACCTTTTGCTCTGCATCGACATGACCTGTAGTTCCTTTCTTGGAGAGGTGAGCGTCAGGTTACGGCGTACGCTACGGTGTAGGGTAGGCGTTGCCGTGTAGGATACACCGTGGCCTAGAGATCGCATGTATGTAAGGATCGAGATCGTAATTTTTTTCATGTGCAGTCCAACTTACTGCCCCCCCTATTTGCTTGCGCCCCTGGTGAAAGCCTCGCTTTCCAAGACATGCTTAGGATGTAAGTGACCACAACAGCACTGCATATACAGCATACCCCATTTTCCCACCTCTCATACAGTACATCACCCAAACAGTGAGAGCAGGACAATAAATATGTTTTTTTAAACCTCCAGTGCAGATGCGGCATTTTGAATGTTATCTCAGTTGCAGATTGGAAAGTTCAGGACACCATGGTAAAAAAAAAAACGGAAGGAAGGTTATTACACGGCAGTCTAAGACTAGAGTTCATAATGTATTATCCCTTGGGAACAGGAAGCAGGAAACTTTCAGAATGGCAGTTATAGCAAAAACAAAACTTGTGAATCAGACAAAGTAATAATCCTACGCACAGTTTCACACCAATGTTTCACCATTTCCACATTAAGCTGGACGTTGTTGGGAAGTTGGGAAGATCAACCCTGACGTCAGGATGTCTAAAGTAAAAAAAAAAAAAGACATTAAAACTAGGGACTTTCCAGATGAAAAAAAAAATCTGCGTTTGACCTCTAGTCTCAAAATAGTGCTAGAGTGTACTTCTTTGCAGAGATACAGATTTTAGGAGGGGTGAATAATAAAGGGCTTTGACATAGTGTATCAAGGAAGCAAGGAAAATTGTAGAAGGAAGAACATGAGTTTATTTTATTTCACTATTTTACATTCTTTATTGATCCCGTGAGGGAATTTCTTTCCTTCTCATATCACAGCTTTGGGATATGAAGCTGGGGTCAGAGTGCAGGGTCAGCTGTGTACCACGCCCCTGGAGCACAGAGGTTTACGGGCCTTGCTCAAGGACCCCAGAGTGGCAGCTTGGCGATACCAGGGCTTGAACCCCAACCTTCTGATCAGCCGTCCAGCGCCTTAAACCACTGAGCTACATCCTCTTCCTTTATTATTTCATTCCTTCATTTAAAAAGAATAAGTCACAACTCTTACAACAGATGTGTGTCTAGTACATGAGCAAATTCACATTAAAGGGTAACTTTGTTGAGTTGAAGGACATTTTTGCACTTTCAAATGCACTCCAACAATAAAGCCTTATTAGTCAAGGCACCAGACAGACCCCGAACAGACATGTTGTACCGTCGCTGCTTAATTCCTGCGCAATTTAGGCGGTAAAAATCGAGGAGTTGCTGAGAATCTTAAAACAGGCAGAAAATAGCCGGCACCGGTATGTATACAGGCTGTGCAGAGAAGGAAAACAGCATGCACACAGTACTAACCAGACCTTCTCAAAGCCATCCCCCACGGAGAACAGAAAGTATGGTGATTAACACACACACACACACACACACACACACACATAGGCACAAACACACTCCAACACGCACTCACTGTGAGGTCTTGCGATTATTAATGGATAAATGATATGCTTTAAGAAAAGATCCTGCCGTCTTTGACCCGCAAGGTCAGAATTTTCGATCCTTCCGGCAACATTTTGTCCCCAGCAGAACGTAAAAACATGCCCTCGTGTTTGCATTAATACTTGCGCACAGATGTGGAAATACAAGATGGGCTTTGTTAAAAAGAATTTTGGTACTCATGGGAACCCCCTGCATGAACACATTGCAGCATCAAATCATTGTGTTTTGTGTTTGTGTGTGTGCGCGAGTGCCCATTTATATATGTAGACATTCCAGACTTCAACTCTCACTTCCCCACAAGGAGTACAGAATGTGTGCTTTAGAGCTGAAAGACAATACTGAGGTCATGTAAATAAATATTTTTCAGTTTATTAGTGCGGTCTGCCTTCCCAGAATGAAAAGCAGCAGTCGGGTTCCTGCATTAATAATGAAATATAAGCGTGGAAGTCTGATTACTGGCACAGGAGGGAAGTGAACAAGTATAACTAATGGATTATACGTAAGATGCTTGATGAATGAAATGAGATCGAGGCCTGTATCTGACGGAGAGCGAGACGGAGCAGAGAAGAAGAGTTAGGAAAACAAAGAAAGCTACAAAATATGTAATGAAGTGTGCTTTATTCCAACCAGGACTTGTAATTTATTCCAACTGGGACCCTAATCTAACTGTGACAGTATTTCAGATCCAAAATTGACCATGATGAAAGAATGTGCGTGTATGTGTGTAAAAGACAGAAAACACAGAGCATGGATTACTTTGTTTAGTCATGGATATTCTGCAGACTCAGGGAAAAAAAAACTGAGTGAAAAAACGTCAAAAGACAGATATTTGGCCATCCATGGTACCTCCTCTTTGTGCAAAGCTCCCTATGTGTCTGTGTGAGTCAGTCAGGCTTACCGTAAATAATGGTTTCTTCAGGCTCATATTCCATTGCCTCAGTTTAGGGAGGGGGGAAGTGAAACTGATCACGACAGATTACGCTTGGTATCAAACCCAGTCCCACAAGTACATGTGCAGTTTCACAACAGAGTTGTACGTGTCTGACTTCAGGCATTTAGTAGTTAAATACATTAGTAAATGCACGCTTTAGTCTGAGAGGAATGCTTATGTGTTTAAAGAAATAGAAAGATAAAACAGAGAACAGTGGACTTTAGAATAGTTATAATAGAAAGGACAGGTCAAAACAAAAGTTACGGTTCAATTAATGTAGATAATAACAAAAAGGAACAAGGGCAAAGGCAAAATACATACATTAAAGTATCTAAAAAAGGTTGGAACAAATTCCACTGTAGGTCTGATTGACCTAATTATTACATGTTTTGGGAATTTCCGGATCAAAATCTGCAAACTCTAAGGCTCTTTTATATATATATATATATATATATATATATATATATATATATATATATATATATATATATATATATATATATATATATATATATATATTAGTTTTCAGGATATTAAGAGACTAATAAATGATTATTTATGATTAACAACTATTGTTTGTCTCTTATCACTAATTATTGATTTTAAAAGTCAGGCTTCTGTCAGACTGGAATTGTGTTTAGCCTGATCTGAGAAGTTTTAAGGATAAGGTCTTGACCTTAACTTGACCTTAACATCTTTTAGATGCTCACAATAAAAGTCATTCAAAAACCCTCTATTATGACCAATAAAGTAGAAGTTGATGCCAATGCTGTTGACGGGCCCAACCCACCTATTATTACTCTTTTTATTATCATTATTCTTCTTATTAATTAATGTATTTTGTTATTTTACTAATTAGAATACAGGTGAAATACAGACTACACCAAAAAGAAAAAAAGCTATTGAAGGAAAAGAAAAATTGTAGAGATTTGGCCTCGATGTCACTTTGATCCGGTTTGGATCTTAAATAAAACTGAATGAAGAATTGAATTAAACAGCTGGCTGCAGTGGTTTTACCCTCGACATTCAACAAACATTCAACCATCTGTTCTTGAGCTATCATGTTAGGAATGATCTGGGATAAATACAAGACAAATGGACAAACAGATGAATAGGGGGATTGATTCTTGATCACATTAAATACATAATCACACATTCAATTAGAAGTATAAAAATAGCCATTTATCTAAATTTAGAAGGTCTACCTACAGTATATTGTATGTACAAGTCATTATAAAAACAAAAGTAAAAGCCAAAAGCAAATGACTTCGATACAAATATATGGCTCCATTATTTCCAACAATTGGTTAGTGGTTAGCACGTTCGCCTCACACCGCCAGGGTCCGGGTTCGATTCCCGTCTCAGCCATGTGTGTGTGGAGTTTGCATGTTCCCCCCCGTGCCTCAGGGGTTTTGTCTCCGGGTTCTCCGGTTTCAACATGTATGGTAGATTGATTGGCACCTTGGAAAATTGTCCCTAGTATATGAATGTGTGTGTGAGTGTGTGCCCTGCGATGGGTTGGCATTCCATCCAAGGTGTATCCTGCCTTAATGCCCATAGACGCCTGAGATAGGCACAGACTCCCCGTGACCCGAGGGAAGATCGGATATAGCGGTAGAAGATGAATGAATGAATGAATTATTTCCAACATGTGCAGGCAACAGAGTGACTTCAAATCTCAGGGTAAAATGAAGATAAATAATAAGCTAAATTGTCTAGTCAAGGACATGCTTTATTCAATAAACAGCTTCTATTGTAATTGCGTTTTTTTTCTTTATGTCCACACGCACACACACACATTCATCCCATGCCATAAAGCTCACCTGGTACAGATAGATTTTCTATAATAATCACATGCATTATAGCAATGATAAACAAAAATGATATGTTATGATATACTAGACTTTTTCATATTTTAAGGACAAATCATTTCTCGTACTGGGAAATATTTGATCATGGAATGCATAGTTACAGCAGGCGATGACTGTTATATTGACTAATTGAGATCCTCCATGGTATCCTTGGCTACAGGATCAAAAACAGCTGTGACCTATGCATGATCTCTGAGGAAATGCACACACTAATGCACTGAAGTTCCTGTTTTTTTTGTTGTTGTTGCTCTGCTTGGCTTTTACAAGGAGGATTTCTGCCCTGCGCAACAAGGGTGTGTTCAATCTTTCCCTTCACAGAAACGCACAGAAGGCTGAAGTTTGGTGCTAGTGCATATTTGCCCCTTTTTAATATGTATTTATAGTCTGAGTTGAAGTGAACTGTGGCTTGTGGCGAGGCTCGAAAACACAGAGTGGAGCATCTGAAGAGAAGGCCAGTCTCATACTGAAGTTCCTCCGAGTGGCACACATGACATCTGCTTCCATTAATATCTCAGGTTGTCAACAAAACCCTGCAGCCATGGAGACGCGAACAGATACTCGCGTGATGCGCAAACCTCCGATGTCATTATGACCCAAGTTAAGAGTGTGTTTCGCTGTGGTTGGCGCGAATAGAGGAAAGGGAGTTTTCTGTAATGGATAAAGTGAGAGCCAGCTTTAAAAAAATGCACAGAATAGACAGATAGTATTTAGGGTGGAGTATACGTGTGTCGAGCAGAGAAGACGACGTGTTCCGGTAAAGAAAAGATAAATAAACACAGGAATGGTGTGTCTTTTTCCTGATGGCAAGAAAGAAATCTGTAATAAAATCCTCTCCTGTTTTTTTGATAGCCTGAGGTAGGTGACGGTAGTGCGTGAGTCATTGTCTGGTAGAGCGAACCTTTTTCAGATAACAGTCTGCATGGTCTGCAGGTAACAGGTAAGGACTATGACACATGTGGCTGGATCTATTCTATCTAGTCTGCCACGACAGGTGACCACATACATATACACATACCTGCATAGTTGTAAACAAAGGGTGTTAGGTCTCTACATGATCAAGACAACTATTCAAGTAATAATAAGTGCAACGTTATTCTGACAGCTCATTTCATGCGTTTAGAGTTTTAGAGTTATTGTTCGTCTGCGTGCAGTGAGCAAACACTTTTAATGTGAATGAGTAACTCAAAACAATAATAAAACGGGAGATTCCTTCTTAATTACAGCTTAATCTTCACCACACTGGGCAAATCCTGACGTCAGTCAGCGGGATATGGAGTAAAGACACATGTCTCCATGTGTGTGTGTGTGTGTGTGTGTGTGTGTGTGTGTGTGTGTGTGTGTGTGTGTGTGTGTGTATGTGTCTCATGGTCTTACAAATATCAATAAAAGCAAAACTAATTTGTAAAAAAAAAAAAAAAAATAAATATATCAGTAATTATAATATTAATATTTATGGATTTCCCAAAGGTCAGCCCCACAATGCTAAAAGTATTTCAACCACATACATAAGCAGAATAAATCCTTTATTTAACTTTTAATTATCTATCTATCTATCTATCTATCTATCTATCTATCTATCTATCTATCTATCTATCTATCTATCTATCTATCTATCTATCTATCTATCTATCTATCTATCTATCTATCTATCTATCTATCTATCTATCTATCTATCTATCTATCTATCTAGCTATCTCTATCTACCCTACCCCTCCCGACCCACCCGCCCGCCCGCCCACCCACCCTGACCCACCCCCCCACCCTACCCATCCATCTATCTATCTATCTATCTATCTATCTATCTATCTATCTATCTATCTATCTATCTATCTATCTATCTATCTATCTATCTATCTATCTATCTATCTATCTATCTCTCTATCTCTCTATCAATCTATCTATCTATCTATCTATCTATCTATCTATCTATCTATCTATCTATCTATCTATCTATCTATCCGCCCACCCCCCTCACACACTCACACACACCCACCCACCCACCCCCCCACCCCTCCCCCTATCTATCTATCTATCATCTATCTATCTATCTATCTATCTATCTATCTATCTATCTATCTATCGTCTAACTACCTACCTACCTATCTATCTATCTATCTATCCATTTATAAATCTATCTATCTATCTATCTATCTATCTATCTATCTAGCCTACCTATCTTCTATCTATCTATCTTTCTATCTATCTATCTTTCTATCTATCTATCTATCTATCTATCTATCTATCTATCTATCTATCTATCTATCTATCTATCTATCTATCTATCTATCTATCTATCTATCTATCTATCTATCTATCTATCTATCTATCTATCTATCTATCTATCTATCTATCGATCTATCTATCTATCTATCTATCTATCTATCTATCTATCTATCTATCTATCTATCTATCTATCTATCTATCTATCTATCTATCTATCTATCTATCTATCTATCTATCTATCTATCTACCTATCTATCTATCTATCTATCTATCCAATCTTCCCTTGGGTCACGGGGAGCCTGTGCCTATCTCAGGTGTCTATGGGCATTAAGGCAGGATACACCCTGGATGGAATGCCAACCCATCACAGTACACACACACACACACACACACACACACACATTCATACACTAGAGACAATTTTCCAAGGTGCCAATCAACCTACCGTGCATGTTTTTGGACCGGAAGGAAACGGGAGAACCCGGAGAAAAACCCCCTGAGGCACGGGGAGAACAAGCAAACTCCATACAGACATGCCTGAGATGGGAATCGCAGTCTGAGGCGAACGTTCTAACCACTAAGCCACTATGCCCCCCTCTATCTATCTATCTATCTATCTATCTATCTATCTATCTACTATCTATCTATCTATCTATCTATCTATCTATCTATCTATCTATCTATCTATCTATCTATCTATCTATCTATCTATCTATCTATCTATCTATCTATCTATCTATCTATCTATCTATCTATCTATCTATCTATCCGATCTTCCCTCGGGTCACGGGGAGGCTGTGCCTATCTCAGGTGTCTATGGGCATTAAGGCAGGATACACCCTGGATGGAATGCCAACCCATCACAGTACACACACACACACTCACACACACCATGAGTTGAGAGTAATGGAGTAATGTGAGTTATGCACTTTTACAGCAAAAACAAATCTGTAATAATGTGATTTGTGATACAGATTAAGAATTCAGACAATGAGGGAATGACTTTCCACTCAACAACATTTCACTTTAAGTTGGCTCGGCATTACTGGAGTCTTTTTTCAAATAAATCTTCCCAACACTGGCTATGGTAAAGAATATGATATAGATTGGATGGTGCAGAATTCATGTAGAGAATTCTTGTTCGGGGAGACTTTAATCATTAAACATATAAATGTTGCTCTTTATATATCTACAATGATTTATCTCTGGACTCTGGACAGCATGGCAAAACAAGATCTATGACTTTCTTCAAGGGCAGTACTCCAGAACAAAACAATCAAGAACAAGGAGCAGTATTGAGATATTATGCAGCATATTTTCACTGACCCGTACTGACCTTCTGTCTCATGTAGACATATAGAATATAAATCAGTGTGCAATCTAACGAGTCTCCGCTCAGCTACTGTGATCCACGAAGATTCTTCGCTTTCTTTCTACTCAGGAAAAACCTGGCGGACGACTTATCTATTTTGGAGAGATATGAGATTGTGACTGGTCCTTTGAACTGACCATTCTTGGCTTATTACAAAATATGTTTGTTTATCCCTCTGAATTGGGGCTATAGCCAATGTCCTGTCCACTGATTAGTATTTTTTTCTGGTTTTACTCAAATCTGTGTTCAATCTAACATTCCTTTATCTTTTTGAACCCTGCTTTGGGTTGTATTAGTCTCTAAGTCCAAACCTTCTTTCTACATTTTTTGCTCTCCTTTTTTTGTATGCAGAGCTAAATTTAAAATAGTGTTGCAGTTTTTTTTTATTAATTTGAGAGTGTATTTATTACTATATTCAAAATATGAAACATATTTTAATATAATAGTTGGTTTAAGGCCATTCCTCCATTCATTTTCCATAAAAAAAATATTTTTTCCCCCTACAAAACAAGATCTTTTGCTGTAAATAATCTTAGATTAGTTACAGCAAAAACTACTGTACAATATATTTATACATTTGAGGTTACGAACAAGTCTCACTGTAGTAATCCAGTCAAATTTGTACCTAAATAGACGTGGTATGACTGTGTTGTACTGCTAACATCAAGCGAGAGACGTGGTCTTGTCTCATCTTGGCAAAGTGTTCATGCAAATCCAGAAAATGCATTTTCATCTCCAAACAATTCTGAGTTCAATCATGTATTTACAACACCAGTCTCAGCTTAGGAAGCGCCAAACTGAAATCAGTACTGGCTCAAACCCTGAGATCCTCATTTCTCTCAACATGGAAACAAAGCAGGCCCCTGACTAGGGAGAGCAGGGGTCATATATTACTCTCTTATTCTCCCTCGAGGCCAAACACAACACTGCATCAACCTTTTACCCATTTTTATTCTCATGAAAACCAATACTTCAGCTAATAAACATGGGCAGTGTTGATTTATTTTTTTTTTAAATATAGCGAACTGGGAAATAACCCTATAACATCTCGTTAATCCTTCACATGACCACGAGGGAGTTTTCCTATCTAGCTAATATAGAACATCCTCATAATACAATCAAGCATCCGTTTTGACAGCGACCTGTTTACAGTAAATAGAAATCCTCAGTCACAATTAAAGCATCTGAGCCCATGTGATACTATAATGGCATCTGTTCTTTTTGTACTTCACCATTAGGGGTCTTCAGAACTGGGATTTGACCTGAACAGGAATGAAAAAAATATTATTCTGTATATTATGATTGCACATCATGATCCTTTTTTCTAAGGGCAAAAATGTATTTTTCTAAACCATGATATGCATTATAAATGTATTAAATGAACATAAAATGTATAAATGTATTAAATGAACACTTTTGTACATAAAGCTGAACTCTGAATAAACCCCAGCGCACTATATCATTATAAAGTCCTGTGCTGATGAAAAGAGACAAATTACTGAGCGAGGGAAGGATAGAGACATGAAAGTGTTTGGCTCCATGTTGGTCTCACTCCTGGGCAGTAGGACAGAAAGCAGAGTCAGTTCAGCTTCTGCCAGACAGTTTAAATATTGCTTGCCAAGTGTCCCAATGATGAGAAATCCATCGAAATGTCCTCATTACGTTTATTCGCTATGCTTGTAATGCAGGGATGCTGCAAAGTTTGAAGCTATCTGTATGCATTATATGTGACGATCCAGATACTGAGGTAAAAGTTACTGCATACTGCATTTAAATAAATAAAAAAAAAAGGGAATGATGAAAAACGTTTTACTCTTTAATTTCTACCTTGTAATACTTCATGTGTTTTTCCGGTTTAGCAAACCTGGTTATTTCAACTATCAAACTTTCTTTCGCCAGATCAGTAAGTGTATCTAAAGATTTTTTTCATCCCAACATTCCATATCAGTTACAAATATGTGATTCCAGTGAACAGGAATTTGGACTAATTTCACTATATAAGGAGAAGAACAAAAAGCATGCAAAGAACCACAAAGACTAATAAGACTGGCGCAAGACAAACTCTTCCCAAAGCTCTTCTATTGTTCTTTCATCTGTCGAACTCCGGAACAATACATTAAATACACAGCTCTACGGGTCCAATATAACCCAAACATTCTTATGCATACATTTGACAAAGGAATTTATGTACATCTGTTTTGCGTAAATGTCATACATCTTTAATTCTGAGCGTACAGGTTTATATTCTGTTGTCAGCACAGTGAAGCATCAAAATAATTCATGGTTATTGCATATAAAATACAGATTTGGTTGAGTGAGCTTACAACTGCAGCATTGCTATAAACATTTGAGCACTATAACGCTCCCAAAGCAAATATGTCTTTGTCCACACACTAGTGTAGTGTATTAGGAAGATATGCAATACATGTGGATGCAAGACGAGGGCCCAAGTAAAGGGATTGGGAATTACACTGCATGATAAACTGAGATTTGTTGATATAACCTCCTGTGGACCTGCCTGTCTGTCTACCCGGTCTGTCTGGGTCGAATTGACTTCCCTTCAGACTTATGGAAAAATATTTGTGCTAGCATACAGAATATGGGGCATTAACATAATACTGCTTTAAATAAAAGATGACTTTTTTATATGTATATATATATTTTTTTATATATATATATATTTTATATATTTTATATATATATATATATATATATATATATATACAGTGTTGTACACACAGTGTTGGGGAGTAACTAGTTACATGCAATGGTTACAAAATTTAATTACAAAATAAATGGAAAAGTAATTCGTTACAGTTACTTAAATAATCTCACCAACATACCTTACTGTCTGAAATTCAATCAATCAAAATAAACACCCAATCAAAATACTTTTGAAACTTATTACATACACAAAAACGTTCAAAATGATTAGGAATGCATTTATACTTTGTGTTAACCCTCCTTACGTAACCAGTGCTGAAGACAATCACCTGGATACCATCTTGTGTGCATGCGGAGATCTTCCAAGATAGTCATGAAATGGGTTTTGACATAGTATTTGCCATAAATATGCCTGTCATATAGTGATCTTCCTTTCTTCTTCATGCCTTATACATACCAGACCATATGAACATAAGACTAGATACTTTATTGCCCCCTCAGGGAAACGTTCTTTCTTGGAGTCAATGTGCAATAGGGCAGAATATTACATCCACACAGGCAATAGTACCTCCACATGTCTAATTGTTGGAAATAAAAGCAAAAGAAAAAAATGTTAAGAACTACAATGATCATTATATATTGTTCAAATGATTACTGTTTATGTTCAAATAGAAGAAGTGAACCACAACTCTTCCAAGTGTATATTCATCCAAAGAAAACAAGAACAAAACCTACATATAACATGGAAAAATATTCGTTTTTCACTCAAATCTCTATCATGTGGCAAGTTTAACAGGACTTCTACAGGGAAAGGGGATTATTTATAATACACCACACTATCTGGTGTCATGCCGAGTCGTAATCTTTCAAAGATTTGTATTTCAAATACTTTCAAAACTTATTTAATTTTATTCACAATAGAAGAATGTTTAAACTCATTCATTCATTCATTCATTCATTCATTGCATCTTCTACCGCTTTATCCGATCTTCCCTCGGGTCAGGGGGAGCCTGTGCCTATCTCAGGCGTCTATGGGCATTAAGGCAGGATACACCCTGGATGGAATGCCAACCCATCGCAGGGCACACACACACACATTCACACACACATTCATACACTAGGGACAATTTTCCAAGGTGCCAATCAACCTACCTTGCATGTTTTTGGACCGGGAGGAAACCGGAGAACCCAGAGAAAAACCCCTGAGGCACGGGGAGAACGATGTGGCAAACTCCACACACACATGGCCGAGAGGGGAATCGAACCCAGATCCTGGTGGTGTGAGGCGAACGTGCTAACCACTAAGCCATCGTGCCCCTTATGTTTAAACTATGATGGGGAAAAAATAAATATTTTTTTTGTAAAGAATATATAAGGTAATTATAAATTTGGTTCATCTGTGAGAAAAAACAAGGAGGGGGACCTTCTGGCTTGTTATCAGTGCTCTGATGGCACGGAGTGCCTGTACAATGGACAACATCTGGAAAGGCACCATCAACACTCAAATGGTTATAGAGCAACATATTCCTCCATCCATCCATTTTTAATGCATATTTCAGCAAGACGATGCTAAACAGAGTATTGAATCTATGATGATTGCATTGCTTTGTCATGGAAGAGTCAGAGTGCAGAATTGGCCTGTCTGCAGTATAAACCTTTCACTTTTATAGTTAAATACATTTGGTGCACAATGAAATAAAAAATATGACGTCCCAGGTCTGTTGAGTCCTGCATCAGACGCTTTGACATTCCCCTTGCAAAACGATCACACCTGGTCTACGCAGATTCCAGATGTATGTAGACGGTTGTTAAAAGAAAAAAAAAGATGCCAAGTAGTGTTAAATATGATCACGTACCAGTTTTTTCGAGACATGTTGAAGCCATAAAATACTATAAATTATTATTATTTATATTTATGAAGTTTTAAATATAGACTATAGATAAATATAGATTTATAAGTTTAAAGATTCAATAATTAAATAATGGCAGTTAAATAATGTCATTTCTGATTTACACAGCTTCTATGCTGATGGAACATGGCGCCCCAACACACTCAAATTTAAAACCTCATTCAAAAGTGGGTTCTCAGTCCACACTGGCCAGACAGAATGTTTTCCTCTGATAAGGATGTTTAAAAAAATACAAATAAATAAACAGAACTCAGTCTGAGAGGCTCTAGAGAAGAACTGACGTCATGGTGACAGACATGGATCAGCTGAAGTCAGTGAATTCGGAGCTGAGACTGTGCAGCTTAGTGGATCACTGAGAGCTTTTTCAACATTCCTGTCTGATAAAAAAAAAAAAAACAACAAAAAGAAAACGAGCACAGATAAAGGCACTATCAGCTCTATATTACTTATGGACTCGTGCACTTTTAAAATGATAAATAGCTAATAATAAAGAAGGGGCTATTTAAGGGATTGAAAAGAAGAGGCTGATGAACAAAGAAAGTGATAAATAAATATCCTTTAAACAGCACAATAAGCCAGTTAGGAAAGAGCACATTTCTATGCTGCAAGCACCATCCAGCTTCTCCAAGTCCTGTACAGACGAGGGTGAAAGATGATGACTAGCATTTCCAAGAGATGACGTCAGCCTTGCACACTTGTGCTCATTCTCCATCAGTCAAAGGCATATATTTCCAGCAACTTCTGGAAGACTGTCACAGTCCTGCTAGTTGTTTCCCCCAACACACACTCACAACACACACTCACCCACTCTAAGCATAATGAAAACAAGATGCAGTCTTTAGCCCTCGAAGCCAAGCTCACAAGGCCTGCAAGTGACTACACTACCCCCCCCCCCCCGCCCCCCTCTTTTTTTTCCCCCCCTTTTTTTTTTTTTTTTTTTTCTTTTTTCTTTTTTTTCCCTTCTGCACATCTGTTTCTAGCTTCTCAGAGAAGGCCTTGGAGAGAACAGTATGTAGGTCACAATACACAACTGGAATCATGACCACAGTGATATGTCTAGAAAGAGGCCGTAAAAGAGAAAAAGAAAAACGCCTCTGCATTAGATGAAGTTATTCAAGGTCTCCTAATACTTCGCGACCTTTAGTTAAGCCTGCACCATCAAGGATTATTGGCTAGAAGTTAAATAAATAGCTCACACTGACACCTGGTGGGCGAAGCCACAAAATGCAACTATGTTACGATGTGCAAAATATTGAGTGAAACATTTTAATCACAAAATTAAAAATGCAATAAAATAAACCAGTATGAATGCAAAATATTCACAAGGATGCAGAATATTCACAGTAGAAAAGACTGAAACCGGACACACTGATGTGATTCAATATTATTTCATAATTTAGTAGTAAAATATTCATTCATTCATCTTCTACGGCTTTATCCGATCTTCCCTCGGGTCACGGGGAGTCTGTGCCTATCTCAGGCGTCTGTGGGCATTAAGGCAGGATACACCCTGGATGGAATGCCAAACCATCACAGGACACACACACTCACAATCACACACATTCATACACTAGGGACAATTTTCCAAGGTGCCAATCAACCTACCGCGCATGTTTTTGGACCGGGAGGAAACCGGAGAACCCGGAGAAAAACCACCTGAGGCACGGGGAGAACATGCAAACTCCACACACACATGGCCGAGATGGGACTCGAGCCCGGACCCTGGCGGTGTGAGGCGAACGTGCTAACCACTAAGCCATCGTGCCTCACGTAGTAAAATATATTTAAATCAAATTTAGTAATGGTTATCATTTAGTGCTATGAATTTTTAATGGTAAAGGATTCTGGATTTCTATATTTCTCTGAAACTCACATCACATACATATTGTACACACATATTATATTATATATTATATTGGATATTATTTCATTTAAAAACCTAGTGAGTTTTAGTCTCATTCTCACATCTTAGATTTGGGATATTTCAATCTCACAAAATCCTTAGTAAGGCGATACTAAGCGATCCTGTAAATGGCAATTGCATTAAAAACAAATGCATAATCCTTTATCATGGACAAACAAATGTTAAAATACAAATATGACCAATAGCATACTACCCTTTCAAGAATGCTTTTTACCTGTTAAAAAATTTTTATTGCATTTTTATGATACCACAAATCATGGATAAAACCCTTTTAAAACTGCTTGTTTCATTTTATATCCAATAGAAACCCAGCCCAGTCTTTTTTGTTAAAAGCGTACTGTGGTTTTCCATGCAAACCCGTATTTCTTTCTCATAGATGGTAGTAAAGATTTTTGACCATTTTTTTCCCCAATATTTTTTATTTATTATTGATTTAGACATACTATATAGTTTTGAGAAAAAATATAGAAATCTAGAAATTATTATAGTTTCTTCATGTACAATCATTTTTCATTGCTGGGATGGTGATGGACCAGAAAGTATGGCAGCCTGACAGCTTCCAGACTGGTATTTCATTCAGGGGCTATTCACACATTTGGCTCAGTTTTCCACATCCCTGGCTGAGGATAAAGCGGTTACTGATGATGAAGAAATGCGTATATTTTTTGCCTATTATCTATAAGAATGTCAAATATGTTCACAAGTTCGCTTCAGATTAATTACTTTCTAAATTTTTTTGTGACAAATATTCATTTTAAACCTTTTTTATCGTGATTGCGATAATAGATTATCATATAAGATACCATGACGAAAAAGGAACCTGTCGTTGGGCTCTATGCCTTCGTGGGAAGAGGCTTTGACTCCTTACACACTGTGTACAGCAGCTCTCGGGCTCAGATTCTCTGCATCACTCGTTACACACTGACTGCTAACAGTGAGTTTACTTCCCTCTGGTAACCTGGCGTAACATCCACAAACCCACAAAAAAAACCTTTTTCTTGCACAACCACTTGCATTTCATAGTTTTGGAATCTTTGATTTGTAACATATGGCAATATAAAGCACACACACACAGGTCTGAACCATTGAGGTTATGAGTTAAACAGAAAGTAAATTGGAAATGGTTGCACAACATTTGAAAAGGGTACCAAGAGTCAGGAATGTTGTGGCATGTGTAGAGCAAATCCAGGAGTAGGAGGAGGCAGGGGTTAAGGGATGTTAAGATAAAACTTTCACAACATGCAGCAGGATCTTCTTCTTGTGTCCACACACTTCCCAATGTGCATATCTCAATGCTTTAGATATCGTCGTTCAGCTTCTTCCACTTCTAATAAACACAAAATGGACGAGTATAAGCATATTGTAATTAAAGGCAAGGGAAAGGAAATGGTCTGTAATATTTGACTGTAGCCCTGGTTGGGTGAACTTAAATCAGGATTAATTAAAGATTATATGAATGATGAACAATGTGTGTATCGGTGTGTAATAATGAGGGTATGAATTTGTGAATGAACAGCAAGCCACCTTGGCTTACTGCTAATTAGCCAATTTGAACAATCAGGGCAACATTCATTCATTCATTCATCTTCTACCGCTATATCCGATCTTCCCTCGGGTCACGGGGAGTCTGTGTCTATCTCAGGCGTCTATGGGCATTAAGGCAGGATACACCCTGGATGGAATGCCAACCCATTGCAGGACACACACACACACACACACATTCATACACTAGGGACAATTTTCCAAGGTGCCAATAAACTTACCATGCATGTTTTTGGACCGGGGGGAAATCGGAGAACCCGGAGAAAAACCCTCTGAAGCACGTGAGAACATGCAAACTCCACACACACATGGCCAAGATGGGAATCGAACCCGGACCCGGCGAACTTGCTAACCACTAAGCCACTGTGCCCTCAGGGCAACATATAATAGCAAAAATATTTTACTATATAGGAGGTATGGTGGCTTAGTGGTTCGCCTCACACCTCCAGAGTTGCATGTTCTCCCTGTGCTTCAGTGAGTTTTTCTCCAGGTTCTCCTTGAAAAATTCTCCCTAGTGTGTGTGTGTGTGTGTGTGTGTGTGTGTGCTGTGATGGGTTGGCATTCCATACAGGGTGTGTCCTGCCTTGATACCTGAAGATGCCTGAGACAGGCTCCCCAAGACCAAGAGAGAAGTCGGAAAAAGCTAGGTAGAAGGTGAATGAATGAATGTTACTACATGACATTCATACCAATATTATGATTCTTAATCAAAGTGACAAACTGACGCTATTTGTCTCTATCAGTCAGCACTGCAGTACAATGCAGACCTTTAAGTGTGTCAGCACCAAACTTAAGCAATGAATGATTGCTGATTTGATGATTGCATTACTAAGTGAAAGAGGAAAAAGGATAGAACTGGCTGGAACTGAATATCCAACTCTATTTTACAAGAAACATCATTTACAAGAAACTTTGTTTTACATCAACAAAGTATTTAAAGTGATGATATCTGGGCGCTATAAACTTTCAAAACCAATATTATACTTCATGATTAGACAAAGTGTATAAGTAGATGTTCTCTATCCACATTCTAATAAATAGTTCTGACAAAAACCCTCATATTTTATCTTCAGACTCACTTTTGTTGGCCATAGCAGGACAATGGATTTTAATAAAACGTTCAATACAAGCAAACATATTTACTGCAAGTTCTTTAAATCTTGTACATCTGCCTCGATTTATTTAACTTATTTAACTTGATATTAAACTGTACAATCAATTACAATTAAAAGTGGAAGTATAAAACGCACCCCTCTGCATTCCATGAATTTCCAGTGCAATGCAAGTTACTTACTTCATTAAAAATGACAGAAGATCTTTGTTCATCAGTTGCAAAACATCTTCAATCCTTTGAAAATAAATCTGAACAATCCTGCCTTTATCTTTCCGCAGCACACTCCTTAACATAATAATGAATGTCTCCAGAGCCCCATTTGGCTCGTTCATTCCTCTGCTGCAGCTTCCTATGGCTTGTAAAAAATAAATAATAAGTATGTAATTGAATTTTATTTAGTATTTGTTCATTCGTTTTGTTTTTTTAGATGTAATTCTAAATTTGAAGATTAGAGTGATCTTTAAAAAAATCCAAATGTTTTTGTGGCATGCTGAAATAAAATGTTTTCTCTATAGCAGTTTGTGAATTTCATAAATGCAAGGTTTTTTATACATAGCATACAGGTAAAAAAAAAAAAAAAAAAAAAAAGTTATATATATATATATATATATATATATATATATATATATATATATATATATATACAGACGTGGACAAAATTGTTGGTACCCTTTGGTCAATGAAAGAAAAAGTCACAATGGTCACAGAAATAACTTTAATCTGACAAAAGTAATAATAAATAAAAATTCTATAAATGTTAACCAATGAAAGTCAGACATTGTTTTTCAACCATGCTTCAACAGAATTATGTAAAAAAATAAACTCATGAAACAGGCATGGACAAAAATGATGGTACCCCTAGAAAACACAGAAAATAATGTGACCAAAGGGACATGTTAATTGAAGGTGTGTCCACTAATTAGCATCACAGGTGTCTACAACCTTGTAATCAGCCATTGGGCCTATATATATGGCTCCAGGTAATCACTGTGTTGTTTGGTGATATGGTGTGTACCACACTCGACATGGACCAGAGGAAGCAAAGGAAAGAGCTGTCTCAAGAGATCAGAAAGAAAATTATAGACAAGCATGTTAAAGGTAAAGGCTATAAGACCATCTCCAAGCAACTAGATGTTCCTGTGAGTACAGTTGCACATATTATTCAGAAGTTTAAGATCCATGGGACTGTAGCCAACCTCCCTGGACGTGGCCGCAGGAGGAAAATTGATGACAAATCTAAGAGACGGATAATCCGAATGGTAACAAAAGAGCCTAGAAAGACTTCTAAAGAGATTCAAGGTGAACTTCATGCTCAAGGAACATCAGTGTCAGATCGCACCATCCGTCGTTGTTTGAGCCAAAGTGGACTACATGGGAGACGACCAAGGAGGACACCATTGTTGAAAACGAATCATAAAAAAGCAAGACTGGAATATGCCAAACTACATGTTGACAAGCCACAAAGCTTCTGGGAGAATGTCCTGTGGACAGATGAGACAAAAATCGAAGTTTTTGCCAAGGCACATCAGCTGTATGTTCACAGACGAAAAAATGAAGCATATCAAGAAAAGAACACTGTCCCTACTGTGAAACATGGAGGAGGCTCTGTTATGTTCTGGGGCTGCTTTGCTGCGTCTGGCACAGGGTGTCTTGAATCTGTGCAGGGTACAATGAAATCTCAAGACTATCAAGGAATTCTAGAGAGAAATGTACTAGCCAGTGTCAGAAAGCTTGGTCTCAGTCGCAGGTCATGGGTCTTGCAACAGGACAATGACCCAAAACACACAGCTAAAAACACCCAAGAATGGCTAAGAGGAAAAAATTGGACTATTCTAAAGTGGCCGTCTATGAGCCCTGACCTCAATCCTATTGAGCATCTTTGGAAGGAGCTGAAACATGCAGTCTGGAAAAGGCACCCTTCAAACCGGACACAACTGGAGCAGTTTGCTCATGAGGAGTGGGCCAAAATACCTGCTGAGAGGTGCAGATGTCTCATTGACAGTTACAGGAAGCGTTTGATTGCAGTGATTGCCTCAAAAGGTTGCGCAACAAAATATTAAGTTAGGGGTACCATCATTTTTGTCCATGCCTGTTTCATGAGTTTATTTTTTTACATAATTCTGTTGAAGCATGGTTGAAAAACAATGTCTGACTTTCATTGGTTAACATTTATAGAATTTTTATTTATTATTACTTTTGTCAGATTAAAGTTATTTCTGTGACCATTGTGACTTTTTCTTTCATTGACCAAAGGGTACCAACAATTTTGTCCACGTCTGTATATATATATATATATATATATATATATACTGTATATACCATATATGTATATATATATATATATATATATATACTGTATATACATATATATATATATATATATATATATATATATATATATATATATATATATATATATATATATATATACTGTATATATATATATATATATATATATATATATATATATATATATATATATATATATATATATATATATCTATATATATATATATATATATAGATATATATATATATATATATATATATATATATATATATATATATATATATATATATATATATATATATATATATATATATATATATATATATATATATATCTATATATCTGTATATATATGTGTGCAGTGTTATCTTCATTTTAGATGTCAAAATGCTCATTTTGGCTCTCAGTGACTTAAAGTTTAAAGTTGCAAACCCCTGTACTAGAGAAAAAGAGTATAAAATAAAACAAATAATCAATCAGAAATAAACAAACAAAAAAATTCAGAGCTGTTTATACATTTTTTGGACACCACCATGGGAACATTACTAAGATAAGTTATTTGAGATGCCTATTAATTTAGAGATGTGTCGCACTGGCGCGCATGCATTTTTGTCATTTAATTGAATTACTGAGATTTTATAGCTGACTGACCACATCATTTTTGCGAAACAACCACAACTGCTGCTATAACTGTTAGGCCAGAAGGAATGTCCTCTGCCTTTATGAGTGTAATAAACGCAGTGAATGATTCTAGAGGCAAACGTGTAAGCCATGATTTCGGTCAAGTCTGAACGTGTGAAATGGCACCCGGTTCTCAGTAAACAACGAGTCATTTTCCCCCCGACTTTCTAATTTATTTAGAATAGGATGCATGGAAACAAAAATACATGATATTGAAAATACAGTAATGGTAAAAAAGTGGAATCCGATACTGTATGGCGCAATGCAGGGCGTGTAGGGATGGATGGATTGCCGAGGTGTGCTGATGATTCGTTTCACTCCCCTACACCACATGGCCTCTGGATTGTCTTTTGGGGCTTTTTCTGTGTAAGGGAAGACTAATATTTAAGTCGGATTTAAAACAGAGAATTATATTGAGGATGGTAGTGAAAGCCTGAATTAAAGAGCATACAGTAGGTATGAGAAGGTGCGTCACCTGGCTGAGGATGGTGGCAGGGCAATGATGCGTGGGCGAGCCGTTAGAACCACCTCCCCCAGGAGAGCCTCTGTCATTATGTTTTGCAGAGTATTGAGCAGAATCTCTTCCATCAAATCACCGAACTCTGCACTTCTGCAGGAGAGAGATGGGGAAAGAGAAAACGGGAATGAGATATAGGCAGAAATGACAATCGAATATATAAAGACAGATTCTCACAGTGTTGGTATGTACAATAGTGTACGTCAGGGGTCACCAACACGTCGCCCCCAAGGACGACATGAGTAGTAGGTCTCAGGCTTGTTCTAAATATTGCACAACTCATCAGTGAGATGCATCTAAAATGTACAATTTGTCAATTCTAATAATATATAGCTAAAGGCAAATTTGTTATTTCAGAGGAGGATGACAAAATGGTAGCCCTTTTTATGCCTCAGTATCCATGAAGTAGCTCTCAGGTTCAAAACGGTTGGTGACCCCTGTTATACATAATTGCAATTCTACAGATCGGTGAAAAAAAAAAAAAAAAAAAAAAAAAAAATAAAATATATATATATATATATATAGATATATATATATATATATATATATATATATATATTTTTTTTTTTAAAGAGAGAGATGACTCCTGGCACAATGGGTCAGGTTTACGGCAAGAACACCTAAAAAATGTATTGCTGCACCTAGCTGTGCTGTGTCCCAAATTAAGATGTAAATGCCCACATACATTACCATTATATTATTTCAAGTCAACTCCATGCATGAATAGACAGTGTTGGGAAGAATATTTTGGAAATGTAATAGATTACAGATTACAAAATACTCTATTCAAAACTTATTAAGCAGTGTATCTTTTCAATGACTTTATAAAAGTAACTGGTTACATATAATTACTTTCATTAGTCCACTAGGTGGCGCTTTAAGTTAACATTCTGAGAAAAAAGTATCACACCCTTGAAAGATCGTCATCATTCAAATCAAAATCACGTTTCAGGTGAAAATCGTGCCGTCGTTTAAAGCGCTGATTTTATTTGTAATCTTTAACCTTTCAATAAGGAACTGTAATTTATTTACACATTTTACACTGTAATGAATTACTGTTATATTTAGTTTGTAATTAAATTACATAACACAGTTACATGTAGCTAGTTACTCCCTTACTGTGAAAAGATACATTAAGGAAAATATTATAAAAATATATTAAGAATATATTATAAAAGAATATTCATTCATTCATTCATCTTCTAAATCTACCGCTTTATCCGATATTCCACTCGGGTCACGGGGAGCCTGTGCCTATCTCAGGTGTCTATGGGCATTAAGGCAGGATACACCCTGGATGGAATGCCAACCCATCGCAGGGCACACACACACACACATTCATACACTAGGGACAATTTTCCAAGGTGCCAATCAACCTACCGTGCATGTTTTTGGACCGGGAGGAAACCAGAGAACCCGGAGAAAAACCTCCTTGAGGCACGGGGAGAACATGCAAACTCCACACACACATGACCGAGACGGGAATCGAACCCGGATCCTGGCGGTGTGAGGCGAATGTGCTAACCACTACGCCACCGTGCCTCTATAAAAGAATATATTTTTTTAAATTATATAATTTAATAGAATGTCGCACGAACAACAACAACAAAAATTGTAGGTGCTAAATGTAAATAACACTGTAAAAAAAAAAAAAAAAAATATATATATATATATATATATATATATATATATATATATATATATAAATATGTGAAAGGGGGCACGGTGGCTTAGTGGTAGAGTTCGGGTTCGATTCCCGTCTCGGCCATGTGTGTGTGGAGTTTGCATGTTCTCCCCGTGCCTCAGGGGGTTTTTCTCTAGGTTCTCCGGTTTCCTCCCGGTCCAAAAACATGCACGGTAGGATGATTGGCACCTCGGCAAATTGTCCCTAGTGTATGAATGTGTGTGTGTGTGTGTGTGTGTGTGTGTGGTGTGTCCTGCGATGGGTTGGCATTCCATCCAGGGTGTATCCTGCCTTAATGCCCATAGATGCCTGAGATAGGTACAGACTCCCCGTGAACCGAGGGAAGATCGGATATAGCGGTAGAAGATGAATGAATATTTATATGAATTACTATTAAAATTTTAACATAAAAATATTGCTATATATTATGTCGTCTTAATGATATTTCATTTTCATTAAATGGAATTAAGCTGTTTTATCGATATTCAATGATTAAAAATGAAATGTATTTACTTTTTATTACAATAAAATCTATGTTAAAGCTTGACAGGTTACACAATACAATATATCACATAATAAAAGATGTGGTAGGTGTGCAGCATTTCAATATGAACAGCAAACAATATACGGAATATGGACAGTAGAAAAAGCACATCAGTAATGAATAATGTGTTTTTTTTAACACAACGTACCTGCGAATGGATTCCTGCACCTGCTCCCTGAGATCGGGATTCAGCTTCTGACATGGCTGTGGTTCACAATCATACTCAGGCAGTGTCTTAGTCTGCATCTCACGATCTGAGCTCTCAAAGTGATCTGTACATGCTGTAGATTCAGTGCAACAGACTGTGTCTTGTACATGTGGCGTCTCTGTGAGAGTTGCGGGTTGTGTGGGGGAAGGAGGGCGAAATTGGGTGAAATACGGGGTGGGTTCGTTTGGGATGTTTCGCAGCTCCTGCTGGAACTCCGGGTCATCCAAAAGCGTTCTGTGAAAGAAATTAAACATATTATATTATATCGTTATGTGCACAATACTGTCTACGGAGATGGGAAGTCGGATGCTGTGGTTTGTACCTGAGCAGAGAAGTAAGGGTGTGGAAGAGAATGTCTCTTTCAGGTCCATGGGTGAGCGGAGGCAAGTTTGTTGAAAAGAGGGTACTGTCAATTGAGCCAGGACGGGGGAGGTTTGATGATACAGATCTACATAGGCATACGAAGCATTCATTAATGCAGCAGGTGTAACTACATAAAGCATTACTAACTAAAGTTATTCAAGATGTAACCAAAAGTGCTATACAGTGGAACCTCGGCTTACGTGTGTACCAGTATACGAGGAATATAGATTAAGAAAAATTTGTAGAGGCTTACGAGCAAAGTTTAGGGTTACAAGCGATACAAATTTCACACGCGGCGTTATGGTTCTTCCGTATAGGCACCCACAATATCCCGCACAGTCGCGCACAGGAGTCAACCCTCAATTAGAGTTCATAGCGAGAGCATTGTCTTAGCCCTATATGATAACGGAAAGAAATTCTCCTTCCAAACAATAATTCTCCTTCCTCCTCCAAATGTTGTCTCCATCATGCCAGCATCCAGTCTTCTCAAACCCAGTAACCAGGTTTTCTGTTTTAGATGTTAAGGAGCCATTATAAAAGGCTAAAAAGTTAATAATATTAGTGCATATTGGTTGCATTTTTATTTTTTTAATTATATTTTCGGTGGTCTGGAACGCATTTGGGGCACAGTGGTTTAGTGGTTAGCACAATCGCCTCACACCTCCAGAGTTGGGGGTTCGATTCTCGCCTTCGCCATGTGTGTGTGTGGAGTTTGCATGTTCTCCCCGTGCCTCAGGGGTTTTTTCTCCGGGTTTCCCCCTGGTCCAAAGCATGCACGGTCAGTTGATTGGCACCTTGGTTATTGTCCCTAGTGTGTGAATGTGAGTGTGTATGTGTGTGCTGCGATTGGTGAATGTGACTGTGTATGGTTGCCACCCCATACAGGGTGTATCCTGCCTTGATGCCCCAAGACGCCTGGGATAGTCACAGGTTCTTCGCGACCCGAGGTAAGATCGGATAAAGCGGTGAAAGATGAATAAATGGAACGCATTATCCTACTTTACATTATTCCGTATGGGGAAATTAATTTCAGCTTACGAATATTTCAGTATACGTTCCATAAGAGCAGTGCTTCTCAACTATTTTCTGTTATGCCTGTGCACCCCCTCCCAGAACGAAGTTACACCTGTCAACCCAACCAACTCATATTCAGGTCTCTTACCGTAGCGGGGAAACCTGTGCGCTTACTGTGTCTCAAAATTTTGGGAGGGGGGCGGGTGGGGGCCCACTTCCACCCACTGTAGTGCAATTATACCTTATTCTAGTATGGGAAAAAAAGAATATTCCCTGGGGTCAAGCCTCGCCCCCCATTAAACTCAGTTATAAACATAAACATAAACATAAACATAAACAGCACACACTTGTAGATGTGATGCTTGCTGAATTGAGAAGGGAATTGCGCCTGGTACTCCAGCAGGGAATGCGAGCGTGCTGTCACTCCCAGGTGGAGCAGTTTTGGTCTTGGTGGCTCGGGCTGCTTCATCCCTATATCTTCCTGAGTTTTTGTCCCTGTCCTGGCATCATTGCCACTTCGGATAGGTGGCAGCGCCTATAACATATTGTTTATATAGATTATTAGTGACGGTATTCCAACCAAAATTCTAAAAAAATAATAATAATAAAAGATTAAAATTTACAATACATAAAGAGCTATACATTCAGCATAGCATTACTGCTTTACCTTTAATTTCCGTGTTGCAGGGTGGCATTTCTGGTGGGCTGCTGTTTCTCCCTGAATGAAAAAAAAAAATGGCCATTTTATTTCAGAAATGTGCCGTGTGTTGAGGGGCATGGTGGCTTAGTGGTTAGCACATTCGCCTCACACCTCCATGTGTGTGTGGAGTTTGCATGTTCACCCCATGCCTCAGGGGATTTTTCTCCAGGTTCTCCGGTTTCCTCCCGGTGCAAAAACATACACAGTAGGTTGATTGGCATGTTGGAAATGGTCCCTTATGTGTGAGTATGTGAGTTACAGGGTGTATCCTGCCTTAATGCCCCAATACGCCACAGATAGGCACGAGCTCCCCTTGACCCGAGGGAAGATCGTATAAAGCGGTAGAAGATGAATGAATGGATGAATGTGCGGTTTGTTAAAGGGTTGGAGCATCACCTTCGTGGACTTATACTGAGGGGTTTTCTGTATCAGATCTTTCTCCGTAATGGTGAACTCGTGTTTTTCTTTTTCGTTCTGCTCCTGCCATTGTTGAAGGTCTTTCTGGTAACAAGCCAGTGCTTCCTCTGAAGTGATCTAACACACACAGGAAAGAAACATTTTATTAGCGTTTGTGATTAGATATCGCTGGCTGGCAGAGTTTTATATTTGAGAGAGAGAGAGAGAGAAAGAGAGAGGAAAACTCACTTCACAGATGAGATCCTGCTGGTAGAATGTGGGGATGTTTGAGGTGTAAATCGTGAGAATGCAGAGAACATTCTCCTCTGGAGATAACGAGCCACTAACTGGATGAATCTGCACTGCCTACAAGGACAGAGATTCACATAAAAAATGTAAAAGGTGTAAACCTTTGATTATTTCCCCAAACAAGGAGATTTGCCAGCTTTGGGATTATATTATCAAATATAAACTTAAAATAATAAAATATATAAAATAAATCTTTCCTGGTGAGTTCTTAATTCTCTATTTGATTTCACTGTTTTTATCGCTCAAAGATGCGATTTTTTTAATGTATTTATTTAATTTAAATTTTGTTTTTACAGATTTTTTTAGCCACTATGTAATAAAAAACACACACACACACACACACACACATGTATATATATATATATATATATATATATATATATATATATATATATATATATATATATATATATATATATATACATATACACACACACACACACACACACACACATACACATACATACAATTTATATATATATGTAAGATATTATGCATATATTATAAAGTTTGTTTTCACACACCTGTTTGCCATCCTGCTCTTTCAGCTTCCATAAGTAGAAGACTCGGTCAGTGTGTGAGACGTTGGTTAGAAACAGTATACGAGTACTCCGAGAACAGACTGGAATGTCACCAAAAGACACTCTTTCCACAGACAGAAACACCAGCTACACAAAAATGTGGGGAAATAATATTGCTTTTGTAAAGACATCGAAAATTCAAAACTATAAAAAATCCTGGAAAGTCCAAGAAAATGACAAGCCAAAACATATGTGGAGAGTATATTCTCTACTCGAATTTTACCATTCTGTATGTTTCTTTAACACCTACCTGGCCAGGTAAAGGCACTTTCTGAGTGCAGGGAACAGCGAGTTGTCCATCATGAAACAGAAGCGGCACGGAGTCTTTCTTGTCAAAGCCACAACCTTCAAAGGTCACGAATGTACTGTCTCCCTCCAGCACATAAATAGGGATGTCCACCTGAATATACAGGAATAAATAGACAATGTCTTCTTAGTATGGGGCACGGTGGATAGTGGTTAGCACTTTTGCCTCACACCTCCAGGATCCGGATTCGATTCCCATCTGTGTGTGTGGAGTTTGCATGTTTTCCACGTGCCTCAGGGGTTTTTTCTCCGGGTTCTCCGGTTTCACCCCGCTCCAAAAACATGCATGGTAGGTTAATTGGCATCTTGGAAAATTGTCCCTGTGTGTGTGTGTGCCCTGCGATAGGTTGCCATTCCATCCAGGGTGTATCCTGCCTTAATGCTCATAGACGCCTGAGATAGGCACAGGCTCCCCGTCACCCGAGAGAAGATATAGCGGATATAGCGGTAGAAGATGAATGAATGAATGTCTTCTTAGTTAAATAATGTGTCCATTGAGCCGCATAAACACACATCAGTGGTGTGTGTGTGTGTGCGTGTGTGTGTGTGTGTGCGTTTGTGAGACTGTATTTGTGTAGGAATTACTGAAGGGACCTACACTGTATGTTTTAGACTCCAGAGGAGAGAAGATCCACTCCAGAGTGGTGGTGCACCCTGGCTGCACGTCTCCCTCAGGGTTCAGGCACTGCAGGACAGGATGATTAAAGTTCTCCTCCTCTAGTTCTTGCAGAGGTGACATGTCCACGCTGTACCTCAGTGGTTGAGCTCCTCCATTAAACAGCTCATACGCCTACACACACACACACACACACACACACACAGGATTGTAAGGATCCTTATTCATATACAGTACTGGCAAATGAGTAATTACAATTATTCTTATAAATGTTTATTTTATGACTTGTGTCTTATCATTGTATCCCCTGCCATTATACTGGTGGGAATATAACCAATAACCCCCCCCCCCTTCCCGAATGTCAAGTTAATTTGATCTAATTATATTTTCTATATAGCGCCAAATCACAAAAGCAGTCCTTTAAGCTTACCTTTCCTATAGAACAGGTCTATACTTTGTTCTTTTATTAAACAAACTAAATAGCCTGATGTTATTTACTTTATTGACATGTCATTTCTGTCTCTACAGTGCTGCATGTTAACCATTCTTCTCTGCTCTATGTATCGCACATGGCGGAATTCCGCCCTGATGCACATGCACACACGCCCCTCCCCTCATCCCAACATATCTGTAAACCTAGGGGAAACACTGCTTAATGAATCAACTTAAAAGTGCAAAAGAGCACTTTTTGGATTAATTTCTTAAGAATGCACATGGAAATATTCTCATTTTGCAAATGCATTATTACATACATTTTATTAGTGTATTAGGCTGCACAGCATTTCATTATATATGCTGACTTATTTCTTCTCTTTCATTTTCATCCCAAAACTATAGCAAATGTAAAATACTATACATTGTAGAAGGTGCTTTAGGGGGAGAAAAACCATACAGAAAGATGCATAATAAAATAGTTTCTGTAATTTGAAACATCACATGAAATTAATAATGATCAGGTAAGCTGCTTCTTTTTCTACACAAGTCATTATGAGGATCAGGGTGTAAAAGGAATACCTGAGAATTAGATCTTAATGACAGTAAATGAGCCAGACCTGTTTGGGGGGATGAAACCCTCCAATAGCCACAGGAGCAAAAACATATCGCACAGAGGGGAAATGAAGGTAGGGCCTGTCCCTCTCTACTGTTACACCAATAAAATTCAACTGCAGAGGTAAAAAAAAACAGTCACACATCAACTTCACACATGAACTTCTATACGCGAGTCAAAATCACTCGCAGTATACAAATAACCTGTGAGCCATAGTCAATACCAGGTCTCTGTCTTACCAGAATCTCTCTGCCATGAGAGAGCTTCATAAGGACAGGCAGCTGATACGTCCCAGTGAAGTCATGTCTGTAAAAGACGAATGCATAGTGCTGTACATGAACCAGACCCTACAATATTAAGCAATGTTAGATCAGTTGAGGAAGACTGTTGTCTCAGACTGTTTTACTTGTATATGAACTGCACTGCTGTCCGCTGGCCAGGCTGCAGTTTACCAGAGCGTGGGACTACTGAAAATATCCTGTTATCCTGCACCTTCATCTGAAGAAGCTCAGTGGAGCTTAACTCTTTACTCTCAGCCCAGCATTCCAGCTCAATCTGCTGATCCTCCGGGAACAGAAATGACCTGTCAGAGAGTCATGTGTCAAAATATGCAGCACCAGAAACAAACAATGCTTTTTTTTTCTCTACCGTTATATTAAATTTTTCAAGATAATAAAAAAAAGCAAAAAATGTATAATTATAAATGTTCTTAGTGTATACATTTTAAACCAAAATGCAAGTAAAACATACAGTGCAGTCTTATGCCTATCTCAGGTGTCTATGGGCATTAAGGCAGGATACACCCTGGACGGAATGCCAACCCATTGCAGGACACACACAGACACAGATACACACACTAGGGACAATTTTCCAAGATGCCAATCAACCTACCGTGCATGTTTTTGGACCGGAAGGAAACCGGATAACCCGGAGGAAAACATGCAAACTCCACACACACACACATACATGGCAGAGACGGGAATTGAACCCGGACTCTGGAGGTGTTAGGCGAACGTGCTTGCAGTCTTAATTGATCATGTTAAAGAAAATGAATGCGAGGTAGTGATTTTTCTCCACCTACCACTCCACAAGGATATTCCCAGTGTTCTCAAACATAAGGAGAACATTGGCAGGGTCTGAACCCAGAGGTGCAGCGTTGAAGTTAAAATCCACCATGGCGGAGGTTAAGACGGGGGGACAGCGGTGAACACTAGAAACAAGGATCAAGAACATTCAGGTACAGCAGAAACCATCACATGATTTCACACAGGTTTTGTTCGAACCTCTGTAATCCCCTGAGGTTTGATGTAGGTGTGAAAAATGAAACGGGAGACGTTACCTGTGTCTAGTGGGCACTTTGTAGGTGAGCTCAGGCGGACCTGGCTCACTGAGCAGGTAAGTGTTAAGTGCGTCGAGACAGAAAAGTTTCCACATTTGCAGCTTGCTTAAACCCTCCATGCTGCCACTATTACGAATATCCGTCACCTCCAGTGTGGGATAAACTCCTTCTGCTTCTACTTGGCAGAGTGAACTGGACTCCCCCACAACCAAGCCTGAAAGAACCATAAAGACCATTAAAGTTTATTAAAAATCTGAAAATATATTTCACAAAATAGAAATTCATTAAAAAAAAGTCTGTACTATAGAAAATGCTGACCGTACTAAATAGAGGTCCAGATAAAAAAGACTTTAAGCTTGTAAACCAAGATTACTTCATTTTATATATTGATTAAAATAATGTTGAATGTTTTTTTAAATGAGGTGTGAATAGTACATGGCACTTTATGTTATATATTAAGCATATATGCGTTGATTTGAATGGCAACAATTATAATCCTTAATTCATTATTTTTTAACTGCAAAATAGCATCATTTCATTATAATACAAATAAAAAAATGATAATTTATTTTAGATATAATTTATCTGGTGAATTTGTTACCAGACGTATTGAGGATTTGATAGCAGATGGTCCAGCGATATCGGGCCCTGCGAGTAGGTCTCACTGAGGAGTGAATAAGCAGCCGGCAGTTCGAAGGAATGGTGCCTTTCATGCTTTCCATGTGCAGAACTGCAAAAATGTAGGAGATCAGCATTTTGAACATAATAAAAGGACTTGAATTTAATGGAAAGCTGCAAAAAAGATTGCATTGATTGGGACATTTTTTTTCAATAAAGGGAGACTCTCTGTAGAACAGTACAGTGGTCTCTTACCACGGGGGTCGTCGAGTGAATCTTCGGGAATGCCTGGAGCATCTATGCTCTGTAGTACAGTCAGAGAAAAGCTAACAGTACAGGGACTGGTGTTTAGCAGAGGAAATTCGAAGGACTTACGACCACCAACCAACACCTCACCCAGATCCAGAAATGAGATCCCGGTCTGAAATTAAAAGAAGATCGTACATACGGATGCAAGGTCTTTTACAAATATCCTGATAGATTTCTTAAAGGCATCAATAAGAAAGTGAAAAACAGTCTCACGCCTTGATTTCCAGATGTCTGTTATGCTTTTGAAGAGTTTTTTGTCCAATAATTTTAGAGACAAATTTGTATTTGAGAGTAAATATATAATAAGAATTTAAATAAAGTAAGCATTTCTTTTAAAATTGTTGTTACACTGTGAGTAATAGAATTATTTTGTAACATGTTTGCCTGATATATATACAGACGTGGACAAAATTGTTGGTACCCTTTGGTCAATGAAAGAAAAAGTCACAATGGTCACAGAAATAACTTTAATCTGACAAAAGTAATAATAAATAAAAATTCTATAAATGTTAACCAATGAAAGTCAGACATTGTTTTTAATGACCAAAAGCTTCAACAAGAATTATGTAAATTAAAATAAACTAAATGAAAAGGCATGGACAAAAATGATGGTACCCCTAACTTAATATTTTGTTGCGCAACCTTTTGAGGCAATCACTGCAATCAAACGCTTAACTGTCAACTGTCAAGAGACATCTGCACCTCTCAGCAGGTATTTTGGCCCACTCCTCATGAGCAAACTGCTCCAGTTGTGTCCGGTTTGAAGGGTGCCTTTTCCAGACTGCATGTTTCAGCTCCTTCCAAAGATGCTCAATAGGATTGAGGTCAGGGCTCATAGACGGCCACTTTAGAATATTAGTCCAATTTTTTCCTCTTAGCCATTCTTGGGTGTTTTTAGCTGTGTGTTTTGGGTCACGTTTTGTGACAAGAGGGGGGGTGTTTTGGGTCATTGTCCTTTGCAAGACCCATGACCTGACTGAGTACCAAGCTTTCTGACACTGGCTTGTACATTTCTCTCTAGAATTACATTCCTTGATAGTCTTGAGATTTCATTGTACCCTGCACAGATTCAAACACCCTGTGCCAGACGCAGCAAAGCAGCCCCAGAACATAACAGAGCCTCCTCCATGTTTCACAGTAGGGACAGTGTTCTTTTCTTGATATGCTTCATTTTTTCGTCTGTGAACATACAGCTGATGTGCCTTGGCAAAAACTTCGATTTTTGTCTCATCTGTCCACAGGACATTCTCCCAGAAGCTTTGTGGCTTGTCAACATGTAGTTTGGCATATTCCAGTCTTGCTTTTTTATGATTCGTTTTCAACAATGGTGTCCTCCTTGGTGGTGTCCTCCTTGGTCGTCTCCCATGTAGTCCACTTTGGCTCAAACAACGACGGATGGTGCGATCTGACACTGATGTTCCTTGAGCATGAAGTTCACCTTGAATCTCTTTAGAAGTCTTTCTAGGCTCTTTTGTTACCATTCGGATTATCCGTCTCTTAGATTGTCATCATCAATTTTCCTCCTGCGGCCACGTCCAGGGAGGTTGGCTACAGTCCCATGGATCTTAAACTTCTGAATAATATGTGCAACTGTACTCACAGGAACATCTAGTTGCTTGGAGATGGTCTTAGCCTTTAGCCTTTAAATCCTTTAACATGCTTGTCTATAATTTTCTTTCTGATCTCTTGAGACAGCTCTTTCCTTTGCTTCCTCTGGTCCATGTCGAGTGTGGTACACACCATATCACCAAACAACACAGTGATTACCTGGAGCCATATATATAGGCCCAATGGCTGATTACAAGGTTGTAGACACCTGTGATGCTAATTAGTGGACACACCTTCAATTAACATGTCCCTTTGGTCACATTATTTTCTGTGTTTTCTAGGGGTACCATCATTTTTGTCCATGCCTGTTTCATGAGTTTATTTTTTTACATAATTCTGTTGAAGCATGGTTGAAAAACAATGTCTGACTTTCATTGGTTAACATTTATAGAATTTTTATTTATTATTACTTTTGTCAGATTAAAGTTATTTCTGTGACCATTGTGACTTTTTCTTTCATTGACCAAAGGGTACCAACAATTTTGTCCACGTCTGCTGTATATATATATATATATATATATATATATATATATATATATATATATATATATAAAGATTTTAGCATACTAAATAATAATTAAATAATAATTAAATTCATTCATTCATTCATCTTCTACCACTTTATCCGATCTTTCCTCGGGTCACGGGGAGTCTCGGGTCTCTCAGGCGTCTATGGGCATTAAGGCAGGATACAATACACCCTGGATGGAATGCCAACCCATCACAGGGCACACACACACATACTCACACACACTCACAATCACACACACATTCATACACTAGGGACAATTTTCCAAGGTGCCAATCAACCTACAATCAACCTGCATGTTTTTTGCAGGGGGGGGGGGGACCAGAGAACCCGGAGAAAAAAAACCCGAGGCACGGGGAGAACATGCAAACTCCACACACACATGACCAAGACGGGAATCGAACCCAGACCCTGGCGGTGTGAGGCGAACATGCTAACCACTAAGCCACCGTGCCAACTAAGGAATAAATTATTTCAAAATAATATATATTAATCTTTAAGTTTAACTTAATTGCCTTTGCCAAATACAACGCATTCGTATATTAACAGAACCTGTGATTATAACATACCTGTATGGAGCCTTTGGCAGACAATCCCACAACTTCAATAAAAAGCTTGGACTTTTTACTCTCTGGTTTATGGATGGGCCAAAATATTAGACTTGGCTTCATATTGTAGGTCATCTCCTCCAGCGGGGTGAAGGACCATGTCTGAACCTGAACGGCAACAAAAGCTGTAATTAATCTAATGTACAAGATTCACGAAATTCACGACATGATCCCACAATCACTAACCTGAGATTCATTGGGCTGCAGAACACCCGAGTCTGGTTGTACAGACAGAACTTTGTGATCCGAACCACAGACCCTCCAGTGGAATTGTAACGCTACTCTGCTGAAGTTCCTGATGCTCAAAGTTGCTTCGGAGCAGGAGCCCACCGCTGTGGGCCTGAAAAACAAACTCCCATCACCTTCTAAAGTAATGCGTGGCCTCTCTGCTACACACACTATGCTTAAATCCTAAACAAAGAGAGAGGGGAAAAAAAACAAGTGAACCAGGTATTCTACAAGATTCAAATATGCTTTAGTGAATGATAAGTTGTACTTGTGTATACAGTGGCAAGAAAAAGTATGTGAACCTTTTGGAATTTTATGGTTTTCTGAATAAATTTGTCATAAAATGTTATCTGATCTTCATTTAATTCATTGGTATTGACAAACACAATGTGTCTAAAAATAATAACACAAAAAAAAATCAGATATTTCTTGTCTTTATTGAACACAATCATTCAACATTCAAAATGGCAGTGGAAAAAGTAAGTGAAACCTTGAGTTAATGACCTCAAAAAAGCTAATTGGAGCTAATTGGTTTTAGCACACCTGGAGTCTTGTTAAGATAATAAGTTTGGAGGTGTGGACTACAGCTACTTTGACTGATAAAACCCCTCAAACCTTTGGAGTTTGCTCTGCACAAGAAGAACATGATTATGTGAGCCATGCCTCGCCAAAAAGAGCTTTCAGAGGACCTACGATCAAGAATTGTTGATTTACATGAAGCTGGCAAGGGTTACAAAGTTATTTCAAAGACTTTAGAAATTCACCAGTCTACAGTTCGGCAAACAATCTACAAATGGAGACAATTTGAGACTGTTGCTACTCTACCTAGAAGTGAGCGCTCCGTCAAAATGACACCAAGAGCACAACGAACACTCATCAATGAGGTAAAGAAACAACCCGAATGACAGCCAAAGATTTGAAGGCATCATTGGAACTTGCTAACATATATGTTCATGAGTCTACAATACGTAAAACACTGAACAAGCAGGGTATCCACGGCAGGACACCGCAAAGGAAGCCGCTGCTTACTAAAAAGAACATTGCTGCACGCCTTAAGTTTGCAAAAGAGCACATTGACACTCCACAGCGGTATTGGCAAAATGTTTTGTGGACTGATGAAACTAAGATTGAACTATTTGGAAAAAACACACAGCACTACATCTGGCGTAGAAAGGGCACGGCATATCGTCATGAAAACATCATCCCAACTGTAAAGCATGGTGGAGGAAGCATCATGATTTGGGCCTGCTTTGCTGCATCAGGGCCTGGCCAGCTTGCAATCATTGAGGGGAAGATGAATTCCCAAGTATATCAGACAATTCTTCAGGATAATGTGAGAATGTTTGTACATCAGCTGAAACTGTGTAGAAAGTGGGTGATGCAACAGGACAACGACCCAAAACACCGGAGCAAGTCCACAACAGAATGGCTTCAGAAAAACAAAATCCGCCTTTTGGAGTGGCCAAGTCAGAGCCCAGACCTCAACCCAATAGAGATGCTATGGATTTACTTGAAGAGGGCCATACACATGAGACGTCCAAAGAATATGACAGAGCTAAAGCAGTTCTGCCAGGAAGAATGGGCTAAAATTCCTCCTCAGCGATGTGCAGGTCTGATCCACAGCTACAGGAAGCGCCTGGTTGAGGTTATTGCTGCCAGGGGGGGGTCAACCAGTTATTCATTCTAGGGTTTCACTTACTTTTTCCACTGCCATTTTGAATGTTGAATGATTGTGTTCAATAAAGACAAGAAAAGATTGGATTTTTTTGGTGTTATTATTTTTAGACACATTGTGTTTGTCAATACCAATGAATTAGATGAAAATCAGATAACATTTTATGACAAATTTATTCAGAAAACCATGAAATTCCAAAATGTTCACATACATTTTCTTGCCACTGTATACCTGTGTGTATTTGGGGCTGAAATTAAACTGCAGGCTCAGAGGTAAGCTGATGGTGTTTTCTTCAGCAGGAGTAGCTCGGAGAATGAATATCTGGTGGCTCCCCGGTGGTACAAAGCCACTAGTAGGCAGCACAGATACATCCGGGCAGCCCTTTGTGGTCAATTTAAAGGTAAGAGGAAGATCTCCTTTGTTCTGCATCAGAATACTCCTGTAGGAAATCTGACTCAAAGCCGGAAAAATCTGACGAGCAAAAGGAACACACAGCAAAAAAGTCATAAGTGAGGGAATATAGCATTTCATAATTAGTGACCCAATAGTCAACTGATTATTTTGCATACACTCCATATAAATGCTATTTAACTATAATAATAATAATAATAATAATAATAATAATAATAAATGGGGACACGGTGGCTTAGTGGTTAGCGCATTCGCCTCACACTGCCAGGGTCCAGGTTCGATTCCCGTCTCGGCCATGTGTGTGTAGAGTTTGCATGTTCTCCCCGTGCCTCAAGGTTTTTTTCTCCGGGTTCTCCAGTTTCTCCCCCCTCATGTTCCAAAAACATGTACGGTAGGTTGATTGGCACCTTGGAAAAATGTTCCTAGTGTATGAGTGTGTGTGTGTGAATGTGAGTGTGTGTGTCCTGCGATGGGTTGGCATTCCATCCAGGGTGTATCCTGCCTTAATACCCATAGACGCCTGAGATAGGCACAGGGAAGATCGGATAAAGTGGTAGAAAATGAATGAATGAATGAATTTATATAGCACTTTATCTCACTTTATCGAAAATTGCCTGAGACTTTTGACCTCTTCAATGCAGGAGACTCACCACTTGAGTTGGCTGCAGGCAGTAAAAAGGGTTGAAGTGCTTATTTCCTGGCTGAAACGAGTGAGCCGTCACTCTAACCGTAAGACACCAGGGCGGGCACAGAGTTCGATCCTCTGTCTGCAGATAATCTTGCAAAATCTGCCACATTTAGGGATCCGTTTAGTTACACATATACATTTCTCACAACAAAGCAAAATCGACTGACTCTTAAAACAATGCATGTTATCATGCCGTCCCTACTTTACCTTGTAGAGGGCGAAACACTCAAGCTGTGCGGCATGGAAGACATTGTTCTGTTTGGGTGCATATGTGACTATGAAGACAGTGGACTTCAAAGGACTCAGGTCACTGGAGAGAGGAGAAATGGAGAAGGGCGAGTCAGCCGCAGGAGTCCACAGCAATCGGAGTTTGCCTTTGGTGTGATTAGTGATAGTGACTATTTGTGATGATGGCCCCGAGTTGAAAAGCATCTCGGACGGCTCCAATGTGACGTGAGGCTTGGGAAAACATTCGGGATCTCCACTCTCATCGGGATATCCTGCCTTGTCTGCCGAGTTCATATGGAAATATTCTTCCATTATACTCCTCTGGGAGAAATGCCTGGACAAGGTTTTTTCTTCCTCAGAGTCCTAAAAGGTAAAATGTGTGCATTTATATCATATAGCTCGTGCTCCCTGTTCTTTCTCATAGTAAATGGACGTTAACTGTTTAGATTAGGTTTGAAAATGCGTCCAATCCTCGAGGGCGGACTGACACGGACCTTTTGAAAAAATAATGCTCCGTTTTCATCCAGTTGCAGTTTATGTTCAGCGAGCATGGCACTGAGAATATCAGGAGAGTAGAAGGTTAGGCCACGGAGCAGGTTTTGTCTGTACACATTCAGGTGTCTGTGTTGTATGATATCTGGTTTAAGATGTTCTGAGTGACACGTGCCAATCAAATCCAACAAAAGCGGCTCCTTTAAAAAAACAAGACACATTTTTTTAAACAAACAAACAAACAAATAAATGTGTATTTATGACATTTACTAAGATGCCCATAAGACATAATGAGAAAGTGATTAAAGCCAAATATGATTCTTTGTGAGATGGGTAACCAGTGTATATACTGGACTACAGTCATGTGACATACTAAAAGCTTCATATGCATAGTCTTGAGAGCTGAATATGAATATTTTGGAGTTTATTTATGGTATAAGCAGAAATGTCAGATATGAGGGAATTATAGTAGAATACTAAGGTTTTGTAACAAATGATACATATTTGTAAAGCAAGGTGATTGTGCTTTTCAGTGGTAAATAAAAAAATGGTCTTTAGGTTCAAGTCGCATTTGTTTTAGTCTTGTATATAGTGTTGGGATATTGTAATTTGGGAAGCCATATTTGAGTTTGTAATTTTACACTTAGGGCAGAGAAATTGCAGTAAAATGTGTTACACACACACACACACACACATATCTAACACATTTAGCACATGTAATATATATACACACACACAACACACACCACACACACACACACACACACACACACACACACACACACACACACACACATATAACAGACTTATTGGCATGAAGTTTTACACCAAAAAATATCTATAAAGAAACATCTATATATAAAAAAATTTAAAAAGTAATGTACAAAATGTAAAATATTATGTTAATGTTGGTGCTCCAGTGATTCCAAGTGTAAATCTAAAGCGATTATATAACAATAGCTTGTAACCCTGCCATAATGACGTACCTTGTGTAGTATAAGGCAAGCTGCTCTCTTGTGATAGGCAATGGGGTGATAGGGGCGGAACCTTAAAGACAGTGTAAGCTTGCCCTTGGCTGGCAGAATGCCAACTGGTTGGTCAAGTGTAAATACACTATGATTTCCAAGGTCTACGTCAAACTGGTAATGAGCCTGGATATTAGAGAAGTTTGTGATATGAATAATCCGCATGGCTTCCTCTCCCTCTTTCACACAGCTAAAATCCACCAC
This sequence comes from Kryptopterus vitreolus, assembly GCA_030449085.1. NCBI lineage: Eukaryota > Metazoa > Chordata > Actinopteri > Siluriformes > Siluridae > Kryptopterus > Kryptopterus vitreolus. The sequence goes on along the minus strand of JACRUU010000011.1, from coordinate 5,195,276 downwards.
CGAGGAGCTTAAAGAAACTGCTGGACCTGGAGGGATTAGGAAGATACATTCATTACTTTTTATTTATTGTCTCGTTAAAAATAACGCACATATAAAGATTTACAACACGCACACACACACACACACACACACACACACACACACACACACACACACACACACACACACACACACACACACACACACATGCGCGTACAGACGTTCAGTCGAGAATTTGCATGATAAATATCCCACCTATACAAGAGCCGGTGACTTTGAGCCTATCTGTGCTGATCCCACCAGGGCAACTGAGCTGGAAGTATTCCACACTAATGCTGTCCACGGTGACTGGGGTGAAACGAACAGGTACTCTCAGTACTGCGCATGGAGCCACCTGCCCTTCCTGCACATCACACTCGAACACCGACTCCATAAGAGCCGGCTTTTTCACACGAGTCAAAGAGAAAGAGGTCAACACCTAAAAGAGATATAGGGGTCAGATTATTATGCTACAATCAACTGAAGAATTCATAAACCACAACAATACGGAGGAAATAATTAAGGGGGTACATAGTAAAAGCATTAGATTTAAGACTTTTTGCCTGTGAAAGCAAAGCGACTCACTGAAGATGGATTGTAGATCTCAAAATGTTTTTCCAAACAGCTTCCAACTGCTGCAATGCCAAATTCAAGCAGTCTGCCTCCTTCACCCTTGCCAAGGGAACTGATCTGTAGGTAAGGGTACTTGGCTAAAAAAAATATATATATATATTGAAGAAACAACATATTTGGAAATTTGCCTTTATTGTAACATGCTATTCAGTAAACAAATTCTTTTTTTAAAATGGAACAGTATCAGTAGGTGATTAAGACATGGAAGTCTGGACCCACAAACTGCTCACATCACATCTACTAGCTGCGCATTTATAACAGTAAAAACATATCACCAGTTTATAAGGAAAGCAACCAAAACCGGAAGATAATTCTTAAAAGGAGCCACGTACCATATTTAAAAACTAAAACACACGTTAAAAAATTTACATTGAAATGAACAAGAAATGAAGATTAAAAGAATAATTTCCAGTTTGATGTAAGCAGTAATTAATTAATAATTTTATTAAAGGGTGTAGACTTTGAGTGAAATATATATATATATATAATATATATATATATATATATATATATATATTTATAACATCTATTACAATTCAATTAGTGCATGAGAAACATGAAAAGTATTCATTTTGGGTACAAGTGCAATATCTGTGATTATAAAATTCTGCACATAGGGGGCATGATGGCTTAGTCGTTTTATATACATATTCATTCATTCATTCATTCATCTTCTACCACTTTATCCGATCTTCCCTCGGGTCACGGGGGGATCCTGTGCCTATCTCAGGCATCTATGGGCATTTAAGGCAGGATACACCCTGGATAGAATGCCAACCCATCGCAGAGTACACACACACACACACACACACACACATTCACACACACACACACACACATTCATACACTAGGGACAATTTTCCAAGGTGCCAATCAACCTACCGTGCATTTTTTTGGACCGGGGGGAAACCGGAGAACCCGGAGAAAAACCCCCTGAGGCACGGGGAGAACATGCAAACTCCACACACACATGGCCGAGACGGGAATCGAACCCGGATCCTGGTGGTGTGAGGCGAACGTGCTAACCACTATGCCACTACTACTATATATATATATATATATATATATATATATATATATATATATATATATATATATATATATATATATATATATATATATATATATATATATATATAGATCTATATAATAGATCTATATATATATAGATAGATAGATATAGATATAGATATAGATATAGATATAGATATAGATAGATAGATAGATAGATAGAGAGAGAGAGAGAGAGACTGCGAGAGCAAAGCGAATCAATGAAGATGGATTGTAGAAAATGTTGAGATCTACAATCTATATATCTAAAATCTATCTATCTATCTATCTATCTATCTATCTATCTATCTATCTATCTATCTATCTATCTATCTATCTATCTATCTATCTATCTATATCTATATATCTATATATATATATATATATATATATATATATATATATATATATATATATATAACTTCTACGGTTATGTCCTTGAACAAACTTTAACACTTTATTCTCCAGTGTCTCAAGCAAAATCATCCAAAAATAAATAAATGTGATATTTGCTAAAAACTCACACAATCCTTTCAGTAGCACGGTGTAGCTGTTCTCTCCTTCCTTCCCGAATGTGCAAATGGCTTCTCTCTGGTTCACCAGCGCTTGCTGTGGTTTGAAAGTTACAAAGACTTTGCGCTGCTCTCCCGGCTTCAGGACCCCGCTCACTGGAGACAGCTCAAACGGGGGCTCCACTGTCCACTGGAAGCAGGTTTGCAGCTTACTAACAGATAACAATTAAGAGACATTAATGAATGCTTTTTTTGTTGGTTTAATATTATTACTATTACTATTGAAATGATTAGGAAATTAATTTCTCCCATTATCACATATTTCAGAAGCTTACCAGAGAGTGGGGCCATGAGAAATGGCAAGAAATGTTTCTTCGTACCTGATGTTGCGAAAGAAGAAACTGGTGTTTGTACTGTGCTTGACGGCACACGGTGGAAGCTGCACCGAGTCAGGCAGTTCCAGTGCATAATGTAGCATCACTGCACGCAGTTTCACTGCAAATTTCCCCTCCTTACACTGGAACTCTATACTGTCCCTACGCTCACACTGCATAGAGATGGTAAATAAGGAAACAGGAGCAACTCATCAACAAATGTACACTATTCCTCTCCAAAAGAATAGAACAGATATGCAAATTATCTAATAAATAAAAAACAAGCAAACAGAATATAATCAGGTTGGATACGGTACTTCCTGACGGGGATGAAAGGTGATTGGCAGAGAAAAAGATGTCCCAGGACTAATAAATATGGTCCGAGGAATCAGTGTGGTGAAGACTTTGGACATAGGAGGTCTAAAAATAAACAAGAAACATGTAAAAAAAAAAAAAAAAAAAAAGAAAGAAAAAAAAAATAAGCAGAAAGCCAAAGCATAAATAGGATATGAAAGCAATATGATGGTTCACTGGAAAGTTTAACATAAACATGAATGTTGATTTTTATAACATAAAATCAACTTAAGGTTTTTACATTTTTTGTTATTTGTCAGTTTTTGTGTAACTTTTACAGCTATTCTAACAGTGTTGGGAATGTTACTTTGGAAATGTAATAGGTTACAGATTACAAATGACCCTATTCAAAATGTAATAAGTAGTGTAACATTTCAATATCTTTATATAAATAGTAAAGTAACTGATTACATTTGATTACTCTCTTGATTACTTTCATTTGTCCACTAGGTGGCACTAAAAATAGGTTATATTTTTCGAAATTGGGCTGCATTAGAATCAATCTGTGGGGGGGGGAGGGGGGGGGGGGGTATAGGGGGGGGGGGGTTATATTTAACATTTTCAAAGTAACTGTAATTTAATTAGACGTTTTTTTTTCTCAAGTAACTGTAACGAATTATTGTTACTTTTATTTTTGTAATGAAATTACGTAACGCCGTTACATGTTACTAGTTACTCCCCAACACTGTACACTACTAATACCAAAGTACACTCTACATATCTTCACACTGTTATGAAACCACTGTGTAGATAACGGTGTTTCCTCTGTGCTACACAGATTCTTACCTGAAACTGAGTTTTAGAAGTTTATCATTCACATTTTTCAGAATAAGTGACTTGGTATATTCTTTCCCCAGCTCCCAGCCCTCCCAGACCAGCTCAGCTAACGTCTCCACTCCTAAGAAACAGCTGCGTCTGGATTCTTTTTTCAAAGAAGTCCTGGATCGTCGCTGACTAGAGACCTGCAAAATCAACCAACTATTAAGTTAACATGGACGTGTTATTACAGTTGGGATAATAATAATAATAATAATAATAATAATAATAATAATAATAATAATAATAATCTCCATTTGATTGTTATTATTATTATTATTATTATATTAACAGGACAGAAACCAGTGTGGATATTAAATAACCTATATATCAGCCAAATCATCTGAAATTAGGGCAACTAGGGTTCTGTAGATATTTTGGGAGCACATTGTCAATACGGTCACTAGAGGGCAGTATATCCCAAATTAATTTATGCAAACGTGACAAAAATACGTCCTGGTTGAGAATTAATCTCTATATATTAATGCTCTCTCCCTCTCTCTCTCTCTCTCTCTCTCTCTATATATATATATATATATATATATATATATATATATATATATATATATATATATATAGAGAGAGAGAGAGAGAGAGAGAGAGAGAGAGAGACAGCAAATAACAAATATTACAAACAATAATCTGAAGCATTATTATTATTATTATTATTATTATTATTATTATTATTATTATTATTATTATTATTATTATTATTATTACAAAAGTGTTACTTTTTCCAAATATTGCACTGGCAGCATAAGGTTTCTAATTCTAACATGAAAATGCTATATATGACATATAAATATAGCAAAAATGCTATATTTATGAAAAAAGGCTATATTTATATGTCATATATAGCATTTTCATGTTAGAACAAACCCATTAGTTACAGGGGTTTTTAAAACAAACAAACAAAAAAAAAAGAAAGAAATACAGACTATACTGCCACACAGACTACCCCAAATGATGAATGACTTTGTGTTTAGTCAGCAAAACTAAACATTGTGATAGATATATTACCCCAACTCATATTATCTTGACACTAAATAGACTCAACAGTAGTTAACTGGTTATATATTTACATAAATGTGTTATCCGAGCAGACTACAATGTGAACTTCTTACCGTGCCTTGTCTGCTTTCCCATGGAATCCCAGGAGTCTGAGAGTTCCTTGAAATATTAGACAACATTTCAACACGTTCTGCTAAATACAAAAAAAAGGTTTATCACATACATACATACATGTACACACACATTATGTATATATATATATATATATATATATATATATATATCATCTATATATATATATATATATATATATATATATATATATATGTGTGTGTGTGTGTGTGTGTGTGTGTGTGTGTGTGTGTGTGTGTGTGTGTGTGTTTTAATTTCAAATGTATGTAAATGTTTGGAGACATATCTTAGTACATGCAGGCATTTGATTTCTTTAGGATTTGGTTGTGCGTTTAAAACGTTTTAATGCACTTAAAAGAGATAAATAAGAAATAAAAGATCTGAATATTTTATAAATATAAAGTTACTAAAATTTTTTTTTTCATTAAAATAAAATCAATTATAATTATAACAAATAAAATCAATGAATGATAAGGATGACATGAAAAATCTTTGGTGACGACACAGCGTCAAAATATAGCAAAACACAAACTGAAACACTCAGTAGCCACTTACATCTATATTTAATGGGGACATTTTATTTCATCCAGTTTATTTACAATATAAATGCTCGCTATATCTCAGTGGCAAATTTTACAAAGGGGGCCAGACATAGCAGTAAGGATGTCTAATATTATATATTGGACTTGAACAGTGCTTGAACAGTTGAACCTCAGAGAAATTAAATTACGCATATTTGTGGTCACCTTTTTCCACGGCCCAAAAATTAGACATGCTAATATATACTACATAAATACATTAATATTACAAGTCATCATTCGAATGAAGCTATCACCTAACAGAAGTCTACATTAAACCTCTAAAACACTGATTTAATTGCCAATAATTATAATGTTGTTACTGTACATTCTCTTTTATCTAAATATATAATTATAGCTCTTTATGATCCAGGTTCAGACACAAGTGTTTTTAGTAAAGTCAGGTACTGATGTGGGGGAGAGGTGAGGAGGCCTCGAGTGAAGTTCCGATTCATCCTAAAGGTGTTCAGTAGGATTAGGGGTCACATCTTCATGGGGCTCGCTTTGTGCACATGGACATTGTCATGCTTTTTATTTCACCTAGTTAAAATGAAGGGGGGATTTCACGCTCCAACATGATGCCACTACATTTACATTTACATTTACAGCATTTGGCAGACGCTCTTATCCAGAGCGACTTACAACTGAGGGTTAAGGGCCTTGCTCAAGGACCCACTAGTGGCAGCTTGGTGGTGGTGGTGGTGGGGTTTGAACCCATGACCTTCTGGTTCAGAGTCCAACACCTTAACCCACTATTGTGAGAACAGCTCTAATTAATTCTGTCATACAAATACGTCTTCAAGTCATTATGTGTCCTGACCTTTTATTGTATACAATTCTCACCATAGTTTATAAATGATCGTGTTTATAAGTTTACAACTAGCGCTCTATAGTACACTAGTTTTTATTAGATAAAAAAAAATAGTTTATGTTTCATCCCATATGATTAAATGGCACCATTTCTGTCTAACACAAACTCTTTTTCACAAATCTATAGATAAACTTACCTCATTCCCTGGTCTTATTTCGTAAATAACGCGGTAAATAAAACCGCAGCGTTACAGAGTCGCCTAGTTTGTTTGACACGTGACCGACACAGTGTAGTTTACTCGCACCATGGAAACGACGGAATGCGACGGGGGGACAATTCCGTATCGAACGCGATTCATATTTGAGCGTGGATTGATTGTGGAGAATGAGCAAATTGCCAAGGGGGAATTGTTTCTTGGCATTTATGGTCGTGCGTCTCCTCTGACTTGGAAGGGTGAAGCGTCCGCGCCAATGAAATGCATTTTAATCCTTATAAATACAAAATGCCTTTCATTTTGACGAAGACGGACTGCTGCATTTCAGCCTGCTTTCATGTTTATGCAACAGTCACACACACACACACACACACACACGCACACACACGCACACACACGCCATAACGTTCCTCTTTTGTCTCATGAGCATTTGTTTTCCTCAAATTAAATTGGGCTGTGACATCAGCACAAGGAGCTGATTATTTTACTTCCTCTTCATTAACTTAATTATTTGTCCATCAGTAAACCTGCCTAAGTAACTCATATTTGAAAGGCAGGGCCATAAATAATGTGCAGATTGCTCATAATGCAGTGCAGATTCTCCAGCGCTTTAATCACCATCTTTGTCAGGTGGAGGTTAAACAGGAGAAAAAGGACGGCCTGTGGAAAGAGGAACAAATATCTCTACCTTCTGCTGATCATTTACAGCACTGAATCACCACGGCTGGTGTAAAACACATTTACACATCAGTACCTGATGCACACGGCAATTGCTTATAGAAAAAAAAATAATCAAAAATTATATCCACAATGTCAACATTTTTTAAACATTTTATTGTTTTATTTTATTATTTTTTTTATTTTTTTATTTTTATTTTTTTTTGCTTTCATTTTAACAGAGACATTTGTTTTGTACTGTGAATTATCACAGTGTACACTTTCTTTTCCCATGAATAAATTAGATATAATCTATAATACTTAAATACCATTAAAGACGACACCACCAATAACAAACATGACAAAGACTAATGACTAAATAACACATTGCTCCACTTTTTGCTCCCATTTCTCCATATTTGGTGAGGATTTACAAGTTCATCTGTGTTATTCAGTCAGTGGATTCTGAGAAGAAAGGGGGGAGGTGGCATGTAACAAAAGCTTTGAGTCACACGGGGGGACCCTTCGTTTGCGCTGAGTACCTTGTTTTTGTTCATGTGTATGTACAGGTCGATGTAGAAAAAGTAAGCATTTGGATTGCATGCAGTAGAAATTCGGGTTCTACTATTCCAACACAGCTTGCAAATCCCAAAATACTCACCCGAACACACAGGACAAAGACTTTTTTTTCTTTTTTTTTTTACAGATATACACATTCCTTGACAAGACAGCAGTTTATAAGTTAAAGACTGCCACATAGATAAATAAGAGATGGAGGTTTTGGTTCATGGTTTCTGTCTTTGCAAGTCTCTGATGGAGGCTATAGGTGCCGCAAGCTGTTAAACTACACAATGGTTAAATAATTCACAATACACCGCGTCTTCATAGCCCTACTCCAATCTTCCTGTCCGCACCAATCTCTTCTAGGTCGTCATCTGAATAAGAGCTGTGAGAGCTGTAGCTCAACTCAGAGCTGTGCTGGAGAAAGTCCGAGGCGTGGGGCAGGCCGACACTACCGTTCAGAGCACCTCCGAATCCTTCGTCTTCGTCCTCTTCTTCGTCTGCTTCCAGCTCCTCGTCGTCGTCTTGCGTGCTGCAGCGGCGAGGGTCTCCGGCTTTGCTGGAGCGTTTGGCCTGCTGGCTGCCATCGGCCTCCAGCTGTGCTGCCTGCTCTTTGGCTTTGCGGCTGCGTTTCCATTTCATCCGACGGTTTTGGAACCAGATTTTCACCTGCGTGTGATTTAATGTCACAGTTATAGTCATGATGGTGGTCTCAGTATCAATGGACTAAAAAGAAATATGTAGAAAAAACATAGAGTAAAAACAGACAATTCTATTCACCCTCCCAAGTAAAAAGTGTACCCTTTTGTGTTCCTGTAGTACAGATCTTTTTCAAGAATGTTGCTTACCATTAATTAGGAAAATCAGGAAATATATGTAGTTAATGCTACAAATTTGTGCACTTTTAATAAATCCACCCAAATTCCAAAAAATACTATCCTTTAGTGTAGTATATTTTTTCTAAGGGTAAAGTTGTCTCCTGAGTCACATACAGATCATTACATTTAATTAACTGTTCCAGATTAAATAAATATAAATATCTAATATAATATCTAAATCTCTCCGACTCACCTGTGTTTCAGTTAACATTAGTGAAGTGGCCACTTCAAAGCGTTTGGGACGCGACAGGTATTTGTTCAGTTTGAACTGGTTTTCAAGCTCCAGGAGCTGCTGACTGGTGAAAGCGGTTCGAGGTCGACGGCACTTGCCCATCAAACCTGACTGAGGAGAACCTGTGAGAGGAAAGACAGTAAGAACAAAGAATACGGAGAAGAAAAAGCCAAAGGAGAGAAGACAGAGAAAGAGAGAGAGAGAGAGAGAGAGAGAGAGAGAGAGAGAGAGAGAGAGAGAGAGAGAGAGGGAACAAAAAATGAATAACAGACCAATTATAAAACACAAAAAGAGGAAACACACTGGCTGCCCCTTGTCTCCTTCTATCACTAATGATAACGGCCATGCTTTGGTTTATTGTTGATGAGAGGGTCCAGAGATATTGCTTTAGTGGGGACAATAAAACACCAGTGAGCACCATTAACTTAATGAAAACTCAATAAATGCTACCGGAAAAACTTTATTGACAAAGTACGGAGCGGATTAAGTGTTTCTTTATAGTTTTCCGCCAGACAAAGGCAATTTTAATGGAGCTGTCCTTTATGACAAAATGTAAGGACTCAAAATAAAAAGCTTACATTATAGTTCAGTTAGCAGTAAACACTGATTCAATTTACGGTAGAGAATATTTACAGCTCCATTGGGTCACTGTTGGTGAATTTCATTTAATATATCTCACATAAAATCAATTACTCTTCATATAATATATATTTTTTATTTTCATATTCTGATGGTTTATGGGGGAAGGAACAATGCAAATTTGTCATCTATTGGGTCATCATGGGCAATTTTTTATTTCCTTAAATAAATTATTATTATTAGCAATATTAGTAGTACTAGTCGGGATAGTGCTGCTAATAACAATAAAAGAATGAAGAATATTAGAAAAACAATTTATAATAATAATAATAATTAAACTACTGCTACTAATAATAATAATTCAATTAATTATTTTAGACTAATAAATGTTTAGTCTAAATACAGAATAAAATAATCCAAATATAAATTGTACGGATTTCATGTCATTTTCATGTCATTTAAACTAAATAATCATATTTAATCTCATGCGAGGATTTCCTACTATAAGAAAACTTTTTCGCAAGGGAGAAACTTACAGAAAGCTGTCAAAACATTGTCTGTATACGAAACTGTATATTCTTGGGAGGAATTAAACACTGCTGAATGTTTCGTTTGTATTTGTTAACAAAGCTTGCCTCATTGAATCTAACTAATAATTAAATATTTCAAAATCGTAATCAAGGATATATAAATAAGAGCAAATAACTCATGCGAGGATTTACAAATGAAGAAAACTAAATGTGAACATAAGAAAACAGAAACAATTGGATTCGCAAGGGAGAAACTGATTCAAACAAGGAACAGAAAGCGAATAAGGAAAACAAGGGAAGAAAAATCAAATACATTAAAGAAAGTCTACGTGACATTAAAAACATGTGGCAACAAAAAGAGGAATTAAACGTAAACTTGAAAAAAATACGCATAACGGGGGGGGTAATAATAAACTGGGAGGAATTAAATCGTATACTAAAAGGGAGGCAAACGATAACTGAAATAAATAACAAAAAACTGAAATAACGTAACAACTTGTGAAGTTCAACGAAGTAACAGGGAACACAATGCTGAAAATGAATCTTAACTTGCTGTTAAGCTCGAATAAAATGAATAATAATAAAAAGAAAAACAATAACAGAATAAAAGCAATAATAATTGAATAAAACCGGAAATAATAATAATAATAATATTACAAGGGGGGAACAAATAATAATGAAAAATAAACAACGGGATAATAATAATAATAATAATAATAATAATTCCTCCTATAATAATACATAATAAAACAACAACAACAACAACAACAACAACTGCAATTTAACATGCTGGCAATAATAATAATAATAATAATAATAATAATAATAACAATAATAATAATAACTGCAATTTAACATGCTGGCAATAATAATAATAAGAAGCGGAAGAAGAAGAAGAAGAAGAAGAAGAAGAAGAAGAAGAATAAAACAACTGCAATTTAAAATAATAATAATAAAAAATAATAAAAACAACTGCAATTTAAATAATAAGAAGAAAAAGAAGAAGAGGAGGAAGAAGAAGAAGAAGAAGAAGAAGAAGAAGAAGAAGAAGAAGGACAATGGATAAATAAAAAGAAACAGACATAAACAGGGTAAAAGTCGTGCTTGATTTTGTTTTTTCAGCCTAAAGCCACACCGTAACGTAATGACCTCTTATTCTTGGTTAAAACTATTTCAGTTTATACACCATGCACGCTTTCCTGCGCTTTTCTTTCACGTACCGTTAAAGTCGGTGAGTCTTGGCACCATAATGCCGGCGCGGATCCACTGCTCGAAAGGGAAATGTCCTGCCACGGCGGCGGCCTTCAGCTGCTCGGGATGCGGCGGAGTGAAGGCGGGATAGGGGAACGCCGCGTGCTGCGCTCCGAGCGCACTCAGAGAGCAAACCGGGCCCGGGTACATCCCTGCGATCGTGCCCTGAGATAACGCGCTTAGTCCCGGATGAGGGATGGTTAGCAGGCCAGGTTTGGGAACGAGTCCTGTCTGCTGCTGGAGCACCGCGGCACTGCTCCGGATCGGAGAGTTATCGGCTCGTTTACAAAGAGTGCCTTCAACATCGAGCGCATCGGAGTCCCGACTTCTCCTCCGCTGCGACTCTCCTGCCAGCAGCGCATCGATCCGAAAGTTCTTCGACTTATCCATGCCAATCCTGTCCTCTTACAGCTTTACGCGCTTCAGCTCAGGGCGTGTTTGGAACTATTTACTATTATTAGCAGCGATGAGTGGTGTATTCTGGCTCATCTAATCATCGTGAAGTTGGAAGGAAGATTTAATCTGACAAACACTTCGTTGCTTGATTGCTCTCAGACGGTCCTTTTTCCCCCCTCTTCGTCCGGATGCTTGCGATCTCCTGCGTGTAAGTGCTACTCTGCAGGTGCAGCTTCTGACTTTTGGATGCGCTCGGACTCCTAAAGCGCCTCTGATTGGCTGACCGGCCTGACCTGTGCCGCTCCGAGCCCCTCCCGCGCTTTCTAATTAACTAATTACCCGCACATTTAGTGCTCTGAAGCTCTGCAGCGAGAACCATTCACACCTCTTCCCCAGCGAGGATTAATGAAGAATTACTCAGGAATACGTGCTGTCCACCCCTTTACTGTCCAAACTCACTACTGACACTCACTTTACTCATTAACAGGGACATTCTGGAGGAATCAATGACGGTGATGCCCGATATACACCAGCAAAATAGTCCAGAACACGTTGCAGTCTAATAAAAAAAAAAAATCGATGTATTATTCCTAAGATTTAGCAAAATAAATAAATAAATAAATAAATAAAAAGTAAGAACACTAAAAATGTTTTTTTGTTTAATCTGTTTTGAGGCTACAGTATTTCTCTTGGGTTTTTTTTTTTTCATTAAAATAACAATTTTAAGAATTATTTCCAATGTAATTATTTTCAGTGACGGTATGTTTGCATTAGAATTTATTTATTCCCTAACGCAAAATGCACATTAAATTAACACCTAATTTGTAAATCACGTTTTCATCACACAAAACACTTGAAACTATTTTATTAATCTATTTGTAAAAACACATTATTTAAAAAAATATACCAGCAAGTAATATAGAGATCAATGATTGCAATTTGCTTATAATATACGGTTAATTATATTACTATACATTAATAATGTAAAAAAGCATTTACAGTGCATATAATTTCAATGTTTTATTTCAATGTTTTATTTCAGAACAAACATTAAATAGGAATAGAAAATAAAGCACTTTGACTGAAAGAAAAAAATATATAGACAATAAAATAAGTTTCGTTGCATATAAAGCAGAATTTTTTACCCATTAAGGAATTCTATTTCACTATTTCACTTTTTTGCGAAAAAAAAAATGACTATGATATGGTAGTCATGGTAAAAGAGGAACTGGGGTCAGTGTGCTTAGCAGTTTTATAAATACCACTAGAAAAAACATTTCTGTTGCTGGCCTTGATGAGAAGGAATGATGGACAAGTTGACCTTTCTACCCCTCCCAAAGACCAGGTGTCATCAGTACGGCAATTTCCCACAGAAAGCAGCTCGGCGAGCGTACACAGCCTCCCTGTTTTTCCTTGTCACCTGCAAACACACACTCTTGAACAGGTGTTACATTAATGAGGCCATGCCAGGTCAGTGTTTAAAGGGAACAATGTACATAGAGTTTATTGTGTGTTTATCCTACACCGTCTCTTAACCATAAACCTTAACATTAGCCAAATCTATAAAAAATGAAGAAAAGGTGTGTCTCAGAACCTATTTCTCCATGTTAAAGTCTCAATGCATCAACGCTTTCATACTTATTATTATTCAGTTATTAAATATTAAACAAATATTTCCTCATGATTTCCACATTTTGATGTGAGGTCTCTTAAGTGAGAAACCATCTATCTTTTATGAAAAACAAATAAATAAATAAATAAATGTTGTTAAGTCCACTTAGTTCTACTTAAAAAAAACTATTACACAATTTGTAAATGTTGCATATATTAAAATAATGAAAAAAATGAAAAAAAAATATTCCACTTGCATCAAATCTGAATTCATTTTGCACGAAATATAAGTGAAACATAATCCATATTTAAAAAAAACACGAAGCAAGAAATGCTTTATTGATTCTACCAAAAAAAAACATATACAAAGGTGTTAAATTGTGCATTATAAGTACCGACAGTGCTATGAGAGATAGAGAAATGCGAATGGTTCTTTCCCAGGCGGGACCTTGAGGCCATAATTAATCTCAGTTCATTAAGAAGATAAAGGTAATTTATTAGACCTATTCCTGTCAGTCATTAACCAGCGCCGTGTTTACACAACGCACAAAGAAGCTAAATTAAACAGATGTTTGTTTCATTGAGCGAGGGGCAAAAACACAATTAGAATGACTAATTAATTAAATGACCGGTTAAATGTTACGAATATTCTTAATAAACCCGTGTATTTATAATAAAACTAACGACTTTTACAAGTACAGCAGTATCACAGCACTGTATTTGGAACTGAAAAACAGCTTAGCTAAAATACATATAGGTTAGGTTGAATTTGATTTAAGATTGAAAATGATATCCGATTATATATTTTGAAATTGAATTAACTAGTGCCGTGTTTTAATAACCACCATTCACATACATATACATATGCAATAATTTCATAAGGGACAATCTTTCATGCAATGGCACTATATCATTATTAGTAGTCATCTGTAGGTTCTTTCAATGTCACTTTTCACCAAACTAATACTCCTCTGTTTATTTCATTATAAAGTTAACAAAAGCACCTGAACCACAGAGTGCTTTACGACAGTCGAATGATCATTTATAGCTAACGGCTCAACGTCAGGCTCTGAAAATAAAGCAATCGTGTGCAGCTGTGCTGATATCAGATGTAATAAACAGCTTATCTTACACTCAAAGATACATAATTACTTGCACCCCCCCCCCCCCCCCCCCCCCCCCCCCCCCCCAATACCACCCCACCCCCACCCCCCAGTCATCTGATCAGCTTCCTCTTCTGTGTACACACATGACATCAAGAGGGAATTGTGAACCGAATTGGAAGTCACACCTACAGTAGAGCAGGCATTGTGTCGCCTCTTAAATTCAAGGAGAAAACAAACCTCTTTATCTTCCAGAGCACGTAAAACACGGTCTTGTCAAGGCTGTTGAGAATAGAAGTGGTTCTTTATAGTATACGCCAGCCTGTTTCATGCTTAGTAACATTTGAAAGATTTCTTCTCTGCGTTGCTCTCGTCTCTGCGACCTTTATTATGTTTCTTCCCTGGCGTTTATAGAGTGGCAAATAAACGAAACAGTGTGTATAAGAAGGTGGGAGCTCGGTGGTCAAGGTATTGGCCTCGGGACCGGAAGATTGCAGGTTCAAATCCCACCACCACCACCAAGCTGCCACCTAGTGGGCCCTTGAGCAAGGCCCTTAATCTGCCCTATTTGTAAGTTGCTCTGGACTTACCCCAAATGCTGTAAATCTAAGAAGTATATGTCAATTTACATCATTGACTCCAAGTAAAAGGGCAAGATACTTGAGAAAATAACAGAAATGCTTCAGTAAACATGCAAATGGACGCGAGTACACACCGATTCTTTAGACATTCAACATTTGTGCAGAACGAATGGAACGAATTGCCGAAGTGGTATTCAATGGACCACCATTCATACACAAATGTGGCACAGTGTGACAGGCTGCCCTTCACATGACTGTCTGACCTCTCCGTGTCACCAGTTGCGCTAGGTCATACCCCCGATCCTTCCTCAGATCCACAGCTACAGCTCTGGAATTTTCCGTTTGTCCCGTTCAAAGCAACACCTTTCCTTTCTTTACCACAGAATTTGTTTGGGTGGGGGGAAAAAATAACAACGTATCTCTCTGCTGCAGCCACAACGATGAGCTAACCTATATATATATATATATATATATATATATATATATATATCCCTTTTTTTAATGTTCATACTTAACATAAATGCCCTATTGTCAGGTCCTGGTGTCCTTGTGATTTACCAGGGAAATTGAAAACTTCCTCCGTAACCAGGATTGGGAGGTGCGGGTTAGCAAGTTCAGCTCGCTCCTCAATGGCTTGATTAATGATAGCCACCCCGCGGAGACGGCCAGACAATAGCCCAGGCTGAAGGGGTGTGTTACCGGACAATTACTGGCAAATCCTCCTGTCGACAAGTTAAATTCAAGCAGAAAAGTGGGACAGATACACGTGCACATGCCGCATAAAAAAAAATAAAAAAAAAGGCCAGGCTGGAGTGGATAATTGGCTACGGAGAGCTGTCGCTAGCATCTGTTGCTCTTAGAGTCGGTTCAGACCTTTATACTGGAGCATTGTGGGTGGTATGGCATCATGATGGTGGTGATCTATATGCAGATGGAAAAGATTCTGAGGATGGGGGGATCAAGCGAACATGTCCCAAATCAAATTTGGGGTGTAATGAAAATGTTCCTCCTTATTCTTGATTGACATTTTACAGTGCTCAGGAGATAGCACCGAAAGTCTAATACATCTAAAATATTACCAGAGTTTTCAATTTGTTTTTGTCAGATTTAATTGGCAGAATTTAAAAAAAAGAAGACACAACGAACATATGTGTGTGTGTGTGTGTGTGTGTATGTGTGTGTGTGTGTGTGTCATGTGCTTTTTGTGTATTGAGGGCAGATGATTTCATTGGGTTACTGTTCTGATATGTAATCTGGGCACTCCTCTATGTCAAGAAAACCATTTTCACTTCAGGAATTTTCCTTTGTTTTATATATTTATACGTGCGTGTGCATGACAGTTCAATTAGGCATGCCTGTCCGTTTCGCGTGACCCGATCCTGCTCCGCAGTGGCCTGCTCCACCCACCAGCCGACTTTGTGGTTTTTAATCAAGAAGGTCTCCACAGAGGCCGAAATGAAAAGGAATAAGCAACAGTAATTCATAACCATAGCTCACCTTTCAGTACATGCTCCGTACGATGACCGAAGGAAGCTCGGAAAAGAAAAGGCATTTCGAGTCGCCTCTCCAGCAGGATAATATAAAGAAAAGGGCTTTCTACCTGTACAAGCTGATCAACTCGCCTTTAACGTACACTCATGTGTCCCTTCTACCTATATTTACAGATGACAATAAACCAAGTTATTAAACAAATGCAATTTGCATGTACCGTATATCTTTAGCTGTTCTCATTATGTGTTTGCTTTTACACCATAAAAATGCCATCCATAAATTACAGCACCTCCTCTTCCATCAGGAATTCATTAACATATTCAGCAAGCTAATGTTATAGACTTTTGGGAATCTGAGCTTCTTTGTCCTAAAGTTGTCGTTAAAAAGGCAATATTTACTTCACAAGATCCCTGGCAATTTTCGGAGTGCCTCTCAGTCTAAATGGGGCTGTCAGGTGTATTTAAATGATTTGGCTGGTGTTGATCTATAGTCCTTAAGTCAAGGGCAAGGGGAGAATAAAGGTCTCCGAGCCAAGCCATTGGACAGCAATCTGAAAGGAAACCTCTATTGGATTCTTTAAAATATTATTTGTGACCATGACCTTACAGTTATACATCAGCGATACGCATATGTGCATAGCTATCGTATTGTACGTCAAGTTACATTACAAAAAGAAAACGCACAGAAAAGTGCCACCAGATTCTCTCCAGGTAGTTCCTCAAGGTTGAAAATGAGATTCTCCGGTCTACATAACAAATAGCATGCGACAAAGCAGTGTATTTTCATTCTGATCATGTTGCAAAAGTCATTTGTTAGCGGCCGCTGAAGAGCTTTTTGTGGAGTGGCACTATGCCACCTTTTGAAATAAAACTCTAAATAAGAAATGAACCATCATAGCGACGACAGGCCAAAACGGTTCAAAATGGACAAATTACCATTTGCTGGTGTTCATTTGTATATCGAGAAGCTCAGACAAGCCCGACTCAAGACTATTTATATGTACTTTGAAAGCATTATCAGACTCCCGTATGCAGGACAACATACAGAAGTGTCTCGGTAATTCATCATGTGGTTATAAATGTACATAAACTGGACGTAAGGGAAACCTCCAAAAATCGTTTAGAATTAAGAGCTAATTTTTTACACTTTCAAAATGAAAGTAAGGAATTTCCAAGTAAGAATTGATTTCATATAATAGAATAAAATAAAATATTAAATATTTGCTCATCCAGGAAGAAGAAGGCATATAGAAAGCATATCAAAGGTTGACTCTAAATCTATCTAGTATATATATATATATATATATATATATATATATATATATATATATAGATATATATATATATATATATATATATATATATATATATATATATATATATATATATATATATAATGTTGTTTGCATTCTTTCAAATTATTTGCAATGATTAAATGATGAATACTTTCAAACATTTATAATTGGACTAATATACATGGAATAACCAAATATAGACT
Organism: Kryptopterus vitreolus; assembly: GCA_030449085.1. Classification (NCBI taxonomy): domain Eukaryota; kingdom Metazoa; phylum Chordata; class Actinopteri; order Siluriformes; family Siluridae; genus Kryptopterus; species Kryptopterus vitreolus. The sequence goes on along the minus strand of JACRUU010000011.1, from coordinate 5,177,406 downwards.
AATACATAGAAATTACTTTATTGACACTTCTGATTCACTAATAATACTAACATACAGTAGTATGTATAAAGACATTTTTAAAATTTTTTTAAGATTTTTTAGATTTTTTAAATATTTGAGTCCTTCATATATACTAGTTTGGAACATTGGTTCAGGTTAATGGATTTTATTAATTATGCATTCCCTCCCACCCTTCCTCCCCATTCTCTTTATCCCTTATGTGCTATATAATTAGCTTGGCATGGATACAGATTGGACCTTTTTATTCCTAACCGGGAGAGCTTTAAAGTGCGATTGGGCTGGAACACACAACAGACCCGGTGGGTTCTGTCGCGGCCCAGAGGTGCGTCAACGTGCCGACAATGCGGCATTATGGAAATAAATAGTTCCATTAAGCACATTGCAAGGCGTGCTGGGAGCAGCGCTGATGTGATGGAGGAGGTCTCCGCTTTGATTAAGACTCATGATTTACAGAGACAAGAACGTAACTACGCCTGGCCCATGCGGCGGTCCAACCTGCGAAGGTCACGCTTACAAAAAAAAATAAATAAATAAAAATGCAGCTTTACAGGAATGAGACCATTTATTCATATGACTTTTCAAAAACATACGTTATGCAAATATATACTTTAGAACTATAAAACATTGGTTCGTTCGGACAAAAAGATCCATTGCTTCCTTTTAGTTACCAAAAAGTTGTGAGCGGTTCCTTAGAATCCTAAAGAACATGGCAATAACAAACAGGGTGTAGCCGCTTAAACAAATGTAGCCTGCAATTTCCTTTTCAAGTCGAGTCAACAGATGTCACTTGGTTGCTTCCTTGTGAATAGGGCTTCAGGTCAATCAGGGAGATAAGCGATTACTGTTTGGACATCTCTCAATTATCTCTTGGCTAGCTGACCTGGGGAAGACACAGAGGAGGAGGAGCTGGGGCGTGTCAGGGGGAGAATACAAGCACCGGCCAAACAGCCTGTATTCAATGGAAAGGCCATTTGTTAGACTGCTTAACCTCTAGAATTCCTTAGAGTGGACTAAACACAGGGCACCCGGTGCAATTGGACTAATTAAAATCTTACTGCTCTATTAGGGAGCACATCTGGTGGTTTGGTAAAAGAAAATCTGCTGCCTCTTCAAGGCACAATATAGAGATAAATGGACCATTTGATAGAAATAATCACTGTCTGTCTTTAGTTTGGAAAACAACCGAAGGCCTATTTCTTCCAGAAATACTTAATCCAGCATCTCTTCTTTTTTTCACTGTCTTGGCATCACCGAAAAAAAAAAAACCCTCATTATATATTATTGCTTGTATCTTTGTAGAGTAATTTTTTTCATAGATGGAGCCTTTTTTGATGTCTAAATGTTGTAAATGTAAAATGAACCTACCTTTGATACACTTCGCTCATAATGCATTAGCACAGGAATTAATTTGGATGGCTGCTACCTTTATTCAAGTTGGTTCAAAAGCTCATAATGTTAGTGTAATTATGCTTTTAATCAAATATCTGAATATGAAACAAATAATAAAATGTTATTTTCTATTGTGGCAGGAGACTTAAATGCCTCATTAAGCCCTATATTCACTGTGAAGATCTTCTCAAGCTCAACATGAGTGCTTTTCATTGTAATCGGAGACTTCTGTTTACACACTGATTACATTCCACACCCACACAATTGAGGATCTTTATTTAAAGGATTATTCTACAAAAGAAAAACTTAAAGCAAAAAAAAAAAAAAGAAAATTCACACAATCTAACAATTTAAACAGATTATCCTGCTATTAATTTAATGCTACATTTGCGTCAATGCTCATGTTTATTATAAAAACGACTGTAAGATTAATATCGTGTGAGTTGTGTACTTTCCGATTGCTTAATCCACGTATATATATGGAAATAAAGTACTTTTAGCAAACGGCTCTCACGACACGCATAAATAAAACACTCGGATTTCTACCGAACATAAAAATACACAGGAAGGCTACAAGGCGCAAGGAAACGGCCTAGCAATCCCCTTGAAATGTGCCACACGATTCTCTGTGGCAAACTTTACTCGACCTCTACCTTTAGATAAAAAAAGCCCTGTTCGCATCAGGGTTTGCTGATAAGACACCTGTTCACCGAGCTTCAAAATGGGCCAGTAACGACGTGAAAAGTACTGCAGCTATCACTATTTCCCACAGACAAGCATCCAGCTGGAATCAACTTCCCTGCCCCTCACACCACCCTGCCGTACAGATCAGTCACACTCAACCTGCCCTTGAACCGGCACCACTTTTACAAATGGACAACAGCAACTTGCTGAAGGATTGCTAATACACACAGCGGTGTGCTAGTTAGTAGCGACATCTATAATATGTTAAGGTGAGAAGTGTGTAATTAATAACCTTTGTGTGACTTATTAGGAATGTTTAAATCGAGGGGGGGTCCATGTAGACAGTTACCAGGTCGAAACACTTTTTAAAATTGGTATTTATTCTCACCCTCATAAAAACACAAAATTAAAGATGACTGTTCACCACTGTGTGTAAAACAGAAAAAAAGAGATCTTATTCACTGCTTTATTTTTGTTTTGGCGCGAGATTCAGAAGTTTTGGGTTATGATTGACAAGGAACTTAATGTTATTTTATTGACTTATGTTGCTTGGAGAGCGGCACGGTGGTTTAGTGGTTAGTACGTTCGCCTCACACTGCCAGGGTCCAGGTTTTTTCTGCGGTTTCCCCCGGTCCAAAAACATGCACGGTAATTTGATTGGCACCTTGGAAATTTGTCCCTAGTGTATGAACGTGTGTGTGCCTAAATGCCCATAGACGCCTGAGAAAGGCACAGGCTCCCCGTGACCTGAGGGAAGATCGGATATATCAGCAGAAGATGAATGAATGAATGTTGCTTGGAATATATGATTACATTATTGTCAATCAACATTAAAAGACACTTTTCAGTGTTCCTAACATTTTGTGCATGGAAATGTATTGTGCATGGAAATGTATTCTTATGAACTGGTTAATATATAAAGTTCCCTAAGGCACAATGGCAGAGTTATACTGGAATATGTATCTTTAGATTATTTAACATGTGCTTCTTGTGTATATATATATATATATTATATATATATATATATATATATATATATATATATATATATATATATATACATACATATATATATATATATAGACCTATTATATAATATATATATATATATATATATATATATATTATATATATATATATATATATATATATATATATATATATATATATATATATATATATATATAATATATATATATATATCGAATGGGAATGGGGTTCGATCGGGGGTGGTCGGGGCTTAGTCGGGGGGTTCTATTCCTGTCTCCGCCATGGGTGCGTGTGGAGTTTGCATGTCCTCCCCGTGCCTCAGTGGGTTTTTTTCACCGGGTTCTTCCGGTTTCCTCCCCCGGTCCAAAAACATGCACGGCAGGTTGATTGTCACCTTGGCAAAATCGTCCCTAGTGTGTGAATGTGTGTGTGTGTGTGTGTGTGAATGTGTGTGTGTGTGTGTGTGTTTCCCTGTGATGGGTTGGCATTCTAAAAAGGGTGCCTTGATGCCCCAAGACGCCTGAGATAGGCACAGGCTCCCCGTGACCTGAGGGAAGATCGGATAAAGCGGTAGAAGATGAAGGAATGAATGATATATACAGTACTGTGCTAACTTTGTTTATGTTTGTCAATTTACAAAATGCAAACCTTTTTTATATTTCTGTATTTCTGAAAGAATACTCTGTTTAAAACATTTTTTCACACCAGCCTAAAACTTTTCCACAGTACTATATATATATATATATATATATATATATATATATATATATATATATATATATATAAACATTTGTATTTATAGTGTAGCTATATTTCCATTTAGCTTTCAGATGTAAACACATTTAAATATTTACAATTTTTTGCCAAAGGAAACTCTACGAGGCTGCTATATTACACTGCTCAGAAAGGTTTTTCTGTTCTAAGCAGGGCGCTTTTAGATAAAAATACCCCATAAACAACCAAAGAAGCACATGGCTGCTTGGTTTCTGAATTAGTCACAGTGAAGTTGTGAATTGCATCATACGCCAGGAGGTCGTATCCTCAGCAAGACAGGACCCTTTTCCCTCGTCCGTCAATTCATCATGCAGTGCGTCCTGCAAGTGGATTCAATGCATTGATGGCTTTTGGTGACATGTTTCATGGTGTAACGTTTCCTCTCATCCATCCTAATGAATAAAACAAGTAGCATGCCGATGTCCTGGTGTTCTAGCACTGCCTGTTTTTTTTTTCCTTTTTTTATTTAATCAACATGAGCGCCTTGTCAGCACACTATTTCAGCGAAATTAAAGAGGTTTACGGTAAGAGGACTCGGCATATGTCTTGGATTGAATGATGAGTGATGAGAGAGGGAGGACGACAGAGAGAGAGAGAGAGAGAGAGAGAGAGAGAGAGAGAGAGAGAGAGAGAGAGAGAGAGAGAGAGAGGGGGGAGAGAGAGAGAGAGAGAGAGAACGCTCCCTTTGGCTGCATATTTGAAGAGCAAGAGCACGCAGATGGGTTGTGCACAAGTCTGCACCCCCCACCCCCCCCCCCCCCCCCCCCACCCCCCCCCCCCCCCCCCCCCCACACACACACACACACACACACACACACTTCTCCTCTTTGCCTATTGACATGATAATGGGTACAAATTGATGAAGACATTTCACTCACTCTCTGACAACTACGTGACACAATACACAAACACTCCACCACCCACAACCACACATTAATCACAGGATTGCTCCTCCTTTGTCCAGTGCGAGTGGCGTTGCCTGTATTCATCAGCTAATTCCCTCTGCCAGGGCCATCGCTCTCTTTTTTCTCCCCCTCTGCAATGCCATGTAATCTCATCAGCTCTTGCTCTTAATCAGCTTTAATGAAGTCTTGATCCACCAATTAGACCCTATCAAAGTACTTATTCGCTCGCTGGACATAAATATCCTCTCTTACCTTCCTCACAACATGCAGTCACTGCAGATTTAGTACTTTTGCCAGACGCAAAGGCAAACTAGTCATATATATATATATATATATATATATATATATATATATATATATATATTATTTATTTTTTTTTTTTTTTTTCAGATCTGCTCAATGAAACCAAGCACTACAGACACTGATTCGTCTTAACGTTTTTCCTCTTATAAAAATGGTTCTTTAAAAGTTCTTTGGTTACTATCCGAGGTTCCAAAATCAGTTCCTCTCTGAACTTGCTCTAAAAACGTCCTCTTTGTCCTGGAAAGTTGCATGAAGTGGAATTCTTCATTTACAAGCAAATAACATATAGGAAAGTGATTTGTGATGGATATTGAAATTATTTCGCTACATTCTGTATCTTTAAATTATAAAACGTGTACATTGAAGGCGATAAAAGTGACAATGGGACTTTTTCAAAAATTGTATTTTATTCAATACAGTGACATTTCATTCACAGAGGAAAATACCGGACCAAAAGAAACCATTCGAAACTGAAAAATAAAAGAAAATCTGAACTGTACAAGATCTGCTGTAAGTTAGCCAGTGCATACGTCTTACCTTTTAAGCAAAGGCACCTCTGAAGAAATATTACAGACGTCTGCAAACACAAAAGCCTGTGCAATAAATTAATTAATAGAATGAATATTGATTATCCTCAAAATGCTTATGTTTATGCTTAGAACACTTTCATCTAATTACCCGGTGAAATATATAGCGCGCCCCACCCAATGTGTTTATATAAAGATAAAGTGCTCACCTTTGCGTATGGAATGACTGGAAAGCTGTAACAAATCAATGAGATCAATGTAATCAGCTAACAGCTGAACACCGTGGCCAATCTGGTGGCCGTGTCACAGTCTTTGTGCCTTAGTTGCTCCCCAGGGCTCCATCTGATAGCAGTATGAGGAATGTGCTTAATTAGATTACATAATAAGTATAGTGCACCTGGCACGTTCCAGCTCCACCGTGCCGTCCGTCCAAATCTGCATTACGGTTGAGGATTACAGAGTAAATAAAGCGATTCGGAAAAAGGTGTTACACCGTACCCGCGAATATGTCTCCTCTTTCCGATCGAATGGATTAGTGCACGCAATCATCTAACATTTCCAAAGTCAATGTCCAGTAACTACCAATACACCTGCTTGTCATTTCAAGGTTACCCGGCCTCCCCCCCCCAGTGATTTAGAACACGTTGCCATTTTTCCAAGCAGTGACAGCTTCTCCTAACAGTTTGCGAGATGAGATTTCAATATTCGCCCATTTCAATTTTCATCACCGCGACTGTTGCCGAGGGAGAATTTTCTCCCGCTATGCCAAATACAAACAGGTGATTTAGGAGGACCTGGCAACTCCACGCAATCAAAGGCACTCAACACTGACCCATAATGCCTGGCTAATTAAATAACTCACTAATTGATTCATCACCGGATCAATATGCTGCAGGGGATAGTTTATGGACTCCATTCGATTCATCGCACTAAAGGAAAAACAATAAACTAACACACAGTGCCGGATTAAAATTCACACACACACACACACACACACACACACACACACAGACGTCCGCCCACCCGACAACAACAACACACATACACACAGGGTCGAGAAGCATAGCATGTGTTGCATTTCTTAGTTATGGAGTGTTATGAGTTTTCTGAAGAAAAAAATTGGGCGATATTTTCATTTGATAGTGCACGGTCAAATGAAGCAGGGCCTGGAATGTGTATTAACTACATTAAATAAACTGTAATAAAACATGATGGATGGCAGACGCATACGGGACAAGGCTGCTGCTTGAGAGGGCATGACTGGTGAAAATCTTAATCAAAGAGTAATTCATTGCACTGTGTGTGTGTGTGTGTGTGTGTGTGTGTGTGTGTGTGTGTGTGTGTGTGTGTGTGTGTGTGTGTGAAGTGAGGTTTATAGCCTTTTCCTGTGTGCAAATTTGAGGTTGCTAGCGCAATTGATTAGGACACAGCGTGAGGTACGACATCGCCATGATCCTATTGACCTTTGCAGTTCTAAATCTACAAACCAACCCAATTTTGAGTGATTGCTTCCAGTCTACAGGCTACAGCAGGGTGAGGCCTTGGCCTAATTAGGGAAGTTTAATACCTTCAAATCAATAATATAATTCTAGCACAATCACCTAACTTTCAACCTGATTAAGTAGAGCTGTATGTACTCGCCTAATAAATTCTCATTCTGGCACGTTGTAAAACGTGACAAAGACAATATGACGTCAGAAATTACTGAGGGAATGGATAATTTCAGATGTGAGATGTGGCATGTTTGTACTCTTGTATCTATCTATCTGTCTGTCTGTCTGTCTGTCTGTCTGTCTGTCTGTCTATCTATCTATCTATCTATCTATATATATATTTATTTATTTTTATTTTATTTTTTTTACAAAGTACAAGTTAAACAGGACTGTAAACATGTAATTAGTTATATTATTTGTTACGGAATAAGTCTAACTCCATCATCCACTTTTCAAAAGAGCGCGAGCATCAGCAATGGCAAATGTAATAGTTTACAAAGTACCCTATTCAAAATATAGTAAGTAGTGTAATATTACATTATAAAAGTACATAGGGTTACTTTTTGATTGCTTTCATTTGTCCACTAGGTGGCACTTTAAGTTAACATTCTAAGAACAAAAAAAAAAAAGAAATGGGTTCTATTTTTCAAAATGAAACTGCAGCAGATTGTCGTCATTTATTTGTAATCTTTAACATTAATCTTCATTAGTAACTGTAATTTAATTATTTCTCAGTAACTGTAACGAATTACTGTTTGTAATTAAATGCCGTAACGCCGTTACGTGTAACTAGTTACTCCGCAACACTGGTGAGCAGATATTTCACTAAATGCCCCAACACAATACGGGTGTATTTCAAATATATTAGGATTACATTGCCCTCTAGTGCTCTAACCGGGAACAAAACATGATCTCATCTGTTTAAATGAATAGACGTAGAAGCAGTGGCGTCGCTAGGGGGGTGCGGGGGATGCGGGCCGCACCGGGTGACACCAATCACACACCATCACAGGGGGTGACACCAAAATGAAAAAAATGCAAATTTGACACGAGGGGGTGACACCAAGGCTTTAACGCACCGGGTGACACCAACCCTAGTGACGCCACTGCGTAGAAGCACCACCACTATACTATACTATAAAGTATGTACTATAAAGTATTGTTTATGTTAAATGAAGAACATGTCTATTCAATAGAATGGAACAGACGAATAACCTAGTATTGTTGGCATTATTTAGAGAACTAATTCCAATTCATTTTTACAGAGATTTTTAATAATACACATTGTCACAAAACTGGTTACATTTCATAACATTTTGGATGTAGTTTTAGATTTATAGTGAAAAAAACTGTTTCTATGGCAACCTCTATGACATCTGAATTCAAGATATTGGAAAGGCCTACCTGGGACCTTAAGTAAAGCACCTAAACCGTACTTAAGGACCAAATCTGGGGGGGGGGGGGTGGAATAAGGAAACAATAGAACCACACTTCTATCCTATTCTTCTATCCTAGCTTCCTCCTATTATGGGTGACATCAAATAATAGGATTATAAATCATTACATTTATAGGTTTACATAGGTTTACATAAAATGGTACAGGTTTAGGTGTAGATATACGGAAAGAACAGGGATTCACTACGAGCATATTGTAAAGAAGACAGTCTTGTTCCTTATCCCTGAAGTTAATACAAGCTGTACACGATTCTTGTTGTATAAACAGTTGCGTATTGAGCATTAGTGATAATGTTTTACATTACATTTACATTTATAATTTTACACTGTCAGAGAAAAGGTACAGTGGAACTGTATTCCTAGGGGAAGAAAAAGTATAATGGTACCTTTAAAGGCACAGTGTATCTTTAACCTTTCAGAGTGTAGAAAAAGATCATGAACAGCACACCTGACAATGTCCAGATATTCTCCGAAAACAACATGAGCAGGAAGGCAGGAAGCAAGTTATGTTTTTCCATGACAAGTCATATTTTAATATATAGTCCGTAAAATGAAATTATTTATAATCACAATATCCAATGTCACCCAAGATGAGATTTGGCTTCTCCAAAGTCGGAATAAATGAGTAAACTTGCCATTTATTGGCACTTCTCACTGTTATTATGCCACTTAAAGTATGCTGTGCAGGAGCATGAATAGAAATAGAAATCAGTAAAACCTCTAGCAGTTACCTTAAACTTTGACCTCATATATTTGGACACTATCCAGTAATGCACAAGGACTATTTATAACAGCTATTGGCATTCAGCATGGGGTTGGAAATTGTGCTCTAATTGTGCCCCCCCCCCCCTCCCAAAACCACAATCTTATTAGTCTACATTAAATTATCTGTAACCAAACCTCCAGTGTGGGAATTTATTGAAACTAAATCTACAGTAACATAAAATCTGGACATTTTTCTGTTCTAAAGGACTACACCAGGGACTGCATTAATAAAATTCATTGCATATGCACTTAAATGTGTTTTTCATGTCAGTTTAAACTGGTGTACAGTACCAAGTGTGAATAGGGCACCAAAGTGGTAAATTAATAAATATACTCTCGTGTATGTAAGTGCTTTATACTGATCAGGATGGCAGTGGATTCAATGCCTGTCCCTGGAACATTAATTCAGCCTGCACGGTAGGTTGATTAACACCTTGGAAAATTGTCGCTAGTGTATGAATGTGTGTGTGTGAATGTGAGTGTGTGTGTGCCCTGCGATGGGTTGGCATTCCATCCAGGGTGTATCCTGCCTTAATGCCCATAGACGCCTGAGATAGGCACAGCCTCCCCGTGATCCGAGAGAAGATTGGATAAAGCGGTAGAAGATAAATGAATGGATGAATCATCATTTATTTAACATTAGGTTAACGGAGTTTGTTTGACGCCCTCTACCGTTGACAATACAAATAACATAAAACCCCTAGATGGTAGCATGTGCCAAACTAACCCTTTTTTTTATTGTATAATTTATTTTCTCTCATGTTTAATATTTTCTATCACGATAAAAAATTGAAAAATGCACATACTTTAAAATACTTAAATCTTCTGTATTATATGCTTCCCATTAACTGGAATTTGTATATTTATTCTTGTGACTTTTGTTGGTTTTTAGTCACATATACAACAAATTATTACGATTATAAATACTGAAACACTTAGCACTTATTTTTCTGAGGGTTTTACATAGAATTCTCAAAGATTTCTCATCATCAACCTTTATTAACGTTTGAAATAAATTGTGCGATATGTATATGGCATGGGGGGAAAAAAGGAATATAAATTGGACACACTCTTATCCTTAAGCGATTCAGGTGTTTCTGTTTAAACCCACTTTCATTTCAGCTCTGACTACAGCTTGTCTGGTCACATGGTTTCATGTAGTTTTAAGAATCTCAGAGCCATGGAAAGACAGGGCTTAAGTTTCAGGGAAATTCTTTCATAACTCAAACCTGAATGATAAAATGTTTAAAAGATGAATGTAAAGCACGAGAAAATGAAAGCAAACGCAAACAATGTGAAAGCGAAACAATTTGTTATGCAGAAAGTGTCCTCCCAAGTCTCTTTACTATAATGTCTATAGATATTCTCCATAACATAAGGCCTTTTCACAGAATCCTTTTCTTTTAAATCCAAAGATGACATGGGGAATAAAAGCAAGACGTAGCCATCAACTACCTAAAGTAAAGTAACAGTCTGCAGCTTTTCTTTGGGCTTTTCCGGCCTCGATAATTACTTAGGTCTGTGGAAAATTGTAGGGCAAAGAATCTCCTCCATCACTCCCACTATCACTTTATTATTTTTAACAGTTATTGCCTTTGCTGATTTCTTCTTTTCCAAAATCTAAAAGTAAATGACTTTTTTTACTCCAGTCAGATAGGAAAATGTGTTATATAAACACAGTCCGTAAGTTATCTCTTTTAAAATATTTTTTAAATAAATATTATCACTTAATTCGTTTTATTTAACACATAACATTTTAAGTTTAACGAGTCTCACAAATCTTCTCACCAGATCCTACAGTAAACCCCTCTGCAAGGCAGTTTAAACATCATACTAAAGTAAACTGTATATTCTATAAATTGCTCAGGACTCTATAAATACATTTAGTATTTTCTGAACATCAGGACTAAATTTGAATTCCAGTGCATTTGATGGTTCAGTGTCTCTCAATTTAAAGCAGTTTATATTCTCCAGGGGGGCACGGTGGCTTAGTGGTTAGTATGTTCGCCTCACACCGCCAGGGTCCCGGTTCGATTCCCGTCTCGGCTATGTGTGTGTGGAGTTTGCATGTTCTCCCCGTGCCTCAGGGGGTTTTTCTCCGGTCCAACTCCCCTCCACCCCGCCCCCCTCGGTCCAAAAAAACTTGCACGGTCGGTTGATTGGCAAAAAATATGGAAAATTGTCCCTAGTGTATGAATGTGTATGAATATGTATGAATGTGAATGTGTGTGTGTGTGTGTGTTCCCTGCGATGGGTTGCCATTCCATCCAGTGTGTATCCTGCCTTAATGCGTGACCTGAGGGAAGATCGAATATAGTGGTATAAGATGAATGAATATTCTCCAGGGTGGATCTATAAACATCCCAGAGCACTGGTTTTCCAAAGGGAATGCATCACAGTTACGTTTCTTAAGAACACCAGACATCAACATATTGCCTTTTTGTATAATTTGTACCATTGTACCATGCTTTTATAAGCAGTGTTGGGGAGTTATATGTAACGGCGTTACGTAATTTAATTACAGAATAAATGTAACAGTTATTCGTTACAGTTACTGGGACAACGTGTAATTAAATTACAGTTATTTATGAAAATGTTAAAGATTATAAATTGGGTTACATCGGAACAATTTTCATGTAAAATCTGCGCTTTAGACGACAATTTTCAACTGAAACGTGATTTTGATTTGAATGACGACGATCTGTTGCACTTTCATTTCGAAAAATAGTGATTTTTCGTTCGAGGGTTTGAAACATTTTTTCTTAGTATGTTAACTTAAAGTGCCACCTAGTGGACAAACTACTTATTACTACTTATACACGACTTACTACTACTACTTACTACTACTTATACACTACTTACAACTACTTATACACTACTTATTACATTTTGAATAGGGTTGTTTGTAATCTGTAATCTATTACATTTCTAAAGTGACCTTCCCAACAAGCAAAGTACCTACAATGCCAGAATTTACTATTTACTATTTACTACTATTTATTTTACCTCAAGAAATATGTTTTGTAGAAATTATGGCAACATGTCTTTGTAATAATTGAGGATGCTATGTATGTACCCATTGCAATTTAAAGCAATTTCTGCTCATGTTCCCATTCCGGGCCACAGATTGGCAGTATATACTGGAAGATTTGTTGTCTGAAACATGGAATCCAACCAGTTGGGCAGATGGTCCCTGATGAGTATAGGAGATAAATCTGTCAGTGTTATACTGGAAGTGTTTAATTCACTATCTTGGCTACAGGAAGAAATTCCATCTCTGATTCACTTTCCAACCAGCTGCTGGTTCTATACAAATGATGTACATCGGAGAGTGACGATGGTAATCTAGTGGTAATGTACTTTTCCCAAATCATACCAGTACTTGTTGGGAAAATAAACTGCTCGATTATAATGTCATATTTTGACTGTGATTTTGTTGTTTTTATTGATTTAATATTGGTGGTCAGGGGTCTTTGGGATTTGTTATCTTTAACATTTTCTGTAATTTAATTGCGTTCGTAGTAACTGTAACGGATTATTATTACTTTTATTTTGTAATTAAATTACGTAACACTGTAAAACTTGTTGCTCCCCAACACTAATCACACTTGGTGTCAAACAATGAAGACCGTCTCATGAAACAGCCAGTCTTAACACATCTTAATTCATACGTCTGTCAGTTTAACAACATCCCTGTGCACAAACCAAGTTATGCTTTTTCATAATGTGTTGTATCAGTTCCATGAGGTCAAGATGGACTGACCTCAAACCTTTAAAATGAGTGGTATTCCACTCCGAACAGCTGACTATTGAACACTGATATATTTATTTCACTACCCTGATTGGATATAAAATTTCACTGTAAACCACTGACCGCACCATTTTCTCATGTATGGAAGAATCTTCTGGCTATGTAGAACAAATGACATACATTTTTCTAAGAGCACCTGCTCTATACAAATGGTCCCATGCTGTGACTTTTTCTTTTGGCACGTCTCTCTGTAAAGGTCTGTGCTTACTATTGTGGGAAGATCAGTACTGTTAGTGTTATCTCCTCAGTACCAAACCTCTATAACGCATTGTATTTTAACAGAAGACATCTGTGATCATTTCTAAATAAATACAGAGTGAGCCTTTTCTACACAAATAGTGTAAACAGTGTACTTGGCATGATGCAACATTCTTGAAAAAATACTCATTTTAATTTATATAAAGAAATGCAATAACACTAGTGGGCCCTTAACCCTCAATTGCTCAGCCTGCCCCAGCCGTTAGAGTTGCACAAGCCAGTGAATTCCTAGTGCCGATCCTAAGCCCGGATAAATGGGGAGGGTTGTGTTAGGAGGGGCATCCAGTGTAAAACATGGACCAAATCAAATATGCGGATCATAAGCTGTGTGGCGACCCCTAACGGCTGAAAGAAGCCTAAAGAAGTGATGATGATAAAGAAATATAATATGGAAATTCATAATGAATTACAGTTATGCTTGATATTTATCCTTAAAATACATAAAACAATGGGATCTGATCTGATTGGAAAAAGCTTTGGGTTTTAATTGCTAATTCACCCTAATTATATGCAACTGGAAAATGTAAATTATTTTACTAAAGAGTGGACAACAAGAAAACAAAACTACTAAGACCATTTAGCATGTATTAACAATTGTTTGAAAGTCACTTAAACACACACACACACACACACACACACACACACACATACATACAGAGTAAAAATGCGCAGATGTTATTTTCATACTCCCAGTACTCCCCAGAGGAAGGAACATTCTTCCTCTGTATAAAGGACGTCCTTTTTTTTTTTGCATAAAAGTCTCGGTAGAACCAACAGGCGATCTTGCTTCCTGCCTCCTTTCCTCCTCCCTCTCTATAAAAACCCCACCTCTCTCTCATTCCTCCACATCTGCCTTCTCTTTCCGAACCCTCAAATCGGCCTGAAGGAAAATTTGTCAAGATGGTAAGTATTGACGCATATCAATTCTGACTTACATATAAATATATATATATAATAACAAAGCATTAATATCTACATATTTATAGGGTGTGTTAACTTCTTAGAGACAAGGAATGTTGCATGGGTGTAACTGTTAGTACACTTTGTAAATCTGTATATTTTCAATATAAAGTGTAAAAATAAAAATGTTGGCAAATTTAAAACAGGCAAAAAAAAAAAAAAAGCACAGCCAAGAAAACTTTTAAAGAGAGTTGCAATGCAGGGAGCAGACAGCATGCCTCTCCTAATAAAGAGGATGTGGCTGAGGCCTTCGAAGCCTAATCCAACACACTGCTACAAATTTGGGAAGGAATTCAAAGCTCCCAGACCTCGATATCTAGACAACATGCGGTTGATTCTGAAATCCCAAAAACATCTACAAATTTTGTTTCTAATAATCGATCAACAAAGAGAACTTGTTTGACAGCATTCATTTTATAAGAGAATGGACGCATTCATGTGCCCTGACGATATAAAGATGCACTGGTGGTCGATGAGATCATGATTGAAAAAGTCTGAAGAGACTGGAGACTTAGAGAATAATTGGTACGTCTGTTCTCCTAAAGCGGCCTGGATGAGATATCTCTCTGTGTGTTACACAAAGAAGAGTGTGCAACTCGGTGGGACAGGGAAGGGGGTGGAGTGAAGGCTATCCGCTAAGGAGCGGGGCTTATTTCCTGTCTAACACACAGTTCTTATAATCTAAGTTTGGGTTTGACACATGCAGGCAAAAAAAATGACATGATGTGGAATTTATATAACTTTGAAAATGTAGTTGCGTTTATTTTTATAACGGCATAACAGTGATAACAGTTTATCCTTTCATTTGACCTGAACGATGATGAAATTGTTACCAAATTGCAAAAATATATGGGTGGGGTGAATATGAGAGGTGAAATATGAATTTGTCTGAAAATTAATGTAAGTGAATGTATTGCATAAATTTAGAAATATGTAAATGGATACATTAACATTTACAGCATTTGGCAGACGCCATTATCCAGAGCGACTTACAACTGAGCAATTGCAATTGAGGGTTAAGGGCCTTGCTCATGGGCCCACTTGTGGCAGCTTGGTGGTGGTGGGGTTTGAACCCATGATCTTCCAGTCCAGAGGCCAACACCTTAACCACTGGGCTACCACCTCCCTGTGATACATTTTTATACACATATTCTTTTTCTTAAAAGCTATATTCTCTTTGTTTTCTTGTAGCGCGAGTGTATCTCTATGCATGTTGGTCAAGCTGGGGCCCAGATGGGAAATGCATGCTGGGAACTTTACTGCCTGGAACATGGGATTCAACCAGATGGTCAGATGCCCAGTGACAAGACCTTTGGTGGAGGAGATGATTCCTTCAATACTTTTTTCAGCGAGACGGGAGCAGGCAAACACGTTCCACGTGCCATATTTGTAGATCTGGAGCCCACCGTGATTGGTAAGATGATGCTGAGTTAGCTACTAAGAACAGTTTTCGGAAAATGTGTGTATTTGTGGTCCAGTTACTTGATGATTTTTATGTGCCATATCTACACAGATGAAGTCCGGACTGGCACATATCGCCAACTCTTCCATCCTGAACAACTTATCACTGGCAAAGAAGACGCTGCTAATAATTATGCGCGAGGACACTACACCATTGGAAAGGAGATCATTGACCTGGTGTTGGACCGGACTCGCAAACTGGTTAGGTTTCCCATTATAGAAGATTATATAGACATTTGAAGCTAATATTAAAAACTAGTTCAATAATTATATAATTATAAACAATTATAATCAGATTATTCAGATGTAATATATAAAAAAAGTAATCCTACATTTTTATTTCACAGGCTGACCAGTGCACAGGCCTTCAGGGATTTCTCATTTTCCACAGCTTTGGTGGAGGGACTGGTTCTGGCTTCACCTCCCTGTTGATGGAGCGCCTCTCTGTTGACTATGGAAAGAAATCCAAGCTGGAGTTTGCAATCTACCCAGCGCCGCAGGTTTCCACAGCAGTGGTGGAACCCTACAACTCCATTCTGACCACCCACACCACCCTGGAGCACTCCGACTGTGCTTTCATGGTGGACAATGAAGCCATTTATGATATATGCCGGAAGAATTTGGATATTGACCGCCCCACTTACACCAATCTTAACAGGCTCATTGGTCAAATAGTCTCCTCCATTACTGCTTCCCTTAGATTCGATGGAGCTCTGAATGTGGATCTGACAGAGTTCCAGACAAATTTGGTGCCCTACCCACGTATTCACTTCCCTCTGGCTACCTATGCTCCGGTGATTTCTGCTGAGAAGGCATACCATGAGCAGCTTTCTGTAGCTGACATCACCAATGCCTGCTTCGAGCCCTCTAATCAGATGGTAAAATGTGATCCACGTCACGGTAAATACATGGCATGTTGCCTCCTTTACCGTGGAGATGTGGTGCCCAAAGATGTTAACTCTGCCATTGCTGCAATCAAAACCAAGCGCACCATTCAGTTTGTGGACTGGTGTCCCACTGGCTTTAAGGTGGGCATCAACTACCAGCCCCCTACTGTAGTTCCTGGAGGAGACCTTGCTAAGGTGCAGAGAGCAGTCTGCATGTTGAGTAACACCACGGCCATTGCTGAGGCCTGGGCTCGTCTAGATCACAAGTTTGACCTGATGTATGCCAAGAGAGCCTTTGTGCACTTGCTAAGGTGCAGAGAGCAGTCTGCATGTTGAGTAACACCACGGCCATTGCTGAGGCCTGGGCATATATATATATAGTTATCCCTGGGGATAGAAAAACCCTCGAACAGAAAACTCCACACAAAACATGGCCGAGGCGAATTGAATCTAGATCACAAGTTTGACCTGATGTATGCCAAGAGAGCCTTTGTGCACTGGTATGTAGGAGAGGTCTGAGTGTGTACACAAAGACAATATAACACACAACAGGGGCATGGAGGAGGGTGAGTTCTCAGAGGCCAGAGAGGACATGGCTGCTCTAGAGAAGGATTATGAAGAAGTGGGCACTGACAGTATGGGAGATGAAGAAGAAGAAGGTGAAGAATACTAAAGAAAAGAAATTGTGACCAATGTTTTTTCTTTTTCAATTGTTTAGTTGAATGCAATTCAGAATATGCATTAATTAAAAAGTTGTTTTGGTCAACAATCTCATTCTTGCTATCTTAACTCCACCACGGTCGTGTCATCGGCGAACTTGACGATGTGATTTTGCTGTGTGTTGCAGCACAGTCGTGAGTCAGCAGAGTGAACTAGCAGAGGGCTGAGCACACAGCCCTGAGGAACTCCAGTACAGTGTGGTGGTGCTGGAGATCTTTCCCGACCCGGACTGACTGAGGTCTCCCAGTCAGGAAATCCAGGATCCAGTTAAGAGAAGGTGTTCAGACCCAGTATAGCTTCTGATCAGGTATGAGGAATACTGTGTTGAATGCTGAATGAATCAGCATGAACAGCATATATGTGTCATATATAGTATATATATCTTTTTTGTCCAAGTGTGTGAGAGACAGATAGTGGTGTTATATCGTCCGTTACGGTTATATATAGTGGGTATAGGGTGGGATATGATGGACTTATATGACGAGCCTCTCGCCAAAAATACCTTCAAAGCACTTCATGGTGATGGGTGTGCATCTTACTATATGGCAACTGAGGGGACTAAGTTTGGTAGTCATGAGGCAGGAGACAAGAATATTTCTTTGGCAACCCCGGGACAGTTATAAAAAAGTAAGTGTGCAAAATGGTCGTTGTCTTGATGTAAACAGTAACATGTGAGAGCAGGGCAACACACACGTGAAACAGTAATGAGGCACTGCTCAGGGAGATGTTGAAGATGTATATCTATGCATAGTTCTGGTTGTATCAACATCTCCGGGGTTGTCAGTAATGAGGTAGATAAATAATAATAATAATATCCAGCAGACTTCCGTGGGTTGACCGGAGAACCCTGGGATTGGAAGGATGCTCTCGGTGGTCCCTCATGACTTGGCCTCGAACCGGGCAAAACCCTGAGGTTTCACAAACATGGGGGAGAACATGAAATCGCCTGGACTCCACACAACTGATGTGATTTTCTTGGCATGGATTTTCTTGGCTGCGTTTCGCCTCTCTGAGGCAGTTTGGGGAGGGCCACCTTGTCCTTTGCTCTGAAGCATCTCTGGTTCTCGGGAT
>JACRUU010000011.1:4998932-5153932 GCA_030449085.1 Kryptopterus vitreolus | reverse complement strand
TCTGTGAGTTTTTTTAGTGCTTTTTAGTTTAATAAATCATCGAGGTACATTAATTTGCATTAATTAATATTTACTGGATGAAACATTACAGCACTACATCTAAAATATTTCACATAAAATATATTATTTTGGGACAAGCACCTGTGACTAAATCCACAAACTGTCTTCACAACCCACTACTGGGTTCCCCGACCAGTTGATAACCAATACATTTCTAATTCATTTTTGATACTCACTTGTTTATGGAGTTAAGTTGTTTGTTTCTTCCATTTTGCAGTTGACTTTACCACCTTCTCTTCTTCCTCATTGGGTGGCTTTGGAACTGGAGGGGGGAATTTTAAGTCTGTGTCCACGTCCACACGGCTTGTCAATGGGAAACGTACCACAACAAAAAAGTCATTTTCATTTTTCTTCATTATTATCAATGAGTTGTTTTGACTTTTAGTATGCTAAAGGAACCTTTTTGGGGATATTTATTTATACTGTATATACTAATAAATTTTTTTACTGAATTTGAAATATTTATACCAATTAGATTTAAATCACTTTCCTTTAATATCCTTATTTTTGTTTTATGAAATGCACAGCTGGCCGACATTTAAATGTTTGTCTTTCCAGAATCAAAGAGAACGGGCAGGAGAGAACAGAGATTGAGGAAGACGGGGTCCTGAAGACCATCCTGATCAATGGTAATTTTTTACACTCTATCTAATATCATTCTGAATGATTCTTTCCATTGGTTTCAATCCGTTCCAGTCAGGTCAACCTTCAGTCACTGTAACGGATTAGCATGCATGCAGCGCGTCTAATCTAGCTGAGTGTGTGTGTTCTCAGGTGTAGAAGATGAGATGGCTTTAGCTCTGGAACTCAGCCGCAGAGAGCAGTCTAGCCAGTCTCAGCAGCCAGAACAACACCAGCTCCCTGCCAACGCTGCTCACTCGAATCTGGTCAATCACAACCCTCGAAACAGCACCCAGCGCTCTTTCAGCTCTACGCCGTTTTTCAATTACACCAGCGACAACGACGATGAGGATGAAGACCTCCAGATGGCACTGGCGTACAGCTTGTCCGAGATGGAGGCCCAGCAACGGGCAGCCACCTCCACCCAGGACATGATCTCAGGTGCCAGGGAAGGGTGGGGAAAGCCAGAGAACGGAAAGGAAGCTAATCACAAACCCAGATCAGTAAGGGATGGAAAACATGAATCGGTGGAAAACACCTGTTCATGTCCAGAGGCAAAAGGGAACAGGGAAGGAGGGGTTAGAAAAGTGTGCCAGCCCAGAGGGGGTACTTTTGGAGGATAGGAACAGAGAAGAACAAGTTGCCAATGGTACTGCTGTGATGAAAAGCAAGAGGAAGTGTCAGTGTGTGGTGTGTTAAGTGGAAGTAATCCTGATTCCCAGAACAGAGGAAGGACATGTTCAACATTGCTGCATGATCATTTCTCAGTATTAAACCTGTTTACTGCTGCTGTATTGATCTTAAACCTATCTGCGATTTTTTTTAGTAGCGTGTTATAAAGAGAGATCATTTCTCATTCGCCACAGAGCATAAGTAACAGGGAACGATTTGAATGAATCTTAGGGTGAATATCAAGACTGGTGAGAGTTTATACACAGAATGAAGAGTTTTGCTTACTCATGGACTTTAAGTGATGATATGTATGGCACAGTGTTCTAAAGCAGTGTATAACAAATCATATATCATTCGTTGATTTGTTTACTACCTGCTTCTTTTTCTTTTTTTTTCTTCTATACTATTTGAACGGACAGGATGCTGAACAGAGACGTTGGCTCTGTTATTATTTATATTTATATAAGTATTATTTATGTAACGCACTAAAAGAAAAGTCACTAATCAGACATATTCACGGTAGTCCTGTGTAAAATTGCCATATTATGTCTATTAAAATGGGGGCCTTAATATTTTTATTTTTGGCCAGGTGATAGTATTGAGTAGGAGTACTGTATACACAACAGAATGCAAAAACAAACATATAAAATGTCTAAAGAAATGTATGCAGTAATAGCATGCTTCGATGCGCAGTGTTATTCATCATAATGATGCAATAAATGACCCACTCTTGTACTCCAAAAACAATCAAAGCATAGCAAACTGATGAGCACTTCATTCAAGTGCATTGAATGTGTACCACGAGAGTTGGAAGAATTATAAATGTGTTGTCGATAGGTGTATATGAGACTGAATCGTATATTGGTGATGTTCAGTGCCTTGGACATGTTGTATATGATGTTCCAATTATAGTCATTGTTGCCAAAGGTGGTTGACATGTCCACTTTGTTACCGTTACATAAATAGTAAACAGGTATAAAGTGTTTGCAGTGAAAGCATGTATTCTTTTTGCACAGTTAATTAGAACACCAGGTCTCTGGTATGCATTAGACACAATGCAACAAATAGAATATTGTCGTGTTAAAAGAACCTTTTTATTATTATTATTATTATTATTTTTATTTTATGAATGACAATGTCTGATGAGTATCATTTGCAAGTTTCGGAATGAAAAGTATTGTGAGCTCCAGTATAAATAATTGCGTTTCATTTTTAGACTTGTGTTTGAGAACGACCAATAAACCTCAGAGGACAAAATAATAATTGGTTAAAGATTTCTTTTGTACAAAACTGCGCTGTATTTTGGTCACGCATAATGACACTGACAGACTTTCTCTCGCTTCCGCTACTGCAGTCGATCTTGATAGTTACTGTGGGAATTGCGTGGCGAGCACAACCCATTCATTTTAAGCGTAAAAGTGAAGTTTCATTTGTTTGAGAAAAACGATTATTCCTCTCGCATGTTTGTCTGTTGTCACGTCATGCCTTTTCCTGTCGTTATTAAGTCCTGCTTTCTAATCTGCATCTTTCGTGTATTTGCAATTTGGTGTGTTTACCTGACTCCCTCTCCCTGCTGTTTACAGAGTCTGACTTCCAGGCCTTCACGGGCTGAACGGTCATCATCTCCCCCTTCTCTCCCCCCTGAGGTAAAGAGTAGTTTAGCATAAACCCTCGACACTGTACGTTTTTAATATTATGTGCAGTGTCCCCTAACACCAACACCTTAATCTCTGAATGGATAGGCTGCCCTCAGCTTTGTTTATTTTCTTATATATGTGTGTGTGTGTGTGTGTTTAAATTAAAATTCAATCCTATTGATCTTCGAGGGTCGCCTAGTCCTACAGTATATTAATAGCACAGTAGTATTACATTTAATATGTTCTATAATGTACAGGATAGCATTATGCAAAGGGAAAGAATTGTATTCTTGTGGTACTTTTCCCGAACTGTTTGCTGCGCCTGGCATGCCGTGTGGTGTGGTGTGGTGTGGCTTGATGTGTTGTAGCGTGCAGTAGAGAATTAAAAGTGTGTCTCGGTGACGGCACTAACGCCTCGTCCATCCGTGTGCCCCGAACAGGTGAAGAGCTCCCACGTGCTCTGCTCTCCCTCTGGCGCTCCTGCTGCTCAGACTCTTTTCAAAGTTTTATTTGGAAAAATACAAGACAAAGAGGTCAATATACTTCCTAAGACTGTATGTGTGTAAAAGAGTGAGAGAGAGAGTGCTTGCGTGTGCGTGTCCCAAATCTCTAGATGAAAGACTGGAAAATTTATTTAACATGCTGATGTTCATAAAGTTTGTCAAAGCACATTTGTGGAATGGTTTCGTCTCTTAAGTATATATATATATATATATACTATATAATATATATATATATATATATATATATATATATATATATATATATATATATATATATATATATATATATATATATACATATATATATACATATATATATATATATATACACGCAAACACATCCTGGCTCCTGGAAGCTTGTTACTAGTTCCCCACTTAACTGAAAACGATACCCATAAGCCCTTTGTTTAAACCCAAACTGAGAAGAACTGACACGTGTACCCCTGCCACCGTGTGCTGTATTATTGAGCCAATGTTACATGCAAATGATCAGACCGAAACATCACTACCAACGGCTTATATGGATTAGAATGGGAAGATGAGAGGGTTTACTGGTGTAAAAGCTGTTGTACTATTGGACTGCCGGATCTCAGGATTTAATATATAATATTAATCATGGAACTTTTTAATGCATTGATGAATGACACTGCTATCCATTTGTGGAGAGGTGTAATCAGTCACTTCCTTCTAGAACATTTTTCTGATCAATTTCTTTTGAAAATTCATCTTAAAATCAAAATTTGCACCTTATCATATTAACAATCTAAGACAGTATAAAACATCCAGGCTGCTTCTAGAAATGTTAAAAAGTCACTTGTTACTATAGAAACGATAATGTCCTACTCGTGCGAACCCTTAAAGCTAGCGCTGCTGTTGTCAGAGCTGCTGCTGTCGATAATTAATCAACACCGAAACCAACCAATCACATCAGTTGCGGTGTACATTCGTTTGTCGCTCCCGTATTCTTTAGCACAGTCAGCCATTTT
This sequence comes from Kryptopterus vitreolus, assembly GCA_030449085.1. Taxonomy (NCBI): domain Eukaryota; kingdom Metazoa; phylum Chordata; class Actinopteri; order Siluriformes; family Siluridae; genus Kryptopterus; species Kryptopterus vitreolus. The sequence goes on along the minus strand of JACRUU010000011.1, from coordinate 5,149,453 downwards.
AGTCCTGAAGCAGTCTATATGTTAATTTACTGTATGATAGATGCTATATAACAGACAAAAGAAAGACGGGACAACATGAATACCTCACACCATGCTGCTGCACCACACCACATTTAATTCAGAACGAGGTAAAAATTATAGTCATATATTTCTGCTTTTTTTAATATATATATATATATATTTTTTCCACGCATTTGCTACAGGAATAAACAAATAGACTTATCAATGACTTATTTACAAATAATCACAGGACAGGAGGTATCCACAAGTCATAAAGAACACAAAGGAAAGCGAGCACGTTGAGTGATGAGTATTACACTTTGCGCTGTGAAAACACTACTCAGGCGGTAAATTACGCTCCCGACAGGAGTGTTCCTGGGATCAGGCTTGAAGTACTGTGCATACATATAATCACCATGTTTGCCTGAAGAGGACACAATGTGTTCTGATGATTGAGTGATATTGTATTCACTGGCAGGAAAAAAAACAACAACAACAACAACAACAAAAAAAAAAAACACGGGTATGCTCGAAATTCGCCATGCCGAATGTTGGTCCATTTTGTGTCATGAAGCTTATGTAATCTCTGGTCTGAGCTTTTTACCCAGATATGACTGGTGCACACAAATCTCTAGCCATCATATACAGTGGATCACAATTCACTTCCCTGCTTTTCAAACGAATAAGGCCATGTTTAGAAACATATTGTATGATTTCTCAAGCTGGGTTTAGTCTGGATAATGGCTTTGTGTGTGTGTGTGTGTGTGTGTGTGTGTGTGTGTGAGGAGAGGGCAGGATGCATACGATCTGTGTCACACTACAGAATGGCTCACTGTGGGAGGGCTTTCAGGATGGCATTCACTTCTTCTGCAACAGCTGTGAGGGCAAACTCAAACTGGTCCTGGAGAGACACAGAAACATGTTTATACTTCTGTCTAAAGGCGCCTACAAAAATACATCTTTAACAAAGATGCTTAATACACATCCTACATATAAACCCGCAACATAAGTGTGGTAAATGGTGTACCTTAGTGCGCACCATACTGGGCCTCTGGTCACGGATGTGCTCTAGTGTCGCAGCAATATCAATCTCTTTCACCCCTTTAAACACAACAACACGGATTAAAGACTGGCTAAAAACTCAAAAAGGAACGAGTCGGAGTGAGTGAGTTATACCAGATGGATACCTTTGGCCATGCGGTTCAGGACCATGTCGATGAGAATGTAGGTACCAGTTCTTCCGGTCCCATTACTGCGAACGAAGACAAAATATACTGAATATCAGAAATAGCATTTTGTGACTATGTAAACAATCACTTAGAGGAATACAATTAATCGAGCGCCTTATTGATGAACAATATCTGAATATCCATCATTCATTCATTCATCTTCTACCGCTTTATCCGATCTTCATCCGATCTTCCCTCGGGTCACGGGGGAGCCTGTGCCTATCTCAGGCGTCTATTGGCATTAAGGCAGGATACACCCTGGATGGAATGCCAAGCCATCGCAGGACACACACACACACACACACACACACACACACTAGGGACAATTTTCCAAGGTGCCAATCAACCTACCTTGCATGTTTTGGACCGGGGGGAAACCGGGGAGAAAAACCACCTGAGGCACGGGGAGAACATGCAAACTCCACACACACATAGCTGAAACAGGAATCGAACCCGGACCCTGGCGGTGAGGCGAACGTGCTAACCACTAAGCCACCGTGCCCATATCTGAATATAATAGTGATAAAAATTAAGATATTGCAGTAAGAAACAAAGGTGGAGGACTACCACAAGGGTCATGTTGGGTGGAATAACAAGGTGTTTTGTATCCTTTTTAGTTATCTGAATTAAAATACATAGAGATAAGGAGCTATGGGGAAGCAGAAAAGTATTCCGATACAAAACCATAAGTGTTTGTTTAACTAAACCTCTTTAATTCTCTTAAAACTGTCTTCATAAAGAATGTATAATTTGTAGGAGAACGTGGATCATTTAAACACACATTTTATAGAGACAAAACATTACAGTAATGTTCTTGGGTGCCTCCTTGATCTTCAAACTGGTGCTGCATTTGTTTACCTGCAGTGCACAATAATTGGGCAGGACCGGCCTCTGTAGCACTTATTCACTTTCCTGCAAAAAAATCGACCAGAAAAAGGAGTCATTCATCACACGGTACTGTTTTTGTCTGTTTTTTTTTCTTTTTTCTTTTTCCCACGCAATATATTCGATTTAATTCAAAAATGATCTGTAAGATGAAATTGTGGTGGAGGAGACGGAGGACACATGTCACAGCTGCCACGTTTCAGAGGAGAGAGGAAAAGGGAGGAGAAGGACAGAGAGGCGATGGAGAGCATTCGTTCAACCCCTCGTTCCTGCTGCACTCACACCTACCAATGATCATTTTTGTGACTATGCAACTGGACCGAGACTACTAGCTGCAAACCACAAAAATGACACTGGGAGGTGTGCAACGGTCAGGAGCCCGCCAACCTCCATTAACCAGAGAGAGAGAGAGAGAGAGAGAGAGAGAGAGAGAGAGAGAGAGAGAGAGAAGGAAAAGAAGAGAAGCATAAAGCAGGCTTTTTGTTCAACAACTCTGAAACATGACCCAGATAAAGAAGAGGAGAGAAATAGAAGCGAGGGCTGACTTAGGAATTTCACCAGGTCACCATAACAGTGTGTGGGTGTGTTTGTGTGCCCGCATGTTTATCAGGCCAGTGGCGCTGTAGCAGTACCTGCGGAAGTCCAGCAGGGGGCGTGTGGAACTAGGAATACCGTTTGCAGGCCAGCTGAGCAGGTGGAATTGGGTCAGAGTGCGTGTCTCTTGTGTCTGCACGTTCTTCAGGTAGAAACTACGCACCAGGAAGTCCTTACACCAGATGTGCTCAGACACCAGGTTCACCTGCGAGCCACAGGGATGTCCAATAAGAACTGGGAGAAACATCTGGTGCTGCCACATACAAAACATGCGAGCCAAGCTGGGAGGTGCTGTATATAACCTTTCCTAATATATTACAGATGATTAATCACAGCAGCAGTCTAACAAACATCATCATTACACTGTCTGCGCTTAGAGAAAGCTTTTATTACGGATTTTACCCCCCCCCCCTTTTAATTAAATTTATTTATTAAATCTGTAGTGGTTTCTTTTCCTGAACTTTGAATAGATACAACACAGAAGGTAGAAGCCAATATTTATAAATTGACGTTTAAAAAAGTTTTTATTTTCCATAGATACTAATAATAATAATAATAATAATAATAATATATAAATCAGTGGCTACCCAAGGAAATGTTGTCTACAAAGCATAAAAAGAAGTATGTCTGTATATATATATATATATATATATATATATATATATATATATATATATATATATATATATATATATATATATATATATATATATATATATATATATATATACATACGTATAAATATATGATATATATAGATATATATATATAATATATATATATATATATCCACACACACATACACATATATATATATATATATATATATATATATATATATATATATATATATATATATATACATATACATACATATACACAAACGAATATCTACTAGTCATAAAAGAAGTATACACATACACACACACACACACACACATATATACAGTTATACAAATTATGCACTTCAACTAAAACTCCCTTTACAACTACAACTATACAAACCTATAGTCACAAAACCTGGTTATATTGGATGTCTGAGCTGAGGGCAGGATTTAGGCAAATAAACATTTATGGGAAGCAATTTTACTTACTTACTTATCTTCTTAATCCTTGTTGGGATAGAGGTGGCAGCCGTGAGACATCATCATCTATCTCTATCTTGGGCTACTATCTGTGCCATGCCCCATGAGAATTAAGTTTTTTTCTTTTTTTGTAACTCTAAAGTGTTTCACAATTTCAATTTTTTTTTGCCGGAGCAAGCATTTTTGCTTACAGGTTACCAGTGTATTCGACATGGACTATATGTAAACACCAAACTTAACCAGCCAAACCAAGGAGAATGTAAGTATTGTAATGTATTGTGTAGTTGGGGTGTGTGAATATTAACACTGCATAAGAGCAATGTAGTGAAAAAGTCTCCTCTCGTATCTGTCTCATCTTCTGACACGCCAACATTAGACTTTCATTCTAATTAAGTTTTCAGTCAATTGTTGTTGTTTTCCCCTGTAATGTGCAGATACAGTGGGTCGGAGTTATTTGGAGTATTCTCTAGAGTATTCTATACGTGCTCTTTGTTTCCATGAATAATTGAAAGAAACGCAGTAGCGTGATTTTACAGTCACGGGTGTAATTACGTGTTTTCGTTTGCCGTGCGCCGTTAATTAACGTTAATGTGTTTAAGCTCGCATTTTCACCTCGTAGATGTTGTACAGAGAGGATCCTTCGTCGGGCCAGTAACGTTCGCATTGCTGTTCTCCTTCCTCAACTAGAGCAGTCATCATCACGATCACCGTGCAGCCATTCTCCCATACCATCTACAATGCACACATACACACACACACACGCACACACACATACACATACATACAAATGCTGTCAAAGGAAAGATTGCACACAGCAGAAGAAAAAAAAAACGGGCCTAACGGGCCATCTGTTTTTAGTGAGTAAATGGTTATTGAACAGAACAGTGTGAGAGTTAATTGTTAACCACTGAACTGTTACTGACCTGCCAGAAGTCAGCAATGGTGTGTGGCAGGGGGCCTTGAGTAGCGATGTAAGCAGGCATGCGTGGGTCATGGTCTATCTGTGAAGGGAAAGGGTAATGGTCTCTGACAAGGCTATTAATTTAACTACTAGGGTGGACTTTTTTTTTTTTTTTTTTTTTTTTTTTTTACTTTTACCCCCCCATTTAATTTTTTTTGAATTTCTGTTTATTTCCTTTGTGTCACACATCAGCAACATTTCTGAGAGGCTGGAATTCTTACTATAATGCTGGCATTGATGTAGTCCTCTCTAGCCGGGTTTGTCTCTGGCTTCAGCTTCACCCGTGAATGGTCATCTGCTCACACACACACACACACACACATTTACCCTGACCTTTCACATACTGAGCAACACGTCTTCATCCGGTGAAAAGTCCTCTTACTTCACTAAACGGGTATATCACGTATAATTACGAGGATCAGACAAATAATAGAGATAAGAAGGGAAAGGTTTGGCTTACAGGGTACAAAGTCAGGGTAGCGGTTCTTCTCCAGGTTGCTCTCACTCTGGGCGACGGAAACCGAGCTGGGTTCAGCCTGATACGAGCACAGAGCCTCCCACTCCTTTAGCAAACGATCCTTGTTCTTCAAATGATCCTCCATGTACGCCTGGAAAAAGGAAATGTGGAAATATGCGCTATAAATGTGGCTATATGGGGTATAAAAGGATAAACGTTTGGTGATTGCATCGTCTAACATTGTGTTTGCATGTTATACAGCGCAATGGACATAAAAGTACATTTACATTAGTGCCAAGCTGTGTGTGTGTGTGTGTGTGTGTGTGTGTGTGTGTGTGAGCTCTTTATACCAGAATCATGTGTCCAGTAGAGATGTCCATGTTGGACTGGGCCGGCTCTTCGCTCCATGACGGTGTGCTGCTGTGAGAGCTGGGGCTGTGTTGTGGCCCATCGCTGAACTGAGAGGACACGCTGCTCACTCGAGACGTATCCGTCCCCCTCCGCCCACCCGGCTCGGGGCGGCTAAAGGACGACTTGGCTGCCATGTGCTGACGACAGAGCTCCTACCATAATAACACACCTTCTCTATTAGCGTCACAATGTATGTCGCATATTATATGCTTCGTTTCAAAAAGTCCTGTATTATATTTTAACGCACACTCATTTCTTAATTCCAACCGATTTCTCTCCCACCTGATAGTCAAAATGGGTCTCGGTGCCAGCCTCGGGGCCGAGGCCCAGCTTCCCCGACTCCAGCTGACGAGCATGATGACGCAGACAAGCGATAGCTAAAGCAACCAGCACCACCACGCACACACACGCCATGGCCACCACGGTGAGGACGATGCCCCGCGAGCCATCGTTGATCCGCGTGGCCTGGGGAAGTCCCTCGCTTCTCTAGAAAAGACGGACGAGAGAGAGAGAGAGAATGATGGAGGGAAGATTAGTTCAGATCATAATTGTCAATTAAGCATCCGGCTATAGTTTCATCTGCCGCGCCGCATCTGCGCGTGTCGTATCGCGCCGCACAATTAAACAATGAAGTGGCAGTTGAGGGGAACATACGGAATAAAAGAAAGAAAGGAAGAGAGAAAAAAAAACGATTTGTCCCAACAGCCGTTTGCACTCAACATTACCACTAGAAATGAAGTGATTATTCACCAACACGCCGGGAAGTCAAAGGCCTAGCAGAACATGTCTCAAACAGCAGTGCCGAAGAGGAGAGGGCATGAAAAGAGGGTGTGTTTGGGTGGTCTCTCTGGCACACTTAACACGCCATCTCCTCCATACACGCGCACTATGGCTCTTTTGTCTCTCCCTTTGTTTGTGTAAACAAGCTGGATGTCAGCACCATCATCAGTGACTAATTACTCAAGCTACACACACACACACACACACACACACACAGACACGTGCCAAGCCTCCTCAACTCTTTTAAATAATTAGAGAGAAATACCTGACCCTCCTCCTTTTACCATCATCAACAAGTAAACAATTAAGCAAGCCACTCCCCCTAAAGACTAGGGTTAATCATCCACAGATTTCGTACACACACTTATTTACACTCAATGTCACTCTGCTTCTGTTACTCCTTAACAAGAAAGAAAGAAAAAAAAAAGGGCAGAAAATGAGAAAGGGAGGGAAAGGCGGTTTGGGCCCCGAGCCTCCAAACCTGCCTGTTGATGTTGCCATGGTGCCTGGGAGCCTCGGCAGGGGAGAACAGGCCCCGATGCTGCCATGGCAACAAGAGAAAGCTCCGAGTAATCAACGACCATCAGGGAGAGAGAGAGAGCGCGACGGAGAGAGAAACTGAGAAATATATAGGGAGAGAGAACGAGAGAGAGAGAGAGAGAGAGAGAGAGAGAGAGAGAGAGGGAGAAATAGAAAACTAGACCGACGTGAAAAGAGCGGGAAGGTGTGATTGGAAGAAGGAAAAACGGGAAATTACACACAGCCATTTTGTAATAAACCAAATACATCTTGGCCCAGACAAAAAAAAAGTCTTCCTTTTTTCTTTTTTCTTTTTTTAAAAAAAAAGGAAAATAGGGAGCATTATTTACTGCTAATACTATCCAGTTATTGTGGGTGTAAATTGTGTATATATTAAAAGTATACACCTTGATTTACCCATGAATTTGATCTCTTTCTCTCCACTGGGAGTAAAATAAATGATGTATAATACAGTGGTTATGTGTTTTGAAAGCTAATTTGGAAATCGTCTGGAATTCTAAATGACGCAGAGATCAAGTTTACGCAGAAATTCAGGATCTATTCCGAAAGTAACGCTGGCGCGAGTTCTGTGTGAATCTGGCCGCAAAACCAATGACTAAGATCGCAGTGCTATGCCAACAGCTACACCTATGGTGATGCTGACTCGAAAAAAAAGACCTCATCCTGGTATAAACTTGGAGGGAAAATACAGTCGTGTAATTTCCTTTTTTTCTAAGACTAATGGAAAAAACACACACACACACACACACCACACACACACACACACACACACACACACACACACACACACGTAACACTCGCTGAATGGAAACTAAGTCTAAAACACAGGTGTAAATCAGCTGTTTTACCCATCTCCCTGCTGACCAACGACACACTGCTCACATCCATCCGAAAGCAGGACGTCACACAGCGGGGCTTAGGACTACACTGCTTTAGCAATGGAAGACAAGTGTGAATATATCCTTCTGCTTCACCACGGAAACGCTGAGGCACCCTCTCCTTTGCTCCTTCTCGCATTTCTCAAAAATTCGCCAACCGATTCACCCCCTTTTTCTTTTCTCAGTCCTCTTCACACGTCTTTTTTTTTTCCTCTCTCCCCTTTTTTTTTTATTCTCCTCTCATACCTCACATGTTTCTCAGCCCGGCTCTATGTCCCCCTTCATCCCTCCCTGAGTTCGGCCCTTTCTCTTGAAAGAGCAGAAGAATGTTCCGGAGAGTGGATATGGGGTGTGGAAAAGGGGTTAGCGGGGGTGGGCAGCGCGCGACTGGACCGAGGGACAATGGAGATGTGGTTGGGGGGGGGGGGGGGGGGGGTTTAGGGAGGAGGGGGGTGGATGGGGTGTGGGGCGCCTCACCTGCTACTCCAGAGAGGCCCACGAAAGGAAGAGTGACAGGCTTTCAGAATCCAGTGAGGAAAAATGAGCTGGTTCAGGACAGGAGCACAAAGGCCCCCCAGGGTCCGCGAGAGCCAGGCAGAGAAACCAAAAGGAGAGAGGGAGCGAGGGATGGTAGCGAGTAACGGGCCGGAGGGGTGAAAGAAGTCAAACCGCAGTCACAGAGGGCAGGGGATATTAATACATGGTATGCGAGAATATGTGTGTGTGTGTGTGTGTGTGTGTGTTTGCATGAATTACTGGTTGAAGTGTTCTGATCCTACTTTACTCGTGCAAAAAGATATCGGGGGCGTGTTAAAAAGTTAAAGAGGAGATAACATCTGTTCTTTGAGAGGTGCAAGAATATTAAGCAGGGTCCCAGGACCTCCAGAACCTCCCCCATAATGCTCTTTGACCTCAGATGTACCCTTTAACCTCCACCACAGAAAGGGTACACACACACACACACACACCCACACACACCACACACACACATACACACACACACATATATATATATATATATATATAAAGTGTGTGAAGGTGAATGTGTATGTTTTTGGGTGATTGCAGGGGTTACGTTTGCACAGAGCTTCGCGATCTGCATCACAATAGATATAGTGGTGCAGAACTCCAATGTAGGCTCGTAATTCAAACCGCACTTAGTGGATTATTACTGAGTCGGAGAAACGGTATTTGACCACCTTACTGATGCTTCGTTGACACACGACTTGCCAGAGTTCTTCAAGCCAAGAGCAATATGTTGAATATGTTCTATATACAGAATATACATATATAAAATATACTTATTTCGAGAATTTTTTTCCAGAGAGCAATACGTGGCGTTTTATACATGAAAGATTCCCCTATGCCCCATTTGATGCATTTTAATCTTAATCATAACCAAAAAAGGTAACTCTCTCTCTCTCTCTCTCTCTCTCTCTCTCTCACCCCATCTTTTCTATCCATGCTGACAATAGGAACACATCATATAGAAACTCTGGACTAACAAGAACTGAGAGTGAACCTAATATAATAATTGATGATCTGCGATATTGAATGTGTTGATACCTAAAGGACAAGGCACGAAAAAAAAAAAAAAAAGATAAACAAATCCTGCAAATTCCTGTGTACCTGCAACAGCTACGAGCACATTACATCATCTCACTCATGCAGGCTGCTCTGTCTGGTTACTACAGCAACCAATCCACCTGACATCACCGTCCGAGATGGCGAACGACTGTTTAACACCACTGTTTCATTTCAAATGGATACACACACACACACACACAAAGCATGGAGGTCACTGACAAATTATGGTGCTAAGCATCTGAAAAGAAGTTAATTACAATATTATACCACACTATTTTATGATGTAATCTAATCCAATTTATTATATATAGAATATATATATATATATATATATATATATATATATAGTATATATATATATATATATATATATATATATATATATATATATATATATATATATATATATATATATATATATATATATATATATATCCGGTATATGATATATATATATCTATAATATATATATATATATATATATATATATATATATATATATATATATATAGATCTATAATCTATATATATATATATATATATATATATATATATATATATATATCCTATACAGACTAATGGCTGAAATACACACAAACACACAAGTCATTAATCAACAGTCCATTAAGGCGTGGTTCAACCTCTAATTGGTGGTATAATTCAGAGTAAAGGAGCAATGGACTGTTTGTGCTCCTTAATAATTTATGACTCAGATCCATAACCAGGTTTTACAGTACACTTACAAAAAAATCAGCATTCTCACAGAGATACTGTTTAAAAAAACATACTCTTACTGATGCTATTAGAGTGTGGTAGTTTTCTTTATTTTTTTTATTTTAATAAAATATTTCAATTATTTGACTGCATTTAAGTTAATTTAATGACTTTCTTTTTTTTTAACCCCTACAAAAAAAATACACAACTAAAATCATTGAGATGCAGGGCATTTCTCCGCTCCATCAAAGTGATATTTCTAAAAATCACACAAAATATTCATGCAGATCGGTCAAAATAAAAATATGATATAAATACAAACACTATCAAGAGTCAATTTAAGGCCTACCTTGAACGTCAGGTCCTGAGGAGAACCTGAATTGTGAAAACACACAGTGTGCGTAAAGCTTTTCTGCAGCACACCGGTATAAAGCTGGCCTGAGAAGCATGCGAGGACGGATTGCACGTCTCGTCCATCCCCGAACACAGCGCTGGATCCTACCGTTCGCAAGTCAAACTACACAAAGTGGAGAAGTTGTACACGGAGAGCCTTGTCATTCTGACGAGGGGTCGTGAGGGACAAACCGCAGAGAGCGATGGGAAACCAGCGGGACAAAAAAAAAGAAGAAAAAAAAAAAGGAGGGAAGCCTACATGCCTCCTTGAGCTGTGTCCGTCCCATATGAAGCTACAGGCCCCGTAACCTCCCACCTCTTTTCAACCTCCACCACTTATGTCACATCAAACGGTGTTGCTATGACAACCGCTCCACGTGTTACTGATGGGCCAGAGGGGGACGACGCACTAATGCCCCCGATTGAGCAGACCCAAAGAGAAGGGTGGTGGTAGGGGTCGGGTGTGTGTGTGTGTGTGTGTGTGTGTGTGGTGGGGGGTTAATGCTGTGAGCATAAGGGGTTGGGGAATAAAACCACTGGAGTATACGGAATTTCAGGATACAAAAAAACCTCTAAACTGCACGTCTGTAACAACGTTAAACCGAGATAACAGTAAGGGATGATGATGCACAATGGAGCATCCTAGATTTCGAGAGAGACTATTTTGAACAGAAGAATTTCACTAAAAGGCATTGAGTTGAATAGAAATGTTAAGTATCCTGAGTTTTTTTTTTCTTTCTTTTTTTTGGTCGTAGTACAAAGAAAATGCACTCCTCATCAGAATGTTGAGTGCGTGCCTGCTGTGTGTGTGTGTATGTGCGAGACAGAGGGTGTGTGTGTGTGTGTGTGTGTGTGTGTGCGTGCACGCTGGAGGTTGTGCTTAGCAGACAGCACAATTAACAAGATTGCTGGATAATCTCAGTAAGGTTTGCAGGGGGTAGAGCTCAGCAGAACAACAAACCATGTAGATTAATTCAATTCAATAATGAACGAGAGAGAGTCCGAAAGAGAGAGAGAGAGAGAGAGAGAGAGGGTGATGGTGATGGTGGGGAGGTGCAGAAGAGGATTTGGCCCTAATAATGGAGAGACAAAAAAGAAGCAGGTGCAACCAGGTCTCATTACTGAAGCAGAGAGAAAGAGGACGAGAGACGGGAGAGAGAGGGAGAAAAAAAAAAAAAAAAAAAACGAAAGATAGGGCACAAAAGAAGGACTCGCACATACACACACACACACACACACACACACACACACACACACACATACACAGTCATACACACATCATTCATACATTACACATCTCAAAGCAGAGAGAGTGTCATAGCCCCCGACTGAACAATGTCGAATAATTAAAAATATGAGCAGCCGGATGCAACAAAAGACCTTCGACTGCATTCAAGGGTCTACAACAGCTGTACACAGTGAAAAGAGAGTGAAAGCGATGGAGAGGGACAAACGCTTGAATATGCACGGACGAGCACAAAGGCCACGAGAGAAAGAAACGAGGAGGAGGGTGGTGGTGGTGGTGGTGGTGGTGGGGGGGGGGGGGGCGGGATTGAAGGAGATCGAGGGGGAGGCTGAGAGGAGGGGTCAACGGCAGAGGTAACAAAAAGAGAAGGGCCAAAAAGAATGAGAGAAGCGAGAATGGCAGGGAAAGAAAAAGAGAGAGAGAGAGAGAGAAAAGCGAGGAGCAGAAAGGGGGAAGAAAAAAAAAACCTAAGCTTCTCTTTTTTTTTTTTTTTTAGGCGGGAGAAGAAGGGTACAGTAGAGACAGGAGTGGAGCAGAAAATTGTGAATGGATGGGGAATCTTCTAAAAGCCTAAAGTAAATTAGATTACAATATACGAAGCCCGAAATGCAAATTGCGTACAAGCTAATAAATGTTAATGAATTCTATTTTAGGCTGACGAATGTCGCCGTAGCTGTACACATGCGGCAAAGAAAAGAAAAAAAAAATAATCACAATGTGAAAAGCGATAAATAAGGCGCCTCCAATCCAGGCACAAGTTCGATAGAATAGAAATAGAGAATTAAAAAGAAAAAAGAAAAAAAGAAAGTGCACCCACCTCTCCCACCCCGGTTTGAATAATCTTCAGACCGGTTTCTCCCTCCAAGAAATTCTTCTCGGCCACTACAACAAACAAACAAACAAACAAAAACGTGCAAATAAAATACCGAATTATTAATCAAGAAAAGCAGGCCCCCTTTTTCCACAGCTGATATATGATTCAATGCCTTGAACACAGCATGACCAGCTAATTTAGTAAGATCTAAAAAAGCAGCTAATTTCAGCTCGAGCCATGTGCTGCTTTTCTCACTACACACCTTTCTTTTTTCTTTTTGTGTTCAATTGCTCGTAGACTAAAAAGTGAAATGAGATGTGAGCAGGAGTGAGAGAGCTCGTCACTCACCGGCTTTATTGGCCACGTCCTCTGCGCTGAGGTTCAGAGAGTTCTGTCTGATCCTGAATGTCAGTGCAGGCCCCACCACACTACACACACACACACACACACACACACACACACACACACACACACACACACACACACACACACACACATTGAAACACCAGCGCTGATGGATGTGTTCTGTGCAGCTGAGATTACACTTAATGTACTATACTTTGTCTTATCGTGTCATTCTTAGTCTTCTTCTTTTGTGTCTCATGTGTTCACACTCCCACACACACACACACACACACACACACTCATGCTTACATGCGTGCTCATTGTACCTGATGTTGATAAAGCTGCTTGTTGTGAGATGGATCCTTTCTGCCAGCGTTTCTAATAGCTTTACGCCATCGTAAAGGCTCAGAGGGCTGAGGATCACACAAAACATGCTCGGTGGGCACTTTGGAAACCTCAATATTGGTGTGATTAAAGCGTGTGTTATGACACACTTCGAACATGTTTTCATTATTCTAAGAGGACGCATTAATAAGCAAAAGACTACGGTATGTCATTACGTGTAGCGCCCAAACTTTTATTGCTGTGTTCGCTTCTAAAAGCCTACTTCATCTGACACGCCGTGGAATCCAGGCAGATCTCTATCAGGAGCGGAAATGAGTTTGAATAATCAAGTACCTCTGGTTTGTGACTATGTAGCCGTACTCCTCTCTGACGCCATCCTTGGGTCCGGGCTTTAGGTTTGTGCGGGTCTTTTCTAGTTCCTTCGCTGGCCCGTGTGTGGTCACGCCAGACCCCTGAGGCACAGTGACGGGAGCCGGGGCAGAGGGCGTCGGTGTAGAGGCAACCTGGGGCCCTGGGGCACTGGGCCGAGTCACTACAGGAGGCACAGGCTTGGCACCTTTCTGCGACACGCTGTCACTGCCCTCTACGATCGTCTGAGGTGATAAAACACAACAGGAGCATATTTGCCTCTTTAAAATGATAAAAGTGAGACATATTGAAATCGATCGAAAACATTTTACGTAAATTTGCGGCGTGCGCATTTTATTTCATATGAAAAAGTAATGAAAAAGAAAATGTACATTTTAAGGGCGAAAAACAGGGGCCAACTTAATACCAATGTAATTAAGTCTAATCTGCTACAGCCTTTTACAGATATTAGTCATAATCGTATTATTTTACATCCACTTGTTGCTATGGAAACACACAAGTACACATACCAAAAACATCGGAAAAAAGAAACCATCGAAAAAAGTATTGTAAATAAATAATAAGCGAATGGAACGCATTATGGTGCTACTGAGAGTCATTTCATAAATTAAAATTTTTTTTTTTCAATCCATTCAATATAGTAAAATAATCACAGCACTCGCAAATAGAAACGATCTCGAAAACATACTTCTTTTACCGTGACTGTTCCAGGATGTTTATCTGTGAATGAGAAGACAAAAAAGAACCTGATCATCATTGGGATGCTCTCGTAGTGAAGAATGTTACACATATTACACACATTTTGAATTTTAAAATGCAGTCTTTTGCATATGTGCATGTGTGTGTGTGTGTGTGTGTGTGTGTGTGTGTGTGTGTGTGTGTGTGTGTGTGTGTGTGTTTTGCCTTTTACCTGTCTTTTCAGTTTCTTCTGCCTGCAGGAGCTGAAGCAGGACGGCAAGCCTGCTTAACTGTTGAGGGCTCAGATACCGTGGATCCATCCCAAATCTCTCCATCACAGTGGATAACTGCACTACTGTATCATCTATATATCACACAAAACACACACACACACACGAGTAAAGCATTATAAACACACATAATAAACATGACAGAATTCTTCATTCTGTGATTAAGGGTTGTACACAAATATTACCTCATAGAAAAAAATAGTACAAACAACAAAGTGCAACATGAAATTCAAGGACATTTTTTTGTCATGAAAAACATACATTTCAGATAATACAGATGAGATTTAAACATTTAAATATGGGGCTTTACACCTACGATCCAGACTATGCAAAGATTCATACAAATAAGAAAACAATAGACGGCCTTGTAGCATCATTTTTTGCCCCTTTAACGAGTGTGCACACCTGCCTGGTCGCCACTCACCATCCAGCCCTGGCGGAGAGCTGTAGTCCTGGAGAACCTTTTTGTTGGTCCGCTGGCGTGAGCTGGGTCGCTCTGGCAGGGTGTAGTCCTCCCCATAATCCAGTGGGAAGTCCAAGTCCTCATAATAAGGGGCAGCAGGGAGGCCTGCTGCCCCCCGATGGTGAAAAGAAGGCTGTGCAGAGGAGAGGTAGAGCGACACAGCTTCCTCTAAAAGCTGCCGGTCTCTGTCTCGCTGGTGCTGCTGTGAGCCAGAGCGAGGCGAGGGACGTTGGTAGCCTGCACCAGCATGAGGGTGCAGAGAGTGTGACATGTCATCCTATTACAGAGCAAACACAGACGTTCAGTGTAGCATCTGTCTGGATCTCATCCCTTGTGTGAAAATAGAGGGAATAGTATAGATCTATAATACTAATAATAATAATAATAATAATAATAATAATAACAATAATAATAATAAACAATGACACATGTCATATGGATATTTTTACACACACACAACCAAAAAAATAGCTGCACCTGCAGATATGTGTATGGGTCTATGGGTAAGGCTTGCATGCGAAGTGATGAGGACTGGCGAGGATCTAAAATCATATAATCCAAGTAGTTCTGGGCAACGCTGGGTTCAGACTTTGAGCTCAAATAGGTCTTTTTAGAAGCAGACTGTGGAGACCTGAACAGCAAACATAAACAAGGAATTACAGAAAACACACATAATGATGACAGATAATGAAATGAATACAATATGCTTCACAGAAGAAGCATTGCATTAGAGATGTAACTGAATATGAATAACCATAGTTAATAGATGTGTACAAGAGGAGAACTCTTGTTTTTCACGTTTAATAGAATGGTTCCTAGTTGCTAAAATGCTAGTATATTTATAAACTACAAAGCCCTGCAAACATCGTAGTGATCTTGAGTTCTTCGCTTAGACCACACCCACGATTTACTATTGGTCATTCAAAGCACATACAATACAGTGTTTTTATTACAGGTAAAGAAATGACAAAAACAGTCAGTTTATATACAGTACAACTATATATACCATATATATATATATATATATATATATATATATAATTTTTAATAAAGGAGAGATATTTAAAATCCATATATTTATAACATAAAAAAGTATTCATCTATTGTACAATAAGAACAGAATAATGTGCAATTAATCATGAGTTAACTCGTGTCAGTGCATGATTAATCGCGATATATATACATATATATATATATGTGTGTGTGTATATATATATATATATATATATATATATATAATTATATATATATATATATATCTATATATATAATTTATCTGTGGGAATTCTAAATAATGACAAGCTAATAGGCAATCAATACGAAAACAATTTCATGAGCGTGCATGACTCACTGTACTGTCTGAGAAGTCTGTACTCGAGCATGTGGAATCCGGCTCAGCTCTTTTGCTATGATGTGCTGGGTGTGATATCATCCTGCCAGGAGAATCCTGTCGCACAAAACACAACAAGGAGTGTGTCAGACAATAGTTCTGCAATATTTGTTATGTTTTCACTTTACTTTAATTAAATGACTGTATTTGATTTTTTACAAGCAATTCAAGCAATTACTATATTATATTATATTATTACTATTATATTACTATATATATATATATATATATATATATATATATATATATATGTACATACATATACACATACATATATACATAGTACTGTGAAAAGGTTTTAGGCAGGTGTGAGAAAAATGCTGTAAACAAAGAATGCTTTCAGAAATATTAATAATGATTGTTTAATTTTTGTCAAATTTACAAAATGTGACGTGAGCAAACAAAAGAAAAATCGAAATTAAATTAACATTTGGTGTGATTAACTTATGAAGAAGTAGAAGTAGACCCCCACAGAGCCCTGATCTCAACATCATGGAGTGGGTGTGGGATTCCATGAAGAGACAGAAGGATGTGAGAACGTCTACATCCACAGAAGATCCGTGTTTACTTCTCCAAGATGGAACAAACAACCAGTCGAGTTCCTTCATAAACACTGTGTATAAGTGTACCTAGAAGTATTACTGCTGTTTTGAAGGAAAAGTATGTTCATACCAAATATTGATTTGATTTCCATTTCTTTTTTCACTTTTGTTCATTCACTGCATTTTGTTCACTGATGAAAGTAAAAAATTAACACTTCCATTTTTGAAAGGATTATTTTTTACAGCTTTTTTTCACACCTGCCTAAAACTTTTGCACAGTACTATATATATATATATATATATATATATATATATATATATATATATATATATATATATATATATATATATATATATATATATATATGAGTCACTGGTATGTTGTGTGTATCGACACTTTTAAACCAATTCAAACTATTAACGGATTTGTTGTGTGATTTATGAGTAATAACATGTGAGTCACTGTGGACACCTTGCATCATCAGCTGCTTGAGCACTTCCTGTAGTCTCTGTAGCACAGGAACAGATACTTGATATCGAACTTCTTCATGACGGGATTTCTGACACTGACCAAACAACTTGTCTGAAACACACAAGAAAAATAAATATTAGCACACACACACACACACACACACACACACCACACACACACACACACACACACCACACACACACACACATACACACACAAAAAAAGTTTGTAGTACCTCTACTAGACCAATAAGACCAGCACAGTGATGTATAGCTTGCTTATAAGAATCAATACTATTTTTATAAGACTACTTTATTACATTATATATTATTTATTATAGTAATTATATAATTGGTATTTTATTATTATTAGAATTATCATTTTCATTCGATCGGATAAGTAAGGAAATGACACATTGTTAAATACCATTCAGTTAAAATGTGTGTTTCTAAATTTCAAGTACAATGATGTAGATTGTTTAGACTGTATAAGAAATAGCTTTTCCAAAAAAGACAATCTATGTTACAAAAAAAAGAGAAAAAGTGAGTAAATATTTTCTCATTACTCAATACAGGGAAATGTGCGCTACAGATGAGGTAGACGGAGATCAGCATGGGGGGGGGGGGGGGGGGGTCATGGGGGCTCTGGAGTATTTATTTAATATACAATAGATAAGCTTATGACATATAAATAAACATCGAAATGATCTTTAACAAAAGGAACACAATAACAAAAGAAAAAGGAGTGAATAATAAATGTAATTTATGCATACACAAAACTTCATGCACACACACACACACACAATGTCTCTCTCTCTCTCTCTTTCTCTCACACACACACACAGACACACACACACACACACACACACACACTCACACACACTTTCTCTCACTGACTCATCCCTGACTAAAACGTGTATAAAAAGACCCTGGCTGACTCTGGTGTGTGTGCGCGAGCTCTCTGCCTGAACTCGGCCGTGTGTCTCTCCGTCCAAACTGACATGACTCACTGCTATTTATAAGGTGGAGCATAGTGAGAGAGGAGCCCTATATAGGGGGGAAACAGATCACTTACTAGTGGACGAAGAAATATGAGTCGTTTTCAGACACAGGCCAGCTGTTTAAGTGATGATACATTAACCCGACTGACAAAAAACGTTTTTTAGAGCATGAACTCTTTCGCTGCAGAGACGAGGAATCAAGAGGAGAATATAGTTTGAATATTTGCTCAATAATAACAAGCTTTTATACACCAGACCACACTCCCGAGAATGCCTTAAATACTAATTTTATCATCTTTACCCGATTCAATTTATGCATCCCCGCGCTACAAGCTATTACAGCACAGACAACAGCAACAAAAAGGCTACCAACTGTTTTTCTTAATTATCATAAAATGCTATGGTGTTCAGAGCAGAGACTTCAGCTCCCACAGCTATTAAATGTCTAATGGAGAGCATAATGGAGGGAGTGCAATTTAGAGAAAAAAAAAACGAGTTTTGAGGTTTTCCTGTTTTTTTGAGTGTAAGATGTACGAATGAGAAAACGAGAAAAGAAGTGAAGTGGGAGAACGGGGAGTTATGAGTGAGAAATAGTGTGTGTTAGAGAGACAGAGAGAGAGAGAGAAGGGGGAAGAGAAAGCCCCAATAAGACAGCACATGGTGCTCTGGGCCGATGCTTGCCTGCTCAAAGCCTGACTGTGTGAGTTTGTGTGTGTGTTCATGCTTAGTTCTTCTGTGCATATGTAATGTGAGTATGTCTAGAGCACCTGTTCATGTGTATGTGTGTTTGTGTGTGTATGTACGTGTGCAGTGTCAGATGTAGTACACACACACAAACACACACACACACATAAACACATTTTATGCAACTTTTTTTTTTAGCAAATATATATAAAACATATATCAATATATTAAAAGATATATCAAAAATATAGTTATTTTTAGAAAATCCGGGTTATGAGGTTTAGGATATGGTTATGTGTATGTAGCTCATTCATCTACAAGTCATTATATACACTACATTAATAGCTGAATAAGTACATGCGTATATATATGTGTGTGTGTGTGTGTGTGTGTGTGTGTGTGTGTCTTTGGTGATTATGAGTTTGTACTGTGCATGAGGAGTTAAAATACGATAACCACATAAAATGGTGTGTGTGTGTGTGTGTGTGTGTGTGTGTGTGTGTGTGTGTGTGTGTGTGTGTGTGTGTGTGTGTGTGTGTGTGTGTGTGCGTGAGTGTGTGTTTATCCTAAAAACCTAATTATTTCTGTGAGTTCACATGACATACTTCAACAGTTTCTACCTTTTCTTTTTACTTCAATTACTTAAATACAGTTATTTTTTACCTACAGAACAGGTGTGTGTGTGTGTTTGTGTGTGTGTATGGGTGTGTGTGGGTGTGAGTGGGTGCGAGTGTGTCCGTATAAAACTGCTCTTCTGAGTGAACATAACGCCTACATGCTGAACATAATGCAACTGTACACACTCAAAAGTACTCTCACTATAGTTACCAGATCAAGCTTTTAAATACAATTGCAGAGCAGCAGTAAGTTGTTGCACGTACCCGAGTGAGTGTGTGTGTGTGTGTGTGTGTGTGTGTGTGTGTGTGTGTGTGTGTATGTGTGTGTATTTTCACTGAGAGCAGAAAAGGAGAGCCTGTGCGTAAGAGGAAGGCTAGTGACTCATCAGTGATTGTGGAGGCGTACACCTAGTTGCAATGGGCTTGATGATGTCAGGGTTACCATGGAGATGAAGGGCAGAGGGGGAGAGGGGGCGGGGGAGAGAGAGAGACAGGGAGAAAAAGGAGGGGTTTGGAGAGGGTTGGAGAAAAAAGATGAGATAGAAGAATAGACAGAAGGGGAAACGGAGAGACAAACAGAAAATAGAGGAGTGGGTAAAATTTCAGATGGTCACCGGTGATTCACTTGGTGCGTTGAAATGAAAATGTTGTAGCAGAGATAGATATTTATATATATAGAGAGAGAGATAGAGAGAGAGAGAGAGAGAGAGAGAGAGAGAGAGAGAGAGAGAGAGAGAGTTCGAGAGAGAGAGAGAGAGAGAGAGTGAGAGTAAGGTTCTGGACGGTTTGTGATGAAGTACTTTGAGCAACACCATGAAGTTGTTTTCTGATACACTTACCATCAGAGCAGAACTGCTCTCTGGAGCACAGTCGCTTCTCAAACAGGCAGCCTTAGAGAGAGAGAGAGAGAGAGAGAGAGAGTGAGAGTGAGAGAGAGAGAGAGAGAGAGAGAGAGAGAGAGAGAGAGAAAGTAAGAATGTGTGTGTGTGTGTGTGTGTGTGTTGTGTGTGTGTGTGTGTGTGTGTGTGTGTGTGTGTGTGATGTGTGTTTGTGTGTTTGAGAGAAAGGGAGCGAGAGAGAGAGAGAGAGAAACAGGGAGAGATAGTAAGTATAAGGTAAGTATTAGAACTGTAAAGTATGTTGAAAGTAGTAGTATTAGTTAATAATAATAATAATAATAATAACAATAATAATTATAATAATAACCCCATAGACTTCTTGTATTTCCTGTACAAATACACACACACACACACTTATTTGATTTAACTGTAAAAAAAGAAAAAAACACTCACTTTGAGACCGCGTACATTTCCTTTAAACCACATGCTATTGTACATTTTAGTTTACTGTGAAAGATGACTACATGTGAAGGCGAATAAAAACATTTAGCACGACACAACAAAAACGAAGAGCCCCCACTCATCTTTATAGTGCAGTCAAAAATAAATTATAAGGCACTCCACAAAAGGCGCTCGTTTTTCTTTCAAAGTATTTGTTTCAGCCACTTTTTAGCTGTGATGACAGCGTGCACTGAAGCTGATATGAACACTACAAGCAAAACCTTACGATCCAATCCATAAACATTTTCTATCTGCTTTGGGCAGAATCTAAAATATTCAACCTTTAGGATTTTAAACATTTAGTTTATCATTAAAAATATTGGTAAATTCTTTTATTTCCAATATAAAAAATTAATATTGTCTCAGACTATAAATGTGTGTGTGTGTGTGTAGTCTGATTTAAGCTGAACTCTCCCCTACTCCCACATTCAGCTCTGCATCAGTGAGCAGTAAACAGCCTTAGATGAAATCTGCCTCTGCCTGTCTATCTATGTCTCTGACTCTGTCTGCTTCACAGTCAGTCTGCAGGAACGACCTCTCAGCAACAACAAAAATACATTACACTCTAATAAAAATAAATAAATAAATAAATAAATAAATAAATCAGCATTTATACACTCAAGTGCACCAGAAAAAGCAGCTGATGACCTGGATCTCTTATGCTCACAGGGCCAAGGCTTTAATGTCTGTACAGGACACAGCTGATCAAACACAGAGACTGCTCCGAAGCAAGTCAGCTACTGGCCACTCTATCGTCTACGCCGTGTGCGTGTGTGTGCATATTGGAATAACCTGAAATGGATAAAAGTGCTCTTGACAAGTCCCTGCTTGGCAAACACAAATAAAAAAAAACCTATCAGAGGAGACAAGTAAAACCAGAAGTAAGATGATTGGCAGTTTGGGGGGGGGGGGAGGCAGGAGCTGGATCAGATCAAAATGTTGACAGTATTAAAGGTGTTAATTCTGTCGGTGCATCGGCTCTTCTCCGGCACAGGGAATGGACAGATGTGGCAGTTCTTCCCCCCCCCCCCACCAGCTCCAGTGCTCATATCCCATTTGAATTAGTCATGGCAAATATAAATAGTGTGAGATGGGACTTGTCAATCTCATTCCCCTTGTCGACTTCCCTAACAGGTGGTGATCTGAGCCATGCAACCGAATGAGCGATTTAGGAGGAAATTGAGAAAGAGAGAGAGAGAGAGGGGGGGGGGTTTATCACATTTCTGAATATGACAGTGACAGCTTCCCACACACACATGGATCCATTGTCTGCAGCATGACGGCTGTTCTTCATCACACCCAATTCATTCATCGAAAAGCAAAACGCGCCTAAAATTACAGGTCTGCATGGATAAGTGGACCTGCGATGGTGAGAAAGAGAGTGCGACTGGTCTCACTCAGTGAGTCATTGCTGCAAAGGAAACACAGCAAAGGGGGGATAAGAAAAGAAAAAAAAACAAGGAGAGAGAGAGAATAAAGAGAGGGGAAACAGGTATAGTAATCCCACCTGGTGGATTAACGTGTGCTGTTAATGATCATGAATGATAAATAAAAGTCACATACGATGACGGTTTATTAGACAGACAAATAAACGAAGATACCAAATATTCAGATGAAGATGGCAAATAAGGAAACAGAAGCAGCAATTATTTGAGTCCATGCTGGCATAAATCTGCCACCCAGATTACAGTAGGATGGATCAGTAGAGGAATCGTCTTCCTCACACTACAGTGATCAGGTGTGTTGTGAGTCGCGGTGGTCAGGGCAGTTTAGAGAAGCGCAGAGTTGGGGAGAGGAGGCGAGGAGCCGGGTTTGTAATGTGACCTCTGTCCGTGGTGCTGAAAGCGCCAAGCCTCGAAACAGCGCTCAGCTTTTCCACCAGTTGCTCCACAAGGTGGACGGAAATGACGGGAATCGTAACGCCTGAGTGCGTCAGGGTTTGTTTTGCGGGATAATCACACGTCAGGTCTTGATGTGAACGGGGAAAATCGGAAGCCTTATCACGAGCGCGTCCTCGCTCAGGCGCGTTCTCGTCAACCCACTCCTGTTTCCGTGTCTTCCCTCCAGAGTAAACAGCATGATGTGATTATGGCTGTTTGGGACAACTTTAACATATAACGTTGTATGCACAAGCAATATGAAGAAATAGAACTGCAACCAGGGCGCTCTTTAGCACTGCTTTGATTTGCAGTCACAATCACACTTTGCCTGTTTGCATCTTCTACTGTAGCATTTTTTTTTTTTACCTCCCACCCCCTCCTCCCTACAGCCCACTCCCCTTCATGCCTCGCCTGCAGATTTTTACTTACCGTATTTGCCTGCCGTAACAAGCTGACAGACAACGGTCATCCCCATCAGGGCGCTCCATAACCGGGGACGCATCGTCGCAAAACGATCCACCAGAGCGCAATTTGGAGACCACCGGCTTTAATTCCGCATTTTCGTCCGGGGGTCGCTGGAGCAGTAGGCACGGCTCAAGAGTCGGTCAGTCGGGTTAATGCTAAACCGAGCGTGATGTGGTTAGGCAGTAAAACACGCTCTAAACACACACACAGACACGCACGGAGATGTAGAAGAAAGCGTGGAATGTGCGGCGCGGATCGGGATCCGGATCGGGAGTCGTGCGTCAGACTGGTTCCCTCTCTCCCTCCAGCTACTGCTGCTGCTGCTGCTGCTGTGGCGGGAACCCGCAGTGACGTCATCAACAGACCCGGAAGGGGGGCAAGGGCCTGGCTTTAAGGTCTTCCATACAGTCTCTGACATGCATCCAAGCTGAGCACGATGGATTCCCAGACAGAGATTCCCAAAGCGCAAGCTTTTGATGCATTAGGTTATGCCGGGGAAAAAATGTCCCACATGGCAAAATAGTAAGCCTTTAATGTTCTAAACAATAAAGAATTACTAAGGAAAATACCAAGAATCACACAAATAGCTATATACGCTACTGCTTTCCCTGCTTCACATATGAGACAAACCAGATACTGTGTAATCGTTTAAAAGCATCCAAAAGATATTTTATGATTTTTTTTCATGGGTTAGTCTAAACTCATAAGTAAATTCCAGCTTTTTCACTTTTTTCTCCAAACAGATCATTACAGCAGAAGTAAACTAGCAAATATAGCACTGGAGCTCTCCAGAGTGCATTTCTTTAATTCCTTGCAATTTTCTGGCTGTTGATTTGTTCGTAAGAGCATTAAAAGCTTAATATTTTGCTATTTTAGGCTTAAGCCCATTTTATTTCTTTCTTCTGCCCGAGTGCAGTTTGGGTTGCAGCAGGTTTTTATTTTTAGATTAAACGAGGCTGCTGAAGAAACAAAGACCCTCTCTAAATGGATAATAGCAATAGGCAATCTCACCATTTATATAATATACATTTACATATACATATACACATATACATTCATTCATTTATCTTCTACCGCTTTATCTGATCTTCCCTCGGGTCGCGGGGAACCTGTGCCTATCTCAGGCGTCTTGGGGCATCAAGGCAGGATACACCTTGTATGGAATGCCAACACATCACAGGACACACACACATACACACTCACATTCAAACACACATTCATACACTAGGGATAATTTTCCAAGGTGCCAAACAACCTACCGTGCATGTTTTATGACCATGGAGGAAACCGCAGAACCCGGAGAAAAACCCCCTGAGGCAGAACATTCAAACTCCACACACACATGCCCAAAGCGGGACTCAAACCCCAACCATGGAGGTGTGAGGCGAACGTGCCAACCACTACCCCCCCCCCCCCCCCCCCCCCCACCCCATGCCCTTCAAATGTAGAATTTCGCACCTTTTATTCTGTGAAAAGATTTGACAGCAAAAGTGGGTCAGGCTTCGAGACTCTATTCCCCAAACTAATTTGTAGAGCAGCTTTTGTTGGTTAATTATTCAATGTGTTTACAATTCATTTGGAACGATCAAAAAGTTTCAATTTGATTGAAAATTTTTGCATTTAGCAGTGACAATTTGCAGCCTGTTTCTGTCTACCCGCTGGTGACGTTGGTCTTCTAGCCATTTCATGCTCTGTTTGTGATGAAAGCTTTTTTAAGCTTAATAAGGATTCTAAACCTTCCACAAGCAATTAATTCCTGTTACTTGTTACGTGTGTGTGTGTGTGTGTGTGTGTGTGTGTGTGTGTGTGTGTGTGTGTGTGTGTGTGTGTGTGTGTGTGTGTGTGTGTGTGTGTGAAACCTTTTTTAATTATTATATATTATATATCCAGTGAGATATTGGTGAATCCATGTGACAGTTAGGCATCATGTTATTAAGTAAACAATTCATGACATGGTTAAAAAAAGCAGAAAATGGAAATATAAATATATTACAATTTCTGAGCATTATAAAGCCTTCTATTTTTAAAATTCTATTTTTAAAATATGAACAGAGCTTGCTGGGGTTCAGGGGGGATTTTATTTTTATTAAGGCTAATGGCTTTTTCATGATCTTCACCAATGTAACATAAAACAAACAAACAAACAAACAAACAAAGCACTGTCTTTAATTTACAGACTTCGGGTATTTTCTGTATCGTATCTTGAGACACGTGGAAAAACTTCCCATCGTGGGAAACATGGAAAAATCACTTATCAACAGCATCATTTGCTGTACATAAAATCTATCCTCCAGCTGTGGAACAGTCTGTAAATTTCCCACTGGAGGCCACACACACGCACACACACACACAGACTCACACACACACACACACACACACACACACACACACACACACACACCAGCATACGCACGACCATTTACCTTGTATTTTTATCTTTTTCCCTAGAACAAATCCACAATGTTCAGGAATTGATATTTTATTTAATATATCATTTTACTTAGCACATTGCTTAATAAAATATATAAGAAGATTATTAAGAAGATTATCCGTAATAAAATCTCCACCATACGTCCAATCAAATATAACACACACAATTAAAAAAATACTTTTAAAGTGTGTTGAGTATGGCATAGAAACGTCAACACTTTAGTTTGGTTATTATATCAGTGTTTGTTTTTTTTTTTTTTAACTAAGAACAGTATCCTAAAAAGATCAGTCTACTAACGACACACTCCGGTGAAAAGACAGAAGTCACACCGCCACCCTCTGTCCACATGGTGTCATTGCCTGATCATAGATATGGCTTGTTCTTTCGTGACAAAAATAATCACTGGAAACATGGGCGACATATTTAATTATGAATGTATTCAAGTATGTTTGTATCATTTTAATGCAGCCTTGAACACTAGTGGCACTTATCTATCAGTCAATTAGTTTTATTTATGTAAAAAATTTAAAAAAGCACATATGAGCACCCATCTCTCTCTCTCTCTCTCTCTCTCTCCTTCATGTGACTGGTCGTCTTGTTGAAGTCTGTTTGGGGGGTTGCTAGGGCAGCTGCTGGTTGTATTTTTGAAAGCCAACCTGCTGCACTACCACCCACACCTTACCCCCTAAACCCAACGCCTATGTTTAGAGTCACATATCATGGCATTTAGACTCTACTGCCTTCTGGGAGCTATCCCCCCCCTCCACACACACACACACACACACACACACACACACACACACACTGACACATGCTCGCCAGGCCATGCACTAATGATGTACAGATTCTACAAGAAGGGATGTGCACGGTCACTTACAATAAAATAATACAGAAAATCTGAAATCTGATGTAGAGTGCTGTTTACTGCTTTAAAGTCTCATCATATTTCATGTGGCGTACTATAAATTATTCAGTAATTACACGGAAAGTGGAAAAGGTTCTGTAGCTTCGAGAGACATGGAAGAAATGCAAGTCTGGACCAACCCATGTTTGTTGTTGTAATGATTATTTTGGAAAAGGGAAAAAAAATAGCAAACAGAATTCCTGTAATTCAGTATCTTAATACCTTGAATGTGAACTGGAATAGGGTCTTCATTGGCTTTATCAACATAATTACTACTTTTCTGCTCCATATCTCCGGTCTGTCAGGAGCCGCTCAGGAGACGATAAATCGTACCGTTCGAATGTAATAACAAAACGCTAATATTTGTATCGGAGGATCGTTACCCTTATTGCATTCGGTGGTGATTTAATATCATAAATAAACATTCACATTACACTCGGTCACTCCTGAGCAGGGCGGCCTTTGCTTTACATCAGCAGCCCACATACCAGATCCAGTATTTGTGTTACCAAGCAACAGGAGGTCCTTGTGAGATCTGACCTCATGATAAATCATTTCTGACCTGTCGGTCCTTTTTTTTCCAGCCGGTGCTTTCCTCTATTACTTTCCTTAAGCCACGACGTGCCATGACCGAATGAAATATATTTATATACAAGATGTGACAGGCGAATGCTTCAAATTCTCACAGCGCTACTCGGAGGTTTAACATTTAACTCTATGGAAAAAAAAACAAAAGTCTCAAAATTCTCTAAACCGACGAAGTTCTTCGAACGTTAGGAATATATGTTCAATAAAAGAAGAGTGAAAAATGAGCCGTGTCTGCGGAAAAGCTTGCCTGTTCCTCTGACACAGTTGCTATAAACATGGAAGCACATCAGCCAGTTCAGTTATTGCTCTGGCAGAGAGCCCAGGTTTTCTGTGTCGCAAGTACGCTTGGGTAAATGATCACGATAAGGGGTGACCTGAATGCAGCACCCCACGCAAGCTTTCATACCAGCAAGAAAAACAGATCTTATTTAAATAGATTAGCGTTGGGAAGCTAAAACATCACAGTGCTTGCTGTCATATATTATTACGGTGTCTCTTTTTCTATACATAAAGCTATTTAATATGCAATGTGTAACAAAATTACTTGATTAACGGCCTTGTGATTTAAGGGAAACGCGCCACTTTATAAAGCATCCAAACCGTGTACCCAAGAAAACCTTAATTTTTCTTATTAAGGCTTCTTCATGATCTTCACCAATGTGACATAAAACAAACAAAACACTGTCTCTAATTTACAGACTGTAGTATGATTGCAATTGTGAGAATGGCACTGTTTTTAGATACCATATTGTCTTAATACTGAAATAAGTTTATTGAGTTAAAGATCATAAGTCTTATACTGATTTGCCTTATACTTATCTTTTTTTCAGGGCACACATATGTTATGTCTCTTAACACAGATCAGGGGAACTCCTCTGTGTTTATTCCCATCACGACACTTTCTAAAATTGCTACATCAAGCTATTTCCAGGCTGCTGACCCACTTGGGCTGTTCGAACCCTCCAGAATGTTACTTCATACTATAGCAACTGGTCATTCGTCAAAAAAATCGTCCCTGTTATTGCAGCAAACCTGGCACCTGGTATACATTATTGGGTTCGCGAAGCCCAAAAAAGGCCAGGTCACTCTCTCGTCATTCTAGCTTTCAAACAGCTTCCCTAAAAACAGAGCAAGAGCCATTAGTTGAGGCGTTGTTTGAGTCCATTTGGGCACCCGAGACACAAAACCAATACCAAACCTATGCACAGCACTGTGAGACACACCAAGGAGAAATTTCGAGATTTGTTCAACTCAAGCCAGAACGTCAAAAAATAATCAAATGACATAATTCTTCCTAAAATTCTTATGAACCTCCTAAAAAAATGTGTTATCATGACAGCACATTAAAAAAGGCCATGTGTGTGTGGAATTTGCATGTTCTCCCCATGCCTCAGGGGTTTTTTTCTCCGGGTTCTCCGGTTTCCTCCCGGTCCAAAAACATGCACGGTAGGTTGATTGGCACCTTGGAAAATTGTCCCTAGTGTGTGAATATGTGTGTGAATGTGAGTGTGCGTGTGTCCTGTGATGGGTTGGCATTCCATCCAGGGTGTATCCTGCCTTAATGCCCATAGACGCACAGACTCCCCATGACCCGAGGGAAGATCGGATAAAGCGGTAGAAGATGAATGAATGAATGAATGAATATATATATATATATATATATATATATATATATATATATATATATATATATATATATATATATATATATACAGTATATGTGGATTTCAGTAAAATAAACATGTTCATTAGTTTACCAGGTGATTTTAGTTAAAGAAGGAGTTCTAATTTAAAAGGTTTCTATTTAAAGATTTTGTCATAATTATTCCTAAAATTCATAAGAACTTTGTAAAAAAAAAAAAAAAAAATATATGTGATATTTTGCAACACTTATATAACATTTAAACCGTTGGGACAGCACATAAAAAAACTAAACTAACTAATAAAAACTAAAAACAGGGCATAAGTATAAGTATGTATGTATGTATGTATGTATATATATGTATATAAAATGTGTATATATATGTATATATATAATATATAATATATATATATATATATAGATATATATATATATATAGAATATATATATATATATATATATATATATATATGTGCCCTGTTTTAATTTTTTTTTGTGTGTGCTATCACGGTGTAAGGTAAGTGTTATAAGTGTTGCAAAATATCACATATTATTACATATAGTAATATATATATATATATATATATATATATATATATATATATATATATATATATATGAGTAAATGTAAATAAATTAAAAAAATAGTTTTCTTTGTTTGTTTTTCTCATATATTTGAAATAACAAGTAATAACAAGTGAAATAATAAGTATGTTATACCATTATACCATATATCATTAGTTTACCAGGTGATCTTAGTTAAAGAAGGAATCCTACTTTTTAAAGGGTTTTATTAAGCAAGTCACTTTTCTCCTTTAACATGAGGACGAAAGTCTGAAGATCAAAAGCATGAAATGTCGTGCAAAAGACAAACATATTGATAATATTAAAAGGCCGCCTATAAAAATCCCACTGTTGAGCATCAGACAGATAATTGAAGCCGCTGGTGTTTCTGGAGTCCTCTCATGCCAAAACTCTCCATGAGGATCCTTCATCGACTGGAAGTTATGCATAAAGTGGTGTTTTGGTCACCCGTAAACAAAGACTAATTTTAAAAAACCTTTTTTTTAATGGAAAAATGTTGTGATACACTTGATGGTCCAGATGGATGGAGTTCTAGACGGCTGGTGAATCACCACCCTGTTCCACCAAGACTGTGATATCAGTAATGTGGTGGTTATCACTCACTCCAGGTAATAACACCACGCCATAGTTTGTTGTCACTAGTGCTTTAATTCCACTTCCAAATCTTCACCAATACTACAACCACTGTCAAACTAAATAATCAACAAAAATACAAACATAAGTACATATTGTGTTCACAAAAGATTAAACATACTTCGTTGGCTGCACAAAACAATGAGGGAATGAGTTTACTTGACGAAAATTAAATTCTTGCCACTATTATTATATATATGATATATATCTATATAATATATATATATATATATATATATATATATATATATAGATATATATATATATATATATATATATATATATATATATATATATATACATATATACAAAACAATAGCTTTCTCTTTAAAAGTTGCTCATGTCCTTCTCTCAGAGGTTCGTGCTGCAACATCTTGTTGCGTGGAACACAATTAAAGTTGCCAACTTCATAATAACTATAAACAACATAATAATGAATACAACAAAATAACATTCAAACTTCTAATAAACAGAAAGTAATAATTATTATGATTTAGGTTGGAATATTGGGGGGTGAGATAAAAGTTTCTCTAGGACTTCACATGGTGTCAAAATGACCACTGTGAGACAGAAAGTGTCTTCTGAAATACAGTAATTTGAATGCAGGTCAACGCCATCACACACTTTTTGGTTGCAAGGGCAAAAAAAAAAAAGAGAGAAAAAAACAGTCACCACCATCCCCTGACCTCAAAGCTTTTGTGAGCCTGTGGAGCATCCTCGAAAAGAAGATCTATGAGGGAGATTTTTTCCCCCCCGAAATGTCAGCTGACGACGTTGTCATTTTTATTTGAGGATGCCAGAATTTGCCTCTCAGAGCTGTTGTTTATGGCTCCAAATAGGCAGTATGGCTCCAAACAACAGCTCTGGGAGGCAAACTCTGGCATCCTTAAACAAAAATGAAAACGTCGTCAGCTGACACTTCGGGGAAATAAAATCACAAAATATGCTGCTCCAAATAATACAGTTATTATGCAGCATAATTATGCATAATATGCACTTATAATGCACTTAGAAAATATTCTGCAGGTTATATTAATGACCACACCACTCAATATTGGTCATATATGGTGCATGATCATTTTCCACACCTTTCCCTTCCTTTCCTATAACCTTTCCACAAATAAATGTATAAAGGTTAAAGTAAAGGTTATAGCTCAGTGGTTACGGCATTGGCCTCTGAACCAGCAGCTCTCAGGTTCAGATCCCAGTGCCACTAGTGGGCCCTAGAGAAAGGTTCCACTAGTGGGCCCTAGAGAAAGGCCTTTAACACTCTGAATAAGGGTGTCTGCCAAATGCTGTATATGTATATGAATGAAAAGCAAAAAAAAAAAAAGACTCTCACATCCATTGAAGTTGTAAGTCAATGTTTTATATTGTGTATAATATGCATGTATTATATATAACATCTATCCATACATATACCATAATGTATACTTTATATTATATATAACATCCACAATGGAATATACTTTTAGGGGATAAACTATTATTTTGAATTGAAAAAAAGCCCAGTAGACAGACAGACAGACAGACAGACAGACAGATAGATAGATAGATAGATAGACTAGATAGATAGATAGATAGATAGAAGATAGATAGATAGATAGATAAATAGATAGATAGATAGATAGATAGATAGATAGATAGATAGATAGATAGATAGATAGATAGATAGATAAATATACAATATCGAGATGGATGGATGGATGGATGGATGGATGGATGGATAGATAGATAGATACAGATAGATAGATAGATAGATAGATAGATAGATCTGTAAAAATTAACAATATACAATATAGTTGGATGGATGGATAGATAGATAGATAGATAGATAGATAGATAGATAGATAGATAGATAGATAGATAGATAGATAGATAGATAGATCTGTAAAAATTAACAATATACAATATAGATGATAACAAAGGCAAAGGTTGAATGGGATGTGAAAGGATTTAGTGACAATGGTTTTGAGAAAACGGACTGTAACCTATAAATCTGAATCTATGCTGTAATCTGATAACCTGCCTGTAAAAAAAAAGAAAAAAAGTTCTTTAACCTGCAGGTCTATAACTGGATGCTATAATGGCATCTGTCAGACAACACTATGCACGTTGAAGGACTGCAGTCTGTTTGAAGTTTCATGTAAGAAAATGAAGGTAAATAAATTGAATACAATCCACTATAACACATTTAAATAAGGTCTAATCAACTCACATTTGTTATATATTAGCTGAATAACCAGTGTTTGGAAGTAACTAGTTATATGCAACAGCATTAGGTAATTTAATTACAAAATAAATGTCATTTGTTACAGTTACTGAGAAAAAATGTGCCAATAAATTACAGTTACTTATGAAAATGTTAAAGATTAGAAATAGGAACAATTTCATGTAAAATCAGTGCTTTAGACGACGGCATGATTTTCACCTGAAACGTGATTTTGATTTGAGTGATGATAATTTGCTGCAGTTTCATTTAGAAAAATATTTTGAGTGTTTAACCTCTTTTTCTTAGAATGTTAACTCAAAGTGCCCCCTAGTGGGCAAATGAAAGTAATCAAAAAGCAGTTCCTTTTATAAAGTAATCGAAAAGTTACACTACTTATTACTTTAGGGTCATTTGTTTTCCGTTTGCTCTACATTCCAGTAATCCAAATGATAGACAATTGATACTTGAACTTATTTTTTCTTTTTTCAAAAAGGTCTGAAGTTGTAAGGTCCTGGTTCACGTGCGTCGTGATGGGCCCTAAGAAAAACATGCAAGGCTCAGTGTTCAGACTAAAAGCCTATTAATAGCAGTGACAGCAGCAGCTGTGGAGTAACACAGACCATTCAGGCAGCGGAACAGTACTGCAGACACAGTGGGGGGGGGGGGGGGAGGGGATGGGGGGGGGGGGGGGGGGGGTCATGCCAAAGTCCTTGCAGAGTTTAATGACTGTTTAATTCAGAGTATAGTCATTCAAAGTACTGAATATTAAGTTATATACAGAACCTCTATACAATGCCTGGAAGAGGTGGGATGAATTTGGAAAATTATCTCATTCATGAAGCATTACATGTCTCATCAACATTAACACAGCACTGATTTAACCTTCATTTTTTTGGTGTATTAACAACAGTATAAAATGCTTCAATTATGAAATAGATTTATTCTTTCATTTATTTGTAATGAGAGGCAAAGATCACATGAACAAAACACTAAATAAGGGTTTATTGGTTTCATTGTCAATAGATAATCTTTATCACATGACAGATTCACATGTTCAAATCTCAGTGCCACCAAGATGACCCTAGGTTTGTTTTATGTTTTTTATTATACTCATACTCAATACAATACAGTAAATAAGCTTTGCCATCAGATTGCCATTATTGTGAAAGTCACTGATGTTCACCAACTAAGTTGCACACACGCTATCATCTCACACACTTACTGGCATTTACTCCACCCTGCTACTGGAAACCCTATGACAGCTGAGTGAACAGGGTGGGCTGAATAGAGGGGGCGATGAATGTGAGGGGTGGGGGTAGAAGGCTACATATAGCAGCCTTTCCTGGCCACTGAGATTCATTCTATCCAGGTTTTGTCAACCCTGCTTACTTTACTTTCCAGTACACAGCCCTTAACTTAACAACCATGAGCAAGACTTACTCCTCGTCTGCCGAGACGGCTTCGTCCTACCGTCGAACCTTCGGCTCAGGCCTGGGCTCGACCATGTCCAGCTCTCTGTTCAACCGTGGCTCGGCCGGCTCTTCCGGCTCGTCACGCGTTTCCTCCAGAGTCTATGAGGTGACCAAGAGCTCTTCCAGCCCTGCTTACTCAAGTCACCGTTCCGGAGCATCTTCCTTCGGCTTCGGTGGTGGAGCAGTAAGTCGCTCTTACGCAGGGATGGGCGACAAGCTGGATTTCAGCCTGGCCGATGCCATGAACCAGGATTTCCTGCACACGCGCACCAACGAGAAAGCCGAGTTACAGCACCTGAACGATCGCTTCGCCAGCTACATCGAGAAGGTGCGCTTCCTCGAGCAGCAGAACCAGGCCCTGTCTGTAGAGATCGAGCGTCTGAGGGGCCGCGAGCCCACCCGCATCGCCGAGATGTTTGAGGAGGAGATGAGGGAGCTGCGCAGGCAGGTCGACGCTCTGACCAACCAGAGAGCTCGCGTCGAGGTGGAGCGCGATAACCTGGCGGACGACCTACAGAAACTCAAGCTCAGGTGCGGAGCCACAATGAATTATACGCATAACTCTCTCACTGTTGTATGCGTTGGGTAACAAAGCTTATTATGTTTTTAAAAATATATAATAAGTTGAATAATAAGGGCACAAATATTTTGAATAATCAAACTTTTGTTTATTACAATAATTAAAACAAATGAAACACTAATAATGGGAAAGACTGCTTTAATAATATGAGGAAATAATATAATAGTAAAATAATAATAATATCGAGGAAATACATGTATTGTAGACATTTTGCAGAAGAGGGAAAGGGAAAAGTCTACTGAAAACAAGATTATATCACTAATTAAAAAAAAAAAAAATAATAATAATAATAATAGTGCTCATTCCATTAGCAACGAATCGTTTGACGACACTGCAAGGGTGTTTGAAGGTCTTTCCGCCCCGGGTGCTGCCATACCTCAAGAGATGAGACAAGAGAAAAGAGGGTGATACAAAAGTCGCAATTTATAGCACAATCTATTTTATAGTGTGAGTTTATCCCTCGCACTATTCTTAAGTTCCTTTCTAACGGATATTTACTGAGGCGATAACGGTGAGCTTGATGAACATTTATGGGCTAAGGTTACACAACGCGACAGGACATTGCGCACATATGAGACCTTCGCGGTCATATCCCAGGAATAACAGGTTTCGGAAAGCCTGCAGAAAACTTTCGCCGTGTTATTTCTCGACAAATATCGCAATTTCGTATTTTATTTCACGACGGAAGATTCGATTAGAAGCCGTAGTGTCTGGTAACGCCTAAAACGCGTCACGGTGAACGGGCCCCTCTGTTAAAACATTAAAAAACGGAATGTCACCATGACTCATGGGGGTGAGGGGTGTAGTCGTGAAGGGTATTTAAATCTACTAGTTCACGAATGAAGGTGTTTAGAGAACAGAGGAACTCGCTATGTGCTACGTATGAAGCGCGATCCCGGGAGCGGGGTTCGATTTTGCTCCTTTTGCTTTCGTAGTTCCAAGAGGACCCGCTGTAATGTAACATGGCTCCCAGATTAGCCAGCTATTATTATCCTCCTTGATATACCCACCCCCACAGCGCTGTAGAGACTTCTCATCTCCTAAAATACCCTTATCTCACAGCCTCCCTCTGTGTGTGTTGAGGTTTCAGGGGTGAGTGAGTGACTGTGTGTGTGTGTGTGTGTGTGTGTGTGTGTGTGTGTGTGTGTGGAGCAGAGTGAGAGCATATCACTCAAGGGACTGTTGGGATTAGAGTGTAACTGCCCTACATTAACAATAATGATCCACAGTAACAGGCTGCTAAGAGCATAAACAATTTTTAGGCAAGCACTGTGTATCCCCCCGGCATACAGAGGGCGACCATAAAGGGGGACAAAAAAGGCCTTCTTGAAATAACTCTGCAAAATAAGCAATGAGGAGAGGAGCACTGCAATTCCAACACGTTTCCCATAGTGTCGCGTGCAACTGAGCAATCCGTCACGGCAATAGCAGTAGCGAGTCCCGCATCTGTCATTGAAACATTATCAGACATTATCAGCATAGCCGGCATTCACACGCACGCAACCAGATACCGCACTGCTTAATCCACGCGTAGCCATTTCAAAGGGACGTAAATTTTAATGGTCAACGTATTCCACATTGGCGAAATGCCATACCCTCGCTGATATGTCCACGCCGCATTGCTCATTAATGGTAAGGTCACACCTAGGCATTGTCCCTTGCTCTTTTTTTGTTTTTTGCGTTTTCCACTATAAATAGAAAACAAGCATAAATGTCTGTTCGGGGGAAGTGTTTTGCAATATGGCAGAAAATAAATCAGGATACATCATGAAAATAAACCTGCAGGAAAATAAAGAATACACTTTAACCTTCGAGCAGATGGATCTTATTTTAAGTCATAGAAACGTTTATTCCGATTGGTACAACAGTGCTTTATACGGCTGTATTCTGATTCCTCATTTTGCATAGCAGCACTTGGGACTCTAGTGCAAAATCACACCTTTATATTCAGTGTGAAATGTTATTATGTATGATGCAAATAGACAAAGTAATATCAGATAGATAAAAAAAATAAATAAATATATGATATCTTGAATTTACTTGAGGTATTTGAGGTATACTGAGGTAAGATTTTGAATTTCTGTGGTAATTTACAACAGAAAAGGCCTACAGTCTGCCCCAGTCACTTTTGGTCAATAGTCCATATGGTGGCTATGCTATGCTAACACTTTCCTTCATGTTTATTCAGTGCTGGGGAGTAACTAGTTATATCTAACAACATTATGTAATTTATTTGCAAAATAAATGTAGCAGTACTCTGTTACAGCTGCTGAGAGGAAATGTGTCATTAAATTACAGTTACGTATGAAAATGTTAAAGATTAAAAATAGGGTTGCATCCGA
Organism: Kryptopterus vitreolus; assembly: GCA_030449085.1. Taxonomy (NCBI): domain Eukaryota; kingdom Metazoa; phylum Chordata; class Actinopteri; order Siluriformes; family Siluridae; genus Kryptopterus; species Kryptopterus vitreolus. The sequence goes on along the minus strand of JACRUU010000011.1, from coordinate 5,112,610 downwards.
ACAATTTCATATAAAATCAGTGCTTTAGACGACGGCACAATTTTCAACACGAAACATGATTTTGACTTGAATGACGATGATCAAACCTTAGAAGGTTAACTTAAAGCGCCACCTAGTGGACAAATGAAAGTAATCAAAAATGCAATCAGTTACTTTACTTGTATAAAGTAATTGAAAAAATACACTACTTATTACTTATTATAACCTTCCCAACACAGTGCCCTATGGAACAACGTGTACGGCATTCTGAGCGTAATTAGCTCACTATCAGCGATAACGAAAACGACCTATTCCACAATATTAAACCAGTGCAACTAAAAAAAAACATAATACATTTTTGATTAAGATGTGTATTTGCGATGAGACGATAAAATGTTGGCGCTACCTCAAAGAATCAGAGAAAGGCTTTAATAGTGTGTAAAGTCTTGACCTCAGACCTCAGAAACGAGTACATTCGAAGGTCACTGACTTCCATTTGTGTGCTTTTACAGACTTCAAGAGGAGATCCATCAGAAAGAAGAGGCCGAGAATAACCTCTCTGCATTCAGAGCTGTAAGTCCTTTGACGTGTCCTTTATATTTGGATAAAATGTTCATGCTTTCAAACCTTCAAGTCCGATTTATTTTTCTTTTCAAATAGTTCATTTTACATTCGTTTAGTTGTAAATGTGCTTTTCTTTAGGATGTCGATGCTGCCACTCTCGCCAGGCTGGACCTGGAGAGACGTATCGAGAGCCTTCATGAGGAGATTGCCTTCCTCAAGAAGATCCACGAGGAGGTGTGTGTGTGTGTGTGTGTGTGTGTGTGTGTGTGTGTGTGTGTATGTGTGTGTGTGTGTTTTACTGACCATTCATTTAGTGACACGCACATTCTCTCTCGGTCAGTCACAAACGCCATGCCAATATTAGCAGACTATAAACGCTTCGTATCTGCTCTATTTCCGTCCAAAAGTAATCGCTTAGTTTATAAAAGGAAAGAAGTGTACAGGCATTCGCACGAACACACACATTCCAAATCTCTAAAGGTTAGAGTGTTTCATGTTCTCTATTGACATTTAAAGCTAAAACATGGTGTGTGTGTGTGTGTGTGTGTGTGTGTGTGTGTGTGTGTGTGTGTGTGTGTGTGTGTATATGTCAGCTATGCTGTGGCAGGGAGGGGGCAGTGCAATGCAATGGAACAGATGTATTTCTATAATTAAAACCTGTGAGAGAGAGAGAGAGAGAGAGCTTCACACTTTGCATGTAATACAGAATAGGAAAAAAAGTCACCTCCCACATTGTTTCACAGTGCACTTCAAAAGGACTAGTTTATATGCATATTTAGCTTTAAAGATTGGCTATTAAAGGTCAGCTCCAGAAATTATAATTGTTCTTGTTTAGAATTATATAACAGAGAATTTTACAGACAGGAAAACTGTGGAAGAAAAATCCTACAATAAGTTATTAAAATATATATGAATATGATATATATATAGGAATATATATTATATATATATATATATATATATATATATTCATTCATTCGTCGTTTATTCATCTTCTACCACTTTATCCGATCTTTATTAGAGCATGTGCCTATCTCTATGGGCATTAAGGCAGGATACACCCTGGATGGAATGGCCAACCCATTGCAGGGCACACACACACACACTCACACACATCACACACACACCCCAACACACACACACACACACACACACACACACACACACACATTCACACACATTCACACACTAGGGACAATTTTCCAAGGTGCCAATCAACCTACCGTGCATGTTTTTGGACCGAGGAGGAGGAAACCCCCCGGAGGAAACGGAGAACCCGGAGGAAAAACCCCCACCCCCTGAGGCACTCCACACACACACATGGCCGAGACGGGAATCAAACCCGGACCCTGGCGGTGTGAGGCCACCGTGCCCCCCCCTCCCATATATATATATATATATATATATATATATATATATATATATATATATATATATATCTATATATATATATATATATATATATATATATATATATATATAGATATATATATATATATATATTCTTCAAATCCTAAGAAAATGAAAAATGCTTGAAGGAAAAAAAAAAAAACACTTTGTGCAGTTGCTTATATTAGAATATTTACATTGAAGTGTGTAGCAAAATTGAATGTTAAAATGATACACCTTAAAGAGAAATCAGCCACTAACCCAAAACCCTTCACTGTGTTAGAACTATTTAATTCACTATACATGGTATAAATATATATACTTATATATATACTATATATATATATATAGATATATATATATATATATATATATATATATATATATATATATATATATATATATATATATATATATATATATATATCACAAACTTGTACATGTACACTTCACATTTTTTTGAGGAATCCACAATGTCTTTTGGTCACCTTTATATGTACAGGAGATTCGTGAACTGCAGAGCCAGATGCAGGATACTCAGGTCCAGGTCCAAATGGACATGTCCATGCCTGACCTGACTGCTGCTCTGAGGGACATCCGCACCCAGTATGAGGCCATTGCAGCCAAGAACATTTCAGAAGCTGAGGAGTGGTACAAGTCCAAGGTCTCCAGCACATTAACACGTAGCAAATATTTATCCCCGTAAAATAAAACACGATTATATTCAAAACAAGAAGTCACAGCTGTGTATTGATGAAATATTGTCTTTTGTATGGACTACATTTGACTTCTTTCTTCCCCAGGTATCAGATTTAAACCAAGCTGTAAACAAGAACAACGACGCGCTGAGACAGGCCAAGCAGGAGACCATGGAGTTCCGCCACCAAATCCAATCTTACACTTGCGAGATCGATTCCCTTAAGGGCACCGTAAGTCTACTTGGATCTTACAACTCTCATAAGGAACAACTATCAGTGCCAATGCAAAGATAAGTACACAGGATATTTATACAGATATTAGCAGGCTTTTATTAGTTTGTTCGGGGGTTTGGAAGAGATAAAGAGGCTTGTAGTGATATAACGAAAGCGAGTGGGAGTTCAGTGGTGGAGGTATTGGCTTCTAGACTGGAAGATCGCAGGTTCAAGTCCCACCACCACCAAGCAGGCCCTTGAGCAAGGCCCTTAACCCTCAATTGCTCAGTTATATGTCGCTCTGGATAAGGGCGTCTGCCACATGCTGTAAATGTAACAAGATTTCTGTCTTTTTTAAAATATCGTTCTTCTTGTATTATCTCTCCCTCAGAACGAGTCTCTGATGAGGCAGATGAGGGAGATGGAAGAAAGGATGGGGCGCGAGGCTGGTGGCTATCAGGACACCATTGCTCGTCTAGACGGTGAGATTGCCAAAATGAAAGACGACATGGCGCGTCACCTTCGCGAGTACCAGGAACTTCTTAATGTCAAAATGGCCCTGGATGTGGAGATCGCCACCTACAGGAAGTTGCTGGAGGGAGAGGAGAGCAGGTGATAAACAAATCTTTCTCGCGTTTATTTAAAGTATTTCAATTTACTAAACATTTTATTATTTATTGCTATTATATGATTTATTATGACATCTTATATGACATAATTCTTATATGACATTTTAAATGTTAGGATCTCTCTGCCACCGCAGACATTTTCCTCCTTGAGCTTCAGAGGTGATGCAAGAGGTAAGGCGTTTGTTTCTATTGGAAATCGAGCTACTGATATTGTCCACCAGAGGGCGCAAACATGTATTATAATAAATGATAAAAGCATTTATAGGCAAGTTTAGCATGCTTGACATCCAGTAGGGCCTAGGATGATCCTGTTACATTGTGATAAAGTATGAATATATTATAATAATACACGGGATGCAGCACATATAACAAACAACACAATCATTTTAAAATAACACCTTAAATCCTGTTATTAAATTATTAAACATTAAATGTACACAGCATTCCATAATATATTAAAAATACAGGCTTTACAGGGCGAGTTATTATTGTGTTAGATATTGTTATAGTTATTATTACAGTTCTTTAATAAAAGAGCCTAGCACTGATAACAGATCTAATCAGATCGAATGGTGATTGTGGGTTTCACAGAGAGCAGCGCAGACCATTTCTCCCAGTCACAGCCACGTTCCTCTGAGGTCCACTCCAAGAAAACGGTTCTGATCAAGACCATCGAGACCCGTGACGGAGAGGTAACACATGCCCACAAACACACCTCTCTCTTAGTCATCGATTCATCACATTAAACGAAACGGCGTATTACTGTTCCATGTGTGTAATCATCAGCTTCATTATTTTTTCCATTCGCCCTCTAGTCTAAAACTTCTCACGAGGCAATGAGTGCCATGAGCGCTCAGTGTGTAAGTTCAGCAGCAGTTCTACCTTTTATGTCACGCCTCCTTCCGCTCCTTCTCTAACTTCCATTTGGAGATTATTATTATTATTATTATTATTTAAATGACACTGGATTCAACAAATGTGCCTGAGGCACTGTAGGCATGCATCATCATCATTAAAATCCACTCAATACTCATAACGGTTCCTCTTCCTGTAGTGATTATGGGGGGGGGGGGGTAAGAAAAATCAATTCTCAATGCAGAATTTATTATTAAATTTATTAAAGATCTGCACTGGACCTATTATTCATATTTGACACAAATTTGACACGCATCGATTTTGCATTCACACCACAGTGCATCTGTTCCCGCACTTTATTTACTTCACATGTCTTCTAAATCTTTTCCCTTTTTTTTTTTTTTTATTGTATTGTATGCATCTTCCATCTGGCCTGTGAGTGATCTTTTCTTGTCTTCTTTTGAAGGTTGTCAGCGAATCCACACAGCACCAGCAGGACATTAATTAAAAAATGGAGAAGAGAAACAAGAGATGCAAAGAGAACAACAGCATATAAATCCAGACATTTCCAAGCCACATATGCCTTCCCTATATATATATATATATATATATATATATATATATAGATATATATATATATATATATATATATATATATATATATATATATATATATATATATAACCTCAGTGATGTTATGACCTACGATTCCAGGCAGCTATGAAAGCATAAAGGACTCTAAGCTGAAAGTGTGTAAATGCCAAACGATTGGATTGCGAATGTAGATGAAACTATAGAAGCCATTTGTTAGAAGGAATGTCAATATTCAACTGGCATATCTCAGAATTTTATATGCAAGTGTGTGTGTGTGTGTGTGTGTGTGTGTGTGTGTGTGCATGCTTGTGAGTAAGTGGGTCAACGTGCACATCATGATTTACTGATTACCACCATATGAGGCCATTTTCATTAAAATGAAACTTGAAACAATTGCCTGATGGACTGCATAATGTGATCACGGAAATGTTGACGTCTAAGCAACATCCCTGGTGAGGATTTACAGATTTGGGAACGGGAACCTACAATAATAATAACCTGTAACCTTATATCAAATATTGGCTTTTTTTAAATGTAAAAATTACAATAAAAATATTTTTTAATTGTGAAAATAAATAAATAAATTACCGTATTCCATTAAAGAGTGTATAGTGAGACTGTAGGGCTTTGTAGTCTTAGTCTCAGAGGCAGCAAGATTTACAACCAGCAGATTGCAGACACGTCACAGTTGTTTGGACTCGGGTTGAAAAGCTACACACACAGGCATCTGTCCTTTACCGATAAGATTAAAGACATATACCTGCAAACAATGAGTGGACACATAAAAACCATATACAAAAGGTTGTTGACAAGCCACCATAATGACGCTAACCATCCATATGCATCCATTTTAAAGAGGTTAGCACAATTGCATGTGATTTACACCACTTCTATGCTCTTCGAACAATTCAGTCAGCCTGCATACACTGTGTAAATGGGACATCCATCCCTAATGCTTAAAAATAAAAGGAATCAGGTCTCGAGTATACTCAAACCATGCCAGAAATAAATGTCTCCTAGCGCATTAAGGATCTACACATTTTTTTTAAGTAGTAGCAAATGTGGTTAATCGCCAAACTCCTTTTCAATAACGTCATGCTTCATTTCACCAGGCAAATGTCAGCCGAGTAGACCAGGGAGTGGGGGGAAAAAAAGTGAATTTGAGCAATTTCTATCACCGTGACCTTTCCAATTCACGCCTTATAAATAACGTCTCCTTATTCCTTATCCTACAAAAACATGCATCTGGATTCACTGTTCTAATCAGAGCTGGGGCTTGGCATCTGCGCAGAGCATTACGATATAGACGAAGACGATAACAGCAAAAAAAAAATCTCTCGCTCGTCATCAGACTACAGGTTCGGGTAGGAGCAGGTGCTAATAGCCTCTCTCGTTTTGAAAGATAGCAGTCTAGACAAATCCTCCAAAGACTACGGATACATTAGCAGCAGGAACCTGAACATTGGGTTGTAATGGAGAGATCAAAATCAAAGCGGTTTGCATTTCTCTCATCATGGGGTTGGCCTGGGTCAAAGCAGACACGTGGAGAGAAAAAAAAACACACGAAAAATACCTAAAGGAGTTGAGGGATGGTAAAGTTTAAAGCATAAAAATGGCTCTTTTCATCACAGGGCATCTGGATACTGTATGTGATAAAAGATCAGTGATTCCTACTGGAATGGAATGTAGTAGAAAGTAATGGTTATGCAACAAAGCTTGGGTTTTGTCTCACATGGTAATCGGAGTGGGGACATCGGTGGGTCCACGTTATTCGAGATTTCTCTCGCGTTTAAACAGCTTGACTCTTTTCCTCTGCGAGATCATTTGTTTACTCTTGAAATCCTAAGAAAAACATAAACATGCAAAGCGGACAGCAATTGGAAAAGACATGCGGATTAGTGTGGTCAAAAATATCAATAATTCGATAAATATCAATGCTGAAATATTTGAACGGTACCAATACTAATTTCCCGAAGTATCGATATACATCGATATATATTTTTGACAAACACCACATGTGACCGCAGTGCCTCTTTCTTCCTTGTCTCTGGTTAAATAGCATAAGTGACGCTAACAGAAAGATGGCTAATGCGGCGCAGACTCCGTGTCCGGCTTTGGTTGATAAAGAACACAGCAGGTGTGATATCTGGAAATATTTTGGATATGAACATGGAAATGAAGATGGACATTTCACAAGGACACAAACAAGCCAATATGCGAGTGTTGCTAAAGAGCAGCGCTAACAAAAGGCGCTAATAACAACATAATACTTCTGCATTATGTTGCAGCTGCAGCTGATAAAAGTCATGCAGCAGCGTTTTCGGATCATTTGTATTATTGAATAATTAACTAAGGTATTGTTGCTGATATGAGTCTTTTTTTTCGCCGTAAATGTTAAATGCGAATGTATTTTTTTTTTGTATTTGTACGTTTTTCACCATAATTCTTTAAGTTAATTTGACAGAGAAATCTTCGAAGCAAATACTTGTGAATTAACTTGTGTTTATTTAACTGCATTCTTCTTCCAATAAAAAAAAAACAAAACAAACAGATTTAGCCAGTAATATTGTGGCAGATTTTTTTCCTCCGTGGTATCGAAAATGTCGATATTTTTCAAGGTATCGTATCGGACCTGCTGTTTATCCCTCATCCGTGCAAATTTACTGGGACAAAATACAATTTTAATTTCCAGGAGGAAATTACTGCACCCCGCCTTTAATTAAACGTGCTATGGCTGAAGTCAGTGGCATTCATGATGTATATGTGAAACCGTAAATTACCGGGACGCCAAAACAAAAACAAACAAGGTAATTAATTAAAGTATCACAACACGTACAGAATATGAAGTTTTTTAGAAGCACTTTATCATACACATGTTTGTACAAATACATGCAATAATAATAATAATAATAATAATAATTAGCAACATAGGATCATCATCTTCGGACGCACTTCATCCAACAGTCATTTTAGACAACGAAAACGCGGAAATAAAAATCGACCCAGCAGACACGTAATGACGCCGCATCAGCATTCTGATGTAATCAAGTAGTAATCCGGGGGGGGGGGGTACACAATACAAATCATGACACTAGTGGTATAATATGTACAAATATGTTCAGCTAAATGTACAAAATGTCCAGGGGAGGGGGGGGGGCAGATGCTGCTGTGGTAAAAGACAGTAAACAAAACAGAGGCTTAGTGTCGGACTTCTTTACAGTTCCGAGAGCGGACAAGACCGATAACTGTGCGACACGTCGACCGGAGGAAGAGGCAAGATGTAAACAAATACAAATAAGACAAATTATCACGTCGACCTCCTTTTCCGTACCCTGCACATGCAACAACATATGTAATCCCTGTTTAATGTGGCTGGTCCACTACTGTAAATCTTCAACCTCTTGTTCGATCAATACCTTGGGTCTCATTGGAAAAACCATCACAGTAGACAAGGACACTTTAAATCATTTGTATAAAAACTCCCGCAGTGTTCACAGTGTTACCTGCATCATTAGGGTAATCCTGTAATGCCTTATCCCCAGCAGGTATAATGGGAGTCGCTGCATGAAGCTTTAACTAAGCCGTATGGGACGTAATTAGAGCTAAACTCGGTCTTTAATTAGACAACGAACGATGCCTTAAACCCCCGGAAATCACCTGACCAGGGCGAAACCAACACTAGCTAGTACACATGCTCGGCAGTATATATGATCCAGTAAGGGGCCCCTGAAGAGCCTTTCCTTGAAAGAGTGCACCGGAGGTTCGGACCGTTCATCCTAAAAAATTAAGCGGACGGGTTTTCTTCGGGTGTAAAATGTACCTCTGGCCCCTATCTGTACTGTAAACAACAATCCAGTGAATAGAGTGCATTGCCATAACTGGGCATAATTGTCTCCGGCGCCCAGTGGAAGAGTGTTCTAAAGTCTTCAGCTGTTAAACATGCTGCTTGTGCGTATGATTTAAGGGAATGCTTCGGAAGCCGTATTTGGTCCAACGCACAAACGTCTTTAAAATGGCTGCTGCAGTAATGAGGCCGTTCCGCTTGCCGAGGGATGGTGTACGGTCGAATAAAGGTCCGGAGCGCCAAACATCCACACACCCACCCACCCACACAAACAGTACAAGTATGCACACACCCGAAACAGCATACAGTTTCAATCAAGAAAACCATTTCAGTCTGAGCCCTGATGAATAAGGCTATTGGCGAAAAAACTCCTCCTCCTCCTCCCCTGGTGCATCACTTATTACAAATGGCATGTGGGGGGTGTTGGGGGTTGGGGAGTCCCTTGTATAAATACTTCTGAGGGCTGCATAGGAGCAGGCCGGGTTGGAACACTAAACTGAACACAAGGGGGCAGGATCACACTCTCACTGCTGGCCCTGTATGGGCAGTCAGAGGGACCTGAGAGCCGCAGTCATAGTCTATATCCACCGTATGCGAGCTGCTAATCAATCTGCCATGGGAGTAGCCTCGTCTGTCGACGTGTCTGTCCCGGAAATGCTGAATATAGCTCTGGAAGAGAAAGAAAGATACGATTTATGATGAAGGACCAACAGTTGGAATATATATTAGTATCGGCACTATGAACAAACGCGGAGATATAGCTATGCATGGAGGAGAATTTTACCGGAGAGAGTACATCTCCATCATAGCGGCGGGTCGGGGTGGGTTTCCTGCGATACGTGGGTTCTTGATGCTGGACTTTTGCCGGCGGGTTGGTGGCGTGCGGGTTTGACTGGGGAGGATGGTGGTATTTCGGCTTTTGTTTCTGCTGCTGCTGCTGTTGCTGCTGCTGCTGCGGTTTCTGTTGTTGCTTTTTCTTCTTTTTCCTGCTCTCCTTTCTCTCCTCCTTCTGGCGGATCTTCATCAGCTGCAGCCGCCTCTGTTGATGACTGATGAACACTTTATGGAGGAAGGAGTAGGGAGTGGGGTGGGGCGACGAGAGGGAGTGAGAATCAGAGGGAAATGCACAGTGAAAAAAGAGAGAGAGAGAGAGAGAATGGTGAAAAAGAACAAACTGCTTCAGATGCTCATTTTCCCACACCGGTTCATCTCGATCCATCGCACATACAAAACGTTCCCCCGATTCGTTCACTTTAGTTTGGCGAGGAGTCGGATCTCTCTCCCACTGATCTGCCGGCGCGATGCCAAAACAAACTGGAGAATGTTTTGACACTTTCTGCCGCTTCACGCGGGCCTAAAATCGGCGGCCGCGTTCTGTTCCTTCGCTAAAAGAGGCGGCGGGATTATTTTTGTCCTTTTACTCTGTTGTGGCTCGACAGATACGAGTCCCATCTGTCAGAGAATTCACATAATGAGCTCGTTCTCTCCAAAACACACACACACACACACACACACACACACACACACACACACACACAAACCCCTCCACCCCATGCTCATATTCACCCACCCCTTTCTTTATTAATGCCCCCCCCCCCCCCATTACACTGGGGCCCCAGCTTGTCACTATGGCAACTGCCCCAGCACTACTGAAGCGTCCTCCCCTCACACTATAATTCTGAGGCTGTGCGTGACAGTTTAATTGTTATTTTAACACGCCTGCTAGCTCGCTTTCCTCACAAAGACGTTCCGCAGACACCGTGCGTAATATACGGCGGAAGACGGAGACCTATACGCTTGGTCACCCGCTGCACATTAGGATCTGGTTCTCCTACTCGTCTTTTTTTGCGCCGACCATCCCGACAAGCCGCGACAAGCATCTCCGTGCTTAACAAAAGCCTCGCACTGTACCACATGCTCCGGATCACAATCCTCCCACTACCAACATGCTATTTATTGCTGGATCGAGTTTCTTGGGAACCGCCAAGAGTGCGTACACTGGTGGAAAACGCAGGGCAACTCACAGAGCGATGCTCTCTCCGCTGGCACAGTATATTGTACAGTAGAATTTAAACAAAACACACATTTAACTATAAAATCAATAACTTATGTTACATACTGCAATTTGTCACCCGTATTTATTACTGCAATTTAAACATACAATTCTTTTTTTTTTTTTTTTTTTTTTTTTTTTTTTTTTTTTTTTTTTTTTTTTTTTTAAATGGGGGGAGGAGGTGCAGCTCAGTCGTTTTACTGATCGGAAGGTCAGGGGTTTCGAGCCCCGGTATCGCCAAGCTGCCACCCTTGGGTCCTTGAGCGAGGAGGCCCTTAAGCCTCTGTGCTCCAGGGGCGTCGTATCGTGGCTGACCTTGGGTTAAAAAAAAACGCTGGGATATGTGAAAATTTTTTATTTCACTGTGCTGTAATGTATATGTGACAAATAAAAGCTATTCTAATAAACATCCTTGTGTCTGCCCAAATGAAGCCTTGCATGTTGTGCTGTGGTCCTGTGAGAATTTGGATTTGTTCCACCATATACATTTGGCTTATAGCAGGCATGTAAATAGAAATCGACATATTCTGCAATACACTGAAACATTGGTTTCATTTTCCACTGAGGGAAAACCCAGAGTGGTGAAACAGAAAAAGCGTTTGCCCTCTCGAATTTAAATACTGAGGATAACACGGCCATCTGTGGCCAGGATTCCAAGAGAGCGAGACTGGCAAAGCTTTTTTTCCGGGTGGGAGGGGGTGTTAAAGTCTCTCTTTTCTATCAATCATACTGTCACTAGACAGTCATGGTTGTCGGAACTCATTCATGTATAAGAGGTGGATAAAGTTCTTCCTGGTAGCTGCGGTATGCAGTGTTGGGAAGGTTACTTTGGAAATGTAATAGATAATCGATTACAAATGACCCGATTTATAATGTAATAAGTAGCTTTTCAATAATGTTATAAAAGTAAACTAACTGATTACATTAGATTACTTTCAAGCTTCTAATGCATATTTCCAAACATTTACCGTAAATTCCGGACTATAAAGCGCACCGGGATATAAGCCGCATCTGCTCTATTTAAAAAAAAAACCAAAAAAATTCATAAATAAGCCGCACCTGCATACAAGCCGCATCCGCTTTTGAATTGTAAATGTACATGTATGTACCTAAATAGATCCTTTCCTAACCTGTATTTTAACACGGTGTAACGGTGGACGCTGCACAGAGACGCGGAGATCCGGAATTCATACAAAACAGGATTTATTAGAATAAAGAACTCAGGAGACGCCGCTCATACGGAGCGGCCAGACAGGCTAGGGAGCCTTGCGCTCTGCGCACCGTGGTACCGGGAGTACCGGAGACTTGGAAGTCCGTGAATCGGGAACAGACAAAGGTTAGGCATAAACATATATTGAGCGTCCGTGTCCGCGACACTAGGTATGTGCTACGAGCCCGGACGGGGATTGTAGAGTGAACCGGGCTTATATCGGGAGAGGGGAAATCAAGAACAACTTTGGCTGATTTGTGCGTGTGCATGTGTCTGTGTGTGTGTGTGTGTGTGTGTGTGTGTGTGTGTGTGTGTGTGTGTGTGTGGCGGGGAAGGGGGGGGGGGGGGGTAGCAGGGGAGGAAGAGAGAGAGAGAAAACTTTACTGATTAAAACGGGACAGAACCAAGAGAAAATAAGCGCTATTTATCTTCATTTCTCCTGTGTGTTGAAATGACGTCACCTTAACCTTGTAAAGATAGAGTTTGTCCTCCTTCTATCCGCTTCTACCCACTTATATCTGCTAAAGAGGAACTAGCGCATTCTTCTTCTTTGCATTTATTTTGTGTTAGTTTTGATTCTAATTCCGGTTAGAGCCCCTAGCGGTCTGGAAAAAATCTGCAGACATAGCCGCACCGTATTATTAGCCGCATGGTTCAAAACCTAGGAAAAAAGTAGCGGCTTATAGTCCGAAATTTACGGTATAACTTTACAGTTAACCTTACAGTAGTAAAAATCTTTCACCACTTGAATTAAGTTTATATTAATTAAATTGGTAAGAACAGCCACAACAAGGCGAGACTTCATCATTAAAAATATATATATTTAATATGGAAGATCGGATAAAACGGTAGAAGATGAATGAATGAATGAATATATTTAATATAGTTTTAGAAATCAAATCTTTGTATAGCTACAACAGGACACACTGGCAAGTAACATGGAGGAGGCGGGAATCGAACCCCCAACCTTGGAAGTGTGAGGCAAACAAATAATAATAATAATTTAAAAAATAATAATAATAATAATTATTATTATTATTCAACATATCCTAGGTTTTTAAAGAAATTGTTCAGATGTTACCCTATTTGTAATCATAAGTAACTGTAATTTCGCCTCACACACCGCCAGGGTCCAGGCTAAATTCCCGTCTCGGCCATGTGTGTGTGTGGAGTTTGCATGTTCTCCCCGTGCCTCAGGGGTGTTTTTTCTCCGGGTTCTCCGGTTTCCTTCCGGTCCAAAAACATGCACGGTAGGTTGATTGGCACCTTGGAAAATTGTCCCTATGTGTATGAATGTGAGTGAGTGTGTGTCCTGCGATGGGTTGGCATTCCATCCAGGGTGTATCCTGCCTTAATGCCCATAGACGCCTGAGATTCCCCACAGACTCCCCGTGACCCAAGGGAAGATTGGATAAAGCGGTAAAAGAGGACATATATTCATTCATTCATTCATTCATCTTCTACCGCTTTATCCAATCTTCCCTTCGGGTCACGGGGAGTCTGTGTCTGGGGGAATCTCAGGCGTCTATGGGCATAAATAAAGGCAGGATACACCCTGGATGGAATGCCAACCCATCGCAGGACACACACTCACACACACATTCATACAATAGGGACAATTTTTCCAAGGTGCCAATCAACCTACCGTGCATATATAATATATATATTATATATATATATATATATATATATATATATATATATATATATATATATATATATATATATAAATATAAATATCTCATCTTATATCAGAATTTCGCTCTGATTAAGAAAAGTTGCCTTAACCAAACCTCAGCTTATTTGGAAAAAGACAATGATTTGGCTGGTGTACAAATCCTCCGGCGACACATGCAGCTCGACGGTGGCTCGGACTAAGCCGCTACGGCAGAACGAGTTTTCTTTCCACACGACCGACATCACAGGGAATAATTAACTGGGACGGCCAGAAAATAGAGCATCATCATAGCCCTTTGCTCCACATCTAACCGCAGTGGACAGTAGCGGGATGTAGTGCATATTATGTAATGCATTTTAAACTCCCTCAGGATACAACAATCCTTTATCCTCGCTATTATCTCCATGTGCAGTGTGATTCCAGGATTGTAGTTTCCATTGCATCACTTAAAAATACATTAAAAACTTTTTTAATAAAAAAATAAAAAAAAAATAAAGGCTGCATTTCCATTTAAAAATTCCAAGTTAAGGGGTTTGATCATTTTTTTCACACAGTCCTGTTAAATAGCAACTATTTAATAATGACGTCAAGCCATTAAGTTAACTTTCTAATGATTAAAAAAAAAAATACTATTTTCAAAACAATCTTATCATCATCACCAATAATAAAGGAAAAGGAACGAGTGTAATTGCTTCCCAGGAATGTATTTGGAGCGTTTGATGATCTTTTGGTGGTGAGTGGGTTCAGGTTCTGTGAAATGACTAAAACTTTACAATAGTAAGTAAGTAAAGGTTTCCCATAATAACCAGTAATTAAGTAAGAACTGCGGAATGGAGGCGTTTGAATAGATTAACGTGATAGATTAACATTAACATGGGAAAAAAAATCAATATTAAAAGTATTTTGTTAATGTAAGGGGTCGTTAGATTGGACTGCTGCAGATAGCAGTGATTTAAATCTGTTTTAAATGACCCTCATTATACACACACACACACACACACACACACACACACACACACACACACACACACAGGTTCTCCACGAAAATTCTAACTAAATTTCATCGCAAACGAACCTTTATCACGTGAAAAAAACGCAAAGCAAATGCTGGTCATGTGACTAATAAAGACTAATAATGCAATATCGTCGCAGAATAAAAGCCAGACTAAACAAAATGTTATAACGTTATTTTGTCTCGTTTAGTTGCGTTATCTTTATTTGGAAGTATTTTTTTAAACCTTTTTAAAACCCAACGTAGACCCAACGTAAATGCTATTTGTGTGACGATGATTATAATTAATTGTACAATGCAATATCAGTGGCGAATTAAAAGGAAACAATATTGACTGGGTTAAACAGAATCACATTACTAAAAAGAGACTCAAATACAATTTTTCATTGAATAAAACTGGACAAAAACGTTTTTGTTGACTAAAAACCAGACGAGAATCTCCTCAGTTTGCGCTGACTAGACGAAAATAATTCAGTCTAAAATGAGTATGAACGTGACTAAAAGCGAATTAAAAACTAAAATGACAGCTTCGACTGGGGAAGCGTCACACAAAAACAAGTAAAATTTAAACAGGACGCCAAAAACAACACTATCCATAGGTGTGTTGTGAGGGACACATTGCGTCTTTTTTTGGCTGGATAGAAGACAAAAGCGAGCAGGCTGTTGAATCCTACCTTCGGTGTGCGAGTATCCATCTGCGGTCACCTTCCACTGAATGAGGACACCCAAAAGGGCAAGCACGGGCCATACGCCCATCACCACCCACGTGTACCAACATACAGGCTGCGCCGGGGCCACCTTCACCCTTTCGTAGATGTAGCGGGTGAGTGCAAAAAGCTCCACGAAATAATCCACAGTGACGGTGACGATGGCCGAGCCGAACACGGCCGTGGAGAGCGTCGTGAAGCAGCGCTGCCACTGCAGGGTGAGCACGGCGAACAACATGCCCGAGCCCAGCAGCACGCCCAGCGGCAGCCACACCGTGCGCGGGTGGTAGAACTCCTCCAGCACTACCAAAGAGGCCAGGGCCACCAGCAAGCCCAGCAGCAGGCCCACCATGAAGAGCCCCACGCTGCGCACCAGCATGGTGACGAGGCCGCACAGCGTCCCGATGCCCAGCCCGATGCCCACGCTGGCCTCCACGCTGAGCTGCGTGTCCATCACTCGTTCCTTGTAGCACAGCATGAAGATAATGATGGAGCCGAACATCAGGCCTGTGAGGAACATCACCGCCTTAAAACACCGGTAGCCTAAGACGGACGAGAAAGGGATTTAGGGACACTTACACACACACACAAAAGGGAAATGTGTCACTCTATATAACTTGCTAATACAAATATCAACAAGATTTTCCAACCCCGGTCTTAAAACGCCATTTGTTGCAAAACTACTTCGCTGCGTCTTCACACTGCACCATGGGATAATGGAAAATGCATTTCAGTCAGGGCGATGAAAATGTGCTGCTTCCGCACAGCATCAAATCAACCGCAGCGTGATAAAAACGCGTGTACTTTTACCTACAGCCACTGCCGCTCCGTGGTTCGAGCAGCAGTGCGAGCAATTTTAACGCGCTGTGTAAATTTTAATGCATTGCATGAGAAATAATGGTATTTATGCTTCCAATAAATAAGTACATACATTTTAATCATTATTCAATGGATAAAGTGTCATGTGTTTGTTTCCCTTTGATTTCATTTGCCACAACTTGTTTCAGACATGTGACGTGTTTGAACAACTTTTTAAAAAATAATAAATGAAATCTTTTTTTGTTTGTTTTTTAATTGAAATGATGCGTGTATTTGAAAATCAGTGTTAGATTTTAGAGTTATCTGTAAATCTTTTTCAAATATTTTTTTATATTTTCTTCTTTTTTAGATAGTTTTTACATTAGATTATATTAGATTCAACTTTATTGTCACTGCACATGTGGGTACGAGGCAACGAAATACAGTTAGCATCCAGCCAGAAGTGCATTTCACTTTGCAATAATTAGTATATAACAATAAATAATTTGCATATACACACAGTATAAAGAAAAATATGGTTAATGCATATATAAACAGTAAAAAAAGGGAGGTAATACAGTGAGAACAAAAGGGCAGTGATAAGTATATGCAATATGTAGAATATGTGGAAATTTCTGTGGTAATATGTGGTCATTTTCACTGTATACATTGTAATGGTGTATAGGGGGAGGTAATATTGAGTAAATGAGAATTGATTAGTATATACACGATGTATAGAATATATTGAAAACTATATATATATATTTATTTTTTATTATATATTATATATGGGCACGGTGGCTTAGTGGTTAGCACGTTCGCTTCACACCGCCAGGGTCTGGGTTCCCTTCTCGGCCATGTGTGTGTCGAGTTTGCATGTTCTCCCCGTGCCTCAGGGAGTTTTTCTCCGGGTTCTCCGGTTTCCTTCCGGTCCATTAACATGCATGGTAGGTTGATTGGCACCATGGAAAATTGTCCCTAGTATATGAATGTGTGTGTGTGTGTGTGTGTGTGTGGTGTGTGCCCTGCGATGGGTTGGCATTCCATACAGGGTGTATACTGCCATAATGCCCATAGATGCCGGAGATAGGAACAGGCTCCCCGTGACCCGAGGGAAAATTGGATATAGAGGTAGAAGATGAATGAATGAATGAATATATCTATATATACACTCACATATATGAAGAACTCATATATATACACAGAAATTAAGTAGATTATACATACACACAGTTTACTTTATCTTTAGTCCTTGTGTTCTTGTCTACTTTTCGTATTGTGAACAGTTTCTGGGGTGACTCCATAGTTCTGTTGCACTTTGTGTACAATGACAAACTTCCATTCTACTTTCCATAAAAATCTGCATTTAATTGTAAAACTCATTTGTGTCAAACAAAAACATTTTACTGCGTTAAATATAAATTGGTTGAAAAGGGTGGTGGAATGTGTGGTACAGAGCAAAATGTGTGTGTCTGTGTGTTTGCGCCGCGTGTTTAAGCTGCAATTTGTCACAGCTGAAGTCCCCTCTTTTAACCTCTGCTACTTCTTCACTGACCCTTTCTCAATGGCACTGAAAGATGTGAAGATAAATTTCACAGTCCAGTGAAAGTGATAAAGCTCATTTAATGGACAGGGACAAGCGCAGGCCATCATTGTTATCGAATTCAAAAGATTATTAAATGACCCGAGTTTCTGAAGCAAACAGCTTTGTGTGGTGAAGCATCAACACCCGTTATGCTCAAAATGCTCCTAGTGAAGGTTGTGTGTGTGTGTGTGTGTGTGTGTTTCTGAGTGTGTGTTGCTTAACATACAATCAAATATGCTTTTTCTTTTCCAGCTACTGGATTCATTAAAAAAACGTTTTCAGTCAAAACAACAAACGCCACCTTGTCTGTCACACCACCTACCAAAGAAGCAATAGATGATACCGAAGAGGCAGCACATGGAGCAGACGACAGAAGGGACAACTTCATAACGCCGCTCAAGCTCCTCGTCACAGCTGAAAAGGTTGTTAGCACTCCCGCCCTGAGACGGCGGGGCAAGCTTAAAAGCCAGCAGCTGGGTCGTGGAGGTCATGATGGTCAAGTGGGAGATGTTGTGGTAGGCAATAAAGCGCTTGGGCAGGTCAGAAAAGGTCAAGAGGAATTTCCCATCCAATCAGATTCACCTGCAAAAAAAGAATTATGATGATCATGTGACGAAGCCTTAAAAAAAAAATATATATATATATACTGTATATATTAGAATCCAAATTTACAAAGTTCATATTAAGCTGTGCTTTAAAACTGTGCTTTAAAATTCATCCTGCTCATAGGCTTCTGAAAAAGCATACAGAGTTTATTTCCACACAGCGAATATACGCATTGCATTAGATTAGTGCTTGTTGTTAATTGCAGAATCCATCCAGGGTGTATATACTAAAGCAAATCAACTGTGCACGGGGAGGAATAAAACCCTGGTAAACTGCGTGTGTGTCTGTGCTGCAAGACATGGACAAAAATAGCATTACTATTATACTGCTGCACACTGCAATTTAATAAAACAAAGCGAGCAAGACCTGATGTGTCGGGTTATATAAAAAAAATAAAAAAAAATCTTTAAAAAGTCTTACATTTAACAAAAACCCACCAATTCTTTCTCAACAAATTAGAATACAAATTAAAACACCTGCAAAGATATATATATATAGCCGATTGGGTCGGAGCATCTATTCAGAATCTATCCAAAGTGGCCCATGGAGGATCAGTGATGAAGCGGAACAAGGTCCTGGGAGGTCATGGCTCGTAGATACATGTGGGGAGGTAAAGAAGAAACGTGTTGTCCAATCCAACAGACGAGTACTGTAGCAGAAATGGTTGAAGAACGGTTGTTGTTCAGGATTATTTCTGCAGAAAAAGTAGTCAAGGGCTCATAATATTATGACTGATCGGTGTATATATTCCTGAAATTCATTATCTGAACACGATCCAATCATTAATATGTGCCAGCAAAGCCGTCACAAACAAACCCATTGATCTGCAGACCTACGATATGAGGAAGTGTTTTTTCAAAACCATTTCTAATCAAAGTGAATACACGAGACACTTCTTGACCAATGACTCTTTCCCAAAGAGAACTAGAAGGCAAAAAACAAAAGACATGAAGCCCAATCCAGGTTTATTTATTGCTTTATATAACGGCAGAAATCAAGCACGAGTAAAAAGTAATGCATAATTCACTGAGAAAAACATTATGGTGTTAACCTACACCATACTTTTTGCATGATAATCTATAAAGATTTAAGGTCTAGTCATGTCGACTCAAGGAATAACGTCCTTTCACCGACACAACAAGCTCGATCAGCCTCGAGTGTGTTTTTGTTTCAGGGGATGTATTTATTGCCGGTGTCATATTGATCAATTGTATCATGTGCTTCAGTGTGGGGCTCTGGGCCCATCATTTCTGCTGCAGTGTGTGCATGTGCGCGCAAACACACACACCGGTTATTCTAATTTGTGAACAGCACGACGAGAATGTTCACAACAACCCAAATCATACGCGAGATATGCAACCCCCCTAAAAAGAAAGAATGGATGCCGTTGCTTTTAAATACGAGACAGCGCGGCAGTCTTGCTGCATAACTTGAAATAACCCTGAAAGTAAGATGTGTAAGAGAATTCTTGGAGTAGCTCCTTCAGCTACGCTTCTTTGATCTTGATCAGAAATGATACAAGGGTAAAAAAAAAAAAAAAAAAAAGATCGAACAAAACCCTCAAACGTCCTGCACACTCACTGCCAGGTGAAAGAAGCACATTAGAAATAGAGAAATCCATCTTCAGTACTCGGTGACCTGGCTGTGACCTGCACTTGCTATGGTCATGTGTATTTTTTTTAAGTGACTGTGGAATAGAAAACCCTTAATGATTACATTTACCTGGTTTTCAGACATGTTCGATAAGCACAATTATACTTATGAGTCACCGGTGCAATCACGTTACACAAATAAAAATGATGGATTTAGCCAGTGTGGCACATTCGCTCTCTGGGCCACACAGCAACTCGGTTCTTTATGGATTTGCTATATTTTTGGTATGGTGGTTTAGCAGTTAGCACGCTCACCTCACTCCTCCAGGGTTTGGGGTTCGATTCCCGCCTCCGCGATGTGTGTGTGGAGTTTGCATGTTCTCCCCGTGCCTCAGGGTTTTTTTTCCTCCGGTTCCCCCCCCCCCCCCCCCCCCCCGGTCCAGAAACATGCATGGTAGGTTGATTTGGCACCTTGGAAAAATTGTCCCTAGTGTATGAATGTGTGTGTGTGTTGGCACCCCATACAGTGTGTATACTGCCTTGATGCCCCAAGACATCTGAGATAGGCACATGTTCCCGGCAACCCGAGGGAAGATCAGATAAAGCGGTAGAAGATGAATGAATGAACAAATAAATACTGCAGGACCACGAAATTATATTCAACCGTAAACAAACTGTATACAATTTCCCTGTCTTTGCTACGACACATTAGTTATGATTAAAAACACAAGCAATAGAGGACTCTGTGGTAGCATGAAAGCAAGCGAAAAGTTGCAGCATAACCATCACCATGCCTTACTTCCTGTCTGTTGTCATAACAACCGCTGCATTATGGGATGCCTTTGGTTATACTGCACTTAGCAAGAGAGAGAAATGCCCGCCGCCATGGCAACAGGTCGACAACCAATCACTGCTTTAGCTCACCTTGCATTTTTCTTTTCTTTCTTTCTTTTTTTTTTTTTTTTTTTTTAAATGATCAGCGCTCACCCCTCCTGTCTTCTCCAACACTCAAGGAATCACAGTGCGATAGATAACAAATGTTACGCCACTGCCGTGCCGCTCCGCAACGTGCGTACGATGTTCGAAACAAACAAAAACAAAAGATTTATTTCCCCACGACAAACGCTCGCAGAAACGTGAAAGCAAACGACAAGACAAAGAATGCCACAAAGAAATCATTCGTCATCCAGCTCTTTCGCTACTCATCAGACCACAACACTGAGAACAACAGTCTCATCCGCACCATGATTACATGTCCATCATGATGAAGCACAACAAGCCCTGCTTAGCATGAAATGCTATCAAGTAGCACAGAGAAAAAGATTCAGCAGAATGAGCACGGACGACGCGCTATCGCGCACAGACTACCCATAGCCTTTTTTAAAATAAATAATAACAGCTTGAAACAATAAATTAATTATAAACAGGACAGGTTTATTAACTAACCAACAGCTAACGCCCAGCCTCCAAACAACAGCAGAGTATCCCGTTTCAGGACAACAATCTTTCCCTGCGCTAAACAACATGAGATCATTTTACGGCCATGTGGCGGGTATGGATGTAGTTTTATACCACATAGAGTGAAAAAATGGACAAATATAGCTTGAGTTAAAAAGTATAAAGTGATATAAAAGTGATATGCTTGATATAAAGTGTAAGCCGCTAGGTATTTGGCCTTACATGAGTGCAAAATGCCGCAAACAAAGAACGCTTTCAGAAATATAAATAATAATTTGTACATTTTTGACGGGGCACGGTAGCTTAGTGGTTAGCACATTCGCCTCACACTGCCAGGGTTCGGGTTCGATTCCCGTCTCGGCCATGTGTGTGTGGAGTTTCCAAGTTCTCCCCGTGCCTCAAGGAGGTTTTTCTCCGGGTTCTCCGGTTTCCTCCCGGTCCAAAAACATGCACGGTAGGTTGATTGGCACCTTGGAAAATTGTCCCTAGTGTATGAATGTGTGTGTGAATGTGAGTGTGTGTGCCCTGCGATGGGTTGGCATTCCATCCAGGGTGTATCCTGTCTTAATGCCCATAGACGCCTGAGATAGGCACAGGATCCCCGTGACCTGAGGGAAGATCGGATAAAGCGGTAGAAGATGAATGAATGAATGAATGAATGAATGTATATTTTTGTCAATTTACAAAAAGTGAGCGAAATATCTAAATCAAATCAATATTTGGTGTTACTACGTTTTGAAGAACTAGAAGTAGTGGAAGTGATGGCACGACCCCCACAGAGCCCTGTTCTCCACATCATGGAGTGTGTGTGGGATATACATGAAGAGACAGAAGGATGTGAGAACGTCTACATCCACAGAAGATCCGTGTTTACTTCTCCAAGATGGAACAACCAACCAGCCGAGTTCCTTCATAAACACTGTGTGTAAGTGTACCTAGAAGTATTACTGCTGTTTTGAAGGTAAAGTGTGTTCACACCAAATATGGGTCTGATTTCTCTTTTCTTCATTCCCCGCACTTCGCTCATTGATGAGAGTAAATAATTAACACATCCATTTTTGAAAGCATCCTTTGTTTACAGCATTTTTTCACACTAGTGTATATAATGAATAAATGGAAAAAAGCTCACCGTACTACACAGAAAACAAAATAAGACATTTTTTAAGACATACAACATGTACGCAATACAACACAAAGTATCTTATATGATCGTGTTACTTCAGGAAAGTCTCGTTTCATCACCGCAAATTCTGAATTAATTTATAAAATACAGTTTAAAGTAATGAATCTAAATTAACTGTATAACTAAAATCTGGCAGCATATGAATTTTTAATTACTAAAATAATACTTTTAATTACTAAAATACACTACTATATATAGTAGTGTATTCTAATAATTATATATACAGACGTGGACAAAATTGTTGGTACCCTTTGGTCAATGAAAGAAAAAGTCACAATGGTCACAGAAATAACTTTAATCTGACAAAAGTAATAATAAATAAAAATTCTATAAATGTTAACCAATGAAAGTCAGACATTGTTTTTCAACCATGCTTCAACAGAATTATGTAAAAAAATAAACTCATGAAACAGGCATGGACAAAAATGATGGTACCCCTAGAAAACACAGAAAATAATGTGACCAAAGGGACATGTTAATTGAAGGTGTGTCCACTAATTAGCATCACAGGTGTCTACAACCTTGTAATCAGCCATTGGGCCTATATATATGGCTCCAGGTAATCACTGTGTTGTTTGGTGATATGGTGTGTACCACACTCGACATGGACCAGAGGAAGCAAAGGAAAGAGCTGTCTCAAGAGATCAGAAAGAAAATTATAGACAAGCATGTTAAAGGTAAAGGCTATAAGACCATCTCCAAGCAACTAGATGTTCCTGTGAGTACAGTTGCACATATTATTCAGAAGTTTAAGATCCATGGGACTGTAGCCAACCTCCCTGGACGTGGCCGCAGGAGGAAAATTGATGACAAATCTAAGAGACGGATAATCCGAATGGTAACAAAAGAGCCTAGAAAGACTTCTAAAGAGATTCAAGGTGAACTTCATGCTCAAGGAACATCAGTGTCAGATCGCACCATCCGTCGTTGTTTGAGCCAAAGTGGACTACATGGGAGACGACCAAGGAGGACACCATTGTTGAAAACGAATCATAAAAAAGCAAGACTGGAATATGCCAAACTACATGTTGACAAGCCACAAAGCTTCTGGGAGAATGTCCTGTGGACAGATGAGACAAAAATCGAAGTTTTTGCCAAGGCACATCAGCTGTATGTTCACAGACGAAAAAATGAAGCATATCAAGAAAAGAACACTGTCCCTACTGTGAAACATGGAGGAGGCTCTGTTATGTTCTGGGGCTGCTTTGCTGCGTCTGGCACAGGGTGTCTTGAATCTGTGCAGGGTACAATGAAATCTCAAGACTATCAAGGAATTCTAGAGAGAAATGTACTAGCCAGTGTCAGAAAGCTTGGTCTCAGTCGCAGGTCATGGGTCTTGCAACAGGACAATGACCCAAAACACACAGCTAAAAACACCCAAGAATGGCTAAGAGGAAAAAATTGGACTATTCTAAAGTGGCCGTCTATGAGCCCTGACCTCAATCCTATTGAGCATCTTTGGAAGGAGCTGAAACATGCAGTCTGGAAAAGGCACCCTTCAAACCGGACACAACTGGAGCAGTTTGCTCATGAGGAGTGGGCCAAAATACCTGCTGAGAGGTGCAGATGTCTCATTGACAGTTACAGGAAGCGTTTGATTGCAGTGATTGCCTCAAAAGGTTGCGCAACAAAATATTAAGTTAGGGGTACCATCATTTTTGTCCATGCCTGTTTCATGAGTTTATTTTTTTACATAATTCTGTTGAAGCATGGTTGAAAAACAATGTCTGACTTTCATTGGTTAACATTTATAGAATTTTTATTTATTATTACTTTTGTCAGATTAAAGTTATTTCTGTGACCATTGTGACTTTTTCTTTCATTGACCAAAGGGTACCAACAATTTTGTCCACGTCTGTATATATATATATATATATATATATATATATATATATATATATATATATATATATATAAACCACTTGAAAGTGTTTCAACACTTATTATACTTGTGTACGTTTCTAAATAAACGTGATAGGTTGAAGACAACTTCCTGAATGCCCTTTGCGTCCAGACTTCTTTCTATCTGTCTGATAAGATTACACGGCCCTGAAATCTACATTTCACGCTAATGCACTTCGCATTAATCACAGAGTCATTAGCATACCAGTCACAGAGCAAGCACCGAGCATCTGTGAATCTAGTGCAAACACAAATGGCACTGTTTGTCATTCTCTGGTAACGGCTAGACTATGACTAGAGGAGAGGGTGTGTGGGGGGGGGGTTCCAAACTCTCTTAAAAATGATATACAATATACAAATGCATTCCGTCTCAATGACGGCTGCGAAAAGAAAGGTTGACAGAGCGAGAGAATCGTAAAACACTACTCGTTCCCATTCATAAACAAAGCACGTAGACACAAAGTAAAGGTTCGACACACAAAATGAACCGCAGAAACTTACAGAAAACAGTGACTCGCTCCAGTTTCTCAGGCGCGCACACACACACACACACACATACACACAACGGTCGGGCAGGCGAGCAAGTGACAAAGATAGAAGAGGAGCTTTAGACACTTATTCTGTAGCAGTCAGCACAGTGCTGGTTTCCCTGGCACCCACGACCTGCAGGACAGAGGAAAAAAGTGATGGAGAGATCCTGAGGTCAAATCTCAGAGTTGCTCACAGAGAAATAAGTGTGCATGTGCAAGACATAAAATTGGAGATTGTGCATAATTCTGTTGGTGTAAATCTGTGTGTGTGTGTGTGTGTGTGTGTGTGTGTGTGTGTGTGTGTGTGAGAGAGTGTGTTAAGACTGAGCGACAGGTCTCTGTTCAACCTCGTTAATCCTGTTCCGAGCTTCTGTTCCAAAATCCATTAGCACCAAAGGTCTTTCCCCTTCTCCTGACCTGAATGACATCAGCACACTAATGGGTGCATCTACATTGACGCCATTCTTTTTTCTCTCCCCCCTAATGTTGATTTGCACCTTATTTGTCCATTTCATATCATGCCTGCAAAATAAGCAGTGTTGGAACGGTTACGTTGGAAATGTAACAGATTACAGATTATAAATGACCCCTATTCAAAACGCGGCCATGTGTGTGTGTGGAGTTCGCATGTTCTCCCCGAGCCTCAGGGGTTTTTTCTCCGGGTTCTCCGGTTTCCTCCCGGTCCTAAAACATGCACGGTAGGTTGATTGGCACCTTGGAAAAATGTCCCTATTGTATGAATATGTGTGTGTGTGTGTGTATGAGTGTGTGCCCTGCGATGGGTTGGCATTCAATCCAGAGTGTATACTGCCTTAATGCCCATAGACGCCTGAGATAGGCACAGGCTT
This sequence comes from Kryptopterus vitreolus, assembly GCA_030449085.1. Taxonomy (NCBI): domain Eukaryota; kingdom Metazoa; phylum Chordata; class Actinopteri; order Siluriformes; family Siluridae; genus Kryptopterus; species Kryptopterus vitreolus. Next base: position 5,086,683 of record JACRUU010000011.1, on the reverse strand, counting down.
CCCGTGACCCGAGGGAAGATCGGATAAAGCGGTAGAAGATTAATAAATGAATCAGTTACTTTTATAAAGTAATTGAAAAGTTACACTACTTATTACATTTTGAATAGGGTCATTTGTAATCTGTAACCTATTACATATACAAAGTAACCTTCCCAAACACTGCTCTTCAATTACTTTATAAAAGTAACTAATTACATTTGATTACTTTCATTTGTCCACTTTATTTCAATTACGCAATGCCGTTACATGTAACTAGTTACTCCCCAACACTGTGTAGAAGATAAGCAGAAAAATAAATGGTTTATTGCCTGAAGGTAGAATTAGAAAGAAAAAGTCAATCAAAAAAACTAAAATGTTCTTAAAAGTGAATAAGATGTCAAAATGAACCTTAAAGTCATTAGGGTAGGGTTAAAGCTAATAGGGTAAGATATGTCTAAAGGTTAAAACCACCTTTAAAGTGTAGAGAAATTCTCTCTCTATTATTTACCACGTCAATATTCTTTCTGCAATGCTTTTTTGGGGAAAGAAAAAAAACAACAACTTGCTAAATAAATGTGTAATTCTTTTCACTCCGTTCCAAGACATAGGAATACTCCATGAAAAATAAACATTTAATGATTAACTAGAACGTGTTTTACAGCAAAACAAAAAAAACAAAAAGAAAACGACGGTGCGGCAGCGAGATAAACATCCTGTGTTCATGCGGAGATCTGTTAAGGTCCTTGGTGGTGCAATTCGAAACGCATTCACCATTATATCATGAGATCACACGTTCAGACCCTAACAATGCCCCCGACGTTACTCCCTAGAGGTTCAACAGCGTCTAAATGGCTCGGCTCACCGAAGGCAAGACAACAGAGCAAATCGATCGTGGCCATCTGTGAGCTCGCACATATCGAACAGGACATTTAGAGGTCTCTTTTAATTGCGTTTAGAAATAAAAAAATCAGGAAACAGTAGTAAAATGGTAGTAAAATGGTATCGCATTTGATTGCTGAGAAAGAATGGTTACTGACTGACACGCAACTGGCGAATACATTTTGTATTGTCCGGCTAATTTCGAACGGTATTTATTATAACTGATACATTTCTATTAAAGCTAATACATTTTTACTGCTTTAATGTATTGAAAATATAATGCCTTTATATAAAATATAATTGCCCGGAGACAATCCGGACTCAGCAATTATGGAGAATGGTTTTAAAATGTTTTCCAATTGCACATTTCACCGACATGCAGTAGGTTAAGGGTCGATGTTGTTTTGTGTTTGTGTATTTGTTTTGTTTTTGTCGCACACGATGCACTTTATGTGGCTAGGACGACTTAGTCTAGTCCTCAGCTCTATGTTGCACAAAAGGTTCTGGAGAAACATTGTCAGATTTTATTTTTTATATATATATATATATATATATATATATATATATATATATATAGAGAGAGAGAGATGAGAGAGAGAGAGAGAGAGAGAGAGAGAGAGAGAGATAGAGAGATAGAGAGAGAGAGAGAGAGCACTGAGCTTACGACAAAGCTGAGGATTGCCATACAGTGTCCAGAATGCACTGCAGCGTGAATGAGAGAAAAAACAAACACTAAATAAATACATTCAACAATTAACAAAGGTACGGAATTAAGGGACGTCTCCTCTACATTGCCGTAAACAGTTTTGCTTTCGCAAAACGAGTATCTCCGCACATCTTCCCGAGCCCTTAAGGGGTTTTGGTAAACGCTGCACCAGATGCTGTGTGTTTGTGTCTCATCAGCCATCTGATGCTTGATAGGAGCAATCACCATTAGCACTCTAATCATGGTCAAGCTGGTGAATACTTGCTCGGTGTATATAATCCTTCCGTATCCCTTCGATTTCTTTATTTTTTTCCCCCCGATGCCGAGCTTTACTACAGGATTTGCACTGAGCTCCGCGGTGCATCTGGTGGAGGGAAAACAGTGGGCATTTGATGTAGCTCTTGGCATTGAAATCCGACTGAGAGGCCCGTGTTTGACCCCCTCAATGAGATCCACGGCAGAGCTGAACGGGGAATTTGGTAAAGAACGTTATTCTAATTAAGACTTTATAACAACAATTAAAAAGAACGAATCGTTATTTAGGGGGAACAAGAATGAGCGATTGTTGTTTTTCCTCAAATGACTTCATCGCTGTAGACACTGATCTTTATTATTCCGCCGCTTCATTACGATTCCAGCAGATCGCACATAATAGGATTTGCGAGGAGGCCAGATTCGCCAGAAACGAGCCCGGAGTCTTCATGTCAATTTAAGTAGACAAGGATGGTAAGTAATGAAATTGTGGCTGAATTGTAGGCCTGTGCGACATTTTTCTTAACATGCACGCTCGCACACATGCACACAAAGGGACAGAATGACCCCTGACACACGCTTTGTCTCCAAATTAAATGCTTTAGTGGTTTCCACAGGCTTGAGCCTGATACAGAGGCTCTATTGAACTATTCTTGGCCTTGCTATATGGAGAGTCTCTTAGATCCATTGGAGCGGAAGAAAATAGTTCAGGGAAAACCTGGAAATGAGGGCGAAAGTCGGGCAATTTGGACCATGAAGAAGAAGAAGAAGAAGAAGAAAAGATGGACAGAACATCATCAGAGGGTAAAAGGCAAACAGAAGGGGCTAAACTCAACTAAATTCCTAAAATCCTTTTGCTTAGATTAGCATCATCCAGGCAATATAGCATTAAAAATGAAAGGCTTAATAAAATTAAACGGTTTACAGAAAGTATGCTGGAAAGACTGACAGCGGACAAAAGTTGTGTCTCCTACCACAATGTTGTAAACATTTTCACTTTGACAGATATAGAGATATATACCGTAAATTCTGGACTATAAGCCGCTACTTTTTTCCTAGGTTTTGAACCATGCGGCTAATAATAAGGTGTGGCTATTCTGCAGATTTTTTCCCGACCGCTAGGGGCTCTAACCGAAGAAGAATGCGCTAGTTCCTCTTTAGCAGATATAAGTGGGTAGAAGCGGATAGAAGGAGGACAAACTCTATCTTTACAAGGTTAAGGTGACGTGATTTCACACACAGGAGAAATGAAGATAAATACTGTAAATAGCGCTTATTTTCTCTTGGTTCTGTCCCGTTTTAATCAGCAAAGTTGCTGCTCGGTGCTCTCTCTCTCTCTCTCCTCCCTGCTCTTTTCCCCACACACACACACGCACACACACACACACACACACACACACACACACACACACACACACAAATCAGCCAAAGTTGTTCTTGATTTTCCCTCTCCCGATATAAGCCCGGTTCACCCTACAATCCCCGTCCGGGCTCGTAGCACATACCTAGTGTCGCGGACACGGACGCTCGATATATGTTTATGCCTAACCTTTGTCTGTTCCCGATTCCCGGACTTCCAAGTCCGCCACCGCTCCTGCTCTCCGGTACTCCCGGTACCGCGACGCGCAGAGCGCAAGGCTCCCTAGCCTGTCTGGCCGCTCCGTATGAGCGGCGTCTCCTGAGTTCTTTATTCTAATAAATCCTGTTTTGTATGAATTCCGGATCTCCGCGTCTCTGTGCAGCGTCCACCGTTACACCGTGTTAAAATACAGGTTAGGAAAGGATCTATTTAGGTACATACATGTACATTTACAATTCAAAAGCGGAGCGGATGCGGCTTGTATGCAGGTGCGGCTTATTTATGAATTTTTTGGGGATTTTTTTTTTCAAATAGAGCGGATGCGGCTTATATGCAGGTGCGCTTTATAGTCCAGAATTTACGGTATATATATATATATATATATATATATATATATATATATATATATATATATATATATATATATATATATATATATATATATATATATATACATATACACACACACACACACACACACACACACACACACACACACACACACAAATGCAATCTCAAAGCTGCACATTTCAGGCCTATAAACGGCAAAAAAAATGAAAGTAAATAACTGCAGACCTCTGGTTGCTTTATATTTCAGCTTAAACGCTACTAAGGATAAGACATGGCTATTCAAACATAGTGACACACTGACTGCTGGACATAAGCACAGATAACGAGGGGATTCACTAAACACCGCTCGCCAAAATCGTTCCACTGAGAACGCCATTACAAATCTCCTCCACACAACAACGAGCCACCTGGACTGCAGGAAAGGGAATTATGCAAAAGAAATGCTGTTTGTGGACTACGGTTCAGCGTTCAACACCATCATTAACTCCCCGCTTATCTCCAAGTTCCTGGGACTCAGCCCACGCTTGTGTCAAAGGATGTCCAACTTCCTGACAGACAGACCACAAGGGTGGGAAAACACAACTCAGCCTCCATTACTGTTAGAACTGGATTTCACCAGGGCTGTATTCTGGGCCCCCTGATGTACGTATATGATTTTACATATATCCTTTATATATATACACATATATATACATACATACAGACAGACAGACAGACAGACAGACAGACAGACAGACAGACAGACAGACAGATAGGTAAAAAAGGAGAACTATTTACTCCTGAACAACAAGACTAAGAAGTTAATAGTGGACTTCAGGAGGAAACAGGAATGATCATACCAAGTGACTATGATCAATACGAGGTTTCCGGTACTTAGTTGTTCACATCATGTAGTCACAAGAAGGCCCCAGCTAAACCAATCTGAGACGCTTAAGGGACTTAAATACTTTTTACACCTGCGCCATCGAGACCATAAAGCGGGCGAATCCTCCAGCGGGTGGATCGAGATCGATCAGCTGAACGTACCATTCACACGGAGCTCCCTGCCCTTCAGGACATCTACATCAAGTGGTGCTGGACAAGGACCAGAAAGGACCTCAGGCATTCCCAGCAATGAACTCTTTTCTCTATTGCTTTCAGGAAAGTGTTTCCGCTCTATGCAGGCAAACACAGAGAGAATTGGGGGGGGGGGGTTCGTCCCACAGGGCATTTGGAGTCTAAAAAAAGGAAGCGCTTTATCTCTACGTAGTTTTTTTTTTGTTTGTTTTTGTAAATTTGAACAAATTGCCACCAACACTGGCACGGCACATGATGCATGGAATACTCTGTGGGAATATGTAAATATCAAACAAACCCCTATGCTGAAACTGAACGGTCAAAAAAACTGATTCATCTACCATAAAAATACACTCCAATACTAGAAGAATGAAAAGAAGGAGACACTGACTCTTGTGTAACATAAGTGGCAAAAAGAATTCAGTAAACATAGCCATTAGTTACAGTTACATTTACAGCATTTGGCAGACGCCCTTATCCAAAGCGACTTACAACTGAGCAGTTGAGGTTTAAGAGCCTTCCTCAAGGGCCCACTAGTGGAAGACGGGTGGTGGTGGTAGTGATGGGATTTGAACCTTCCGGTCCAGAGGGCAATGCCTTAACCACTGAGCTTGCACCTCCCGTAGTATAGAGATAAGTGCATAGAGTATGCAGTGTCACCAATAAATAAATAGTTAATGTCAACAAATGCTGTTTGGATGTACAAGCACATTGTGTCATGTTCACTCCACGGCACGCTATCCAAGCTGAAATGCAGTTACATTGGACCTTTATTAATAGTTTTGGATCAGTGTGTTATTCTCGAGGTACCACAGTACACTGCAAGAGAGAACAGTTGACCGAGGTTTCCCTTTGTGGTTATGTTCGGCATGGATACTACAAAATGAGGACACAGTCTGCGTCCTATCCTAAGCATCATTGGTAACGGAATAGTGTACACCAATATGGAGCAAATGTAGCGTAGTGCGGTTTATTAGAAGTCAAACAACGGCGGTGTTTTTAAAATCACGCTCGCTGCTCCTCCTGCGGTTTCCTGGCCGAGAGGAACGAGAGACGATGAGAAGGAGTGCCTGAAAAGGGATAACGACATTACCATTGACTTCCTCTCTCACTTACGGTTCCCTCCACTTTGTCTCCTTTTCACTCCTTCGCTACTCCTCACTTTCTTATCTCCATCTCTTCTCTTTTATTTCTCTCTCTCTCCAGACGGAATCCAAAAATGGTAGGGGTGCTCACAATGTAAAGCGCCCCCTCTAAGGGCCACCACGTGCCGTCTTCTTCCACCTCACACGTTACATAAGTGTTTTCATTCAGCCTTCCTGTCCTCTCTGGCTACGCCAACATGGGTGTCCAGACACCTGCATCCCATAATCGCACCGCAGAGTACCTTTTCATGAGCGTGCTGCGCTAATGAAACGTGGAATCAGTTTTACAGAACACCCAAGCGCTGAGGAAAATATACTTCCTTTGCCACGGCAGCGTTTCAGGCACCACTCATCAAAGCAACACTCGAGGGAATCCATTCTGGAAAAGAAATTTGTCCTTACACTAAAGTTACTAATAGAATCGAGGCCAAGGTCCACTGAGGCTCTTACGATGGCTTTTGGCGTCTTGTACACCCTTATTTTATAGACTCACTCATTAATTACAGTAAATATGTTATCCTCCCTGGTCATTTCTCACCATTATGATACCAATTACACATTTCCCTAAATGATGTGAATCAATTTGAATCAAATAAATGAATTTGAATCAAATGAATCAAATAGGTATCAATTTCAACACTCAAAGTCAAACCCCGAAATCCTTTCCCTTATTCTCCAGCTCGGTTCAAAGCCCGGCACAAATGCGTTTATAATTTCATCACAGAGATGATTGTTGGACCACTCTATCATTCTTTTGCCCCAAGTTCCCTCAAGCCATTTGCTGGTCAATAAATAAGCACCGCCCGAAAGCTTTTAAATCTTTTAAGCACACTTGTATCCCTGAGGTAATTTAATTTGCTGGGGTTTTCTTTTTCTTTCTTTCTTTTTGCCATGAAATAACTGCAGACAAAGTAGATTCTATTTAATTATTGATGACTTGGTGTTATGCTTCTCCGATATGACACGCTTGTGGAAATCAGACTGCACCTCTGAACTTCTTCCCCACAGACTCTGTTACAAGCTACAAGATTAGATCTAATGCCATGGTAACTGTCGTAATAATAGAAGAAAAAAATGGGTTTAAAACATACGTGGCAACGACAAACCCGAAGGTCTTGGTTGATTTCCTTACTTCATGTTAATTAGCGGTTTAGGAAAAAAAATTTAGGAAATCGACTTAAAAAAAAATGTGATAAAAAAAAAAAAAGCACTCTGCCTGTCTGCAATAATGTTAAGAATAGGATTCCAGCAACATTAAAGAGCTAATTATTGAGATTTTTATTTGGCTAATACTAAGGAGAATCGTGCACTCATACAACTGTTCTTAATATGTTGTGCATCACAATTTACAGATTTCAATTCCGCAGTTATCATTAGCAGCAAGCTCAGATGTCTAAATAATCATGGAAATGCTGTAATGTATAATATATAAAGAAAATCCTGACCTTTCTGTCGGCTGGATGTTTAAACAAAAAGACATCAAAGTCTTCAGTAGCAAAAAAATGCCAAAAGAATGGTCAGAAGAAAATATATAACCTCAAGTCCTTAAATGTTTTACATTCATCATCTAAATACCATTCAAGAAGTCCAATGTTGATCATCTCACTGCTGTACTGGAATAGACACTTTTTGATGGCCTTCAGAACATTCGACCAGCCAAAATCTCTCTCTTAAATAGTTCATTAACAAAGCGGTCATTCATCAAAGCAAAGGAAAAGTGATCCAAATAAAACCCTGTGTACTGGGGGAAATCGGGCAAATGCCTAATCATCTTAAATAATTAAATAATCATAGTACTGTTGTCAAGGCAAAATTTTTGGAGATGAGAGACCAGTTGCTAATGTTTTAAAAAGCTGTTTGATTGAGCTGGTAAAGCCAGATCATCATTGAGGAGCAGTCCACGTCTCTCCCTCTCAAAGGTGTTGTTGCTATGACACAAGCAATTATGTCTCAAATATGTGCAAGGATTTAGAAAAAGATGTGATTAAAAGCTTCCGAGAATGCTCAGACAGGGAATGGACAGCAGCAACATCTCAGCATGTAGAGGTTTAGTAGATGCTGAACTGCAACATGCATCAAAGTATCTTTATGGTGCATGTCGGTGCGTGTCGGTGTGTGTGTGTGTGTATGGGGGTAGTGTGTATGTATGTATGTATGTATATATATATATATATATATATTATATATAATATATATATATATATATATATATACACATACATAAAAATCACAGTTTAAATGGTCCTTATTGTCCAATTATGGACACGACAGATGACAACCATCAGAATTTTTTATTATATATATATATAAACCTGATAAATTCTGGGAGAATTTATCCTCAGTACATTATATAAACTAAAACAACAATAATACAAATGTCATATGTAGTGACATCATGAATAAATTGCTAAAGATTAAAGAAATTAAGGAATAAAACATCATTACTGGGGGAAGGAGGGAAAACATCCCGTAATGTTGTGGCGGATTTTCTGGAACACGTGACTTCTGCACAGGCTGTTATTCCAACTCAAGTTCAATTTCACGTCATATAATGCGGTATGTCATTGTACATTTGCAGGAGCACATGTTTAATCTCGATCTGATCAAATCGGTGGAAAGAAACTGAACCAAAGGACTGTAGTATTTGGGTGTCTTGCATCAGAAACAAAGGCACCAAACATACCAGCATATGGAGCGATGAAACAAAAGGAGACATGCCGCTGCTGCGAGAACAATAGTTACAACGCCTTCAGGTGCTCATTGGTCATTATTGCCAGTTATAAATAGCATAACAATTCATGTCGCATGTGGGACGCATGCAATAATAACAGCAACAATAACAACAACAATAATAATAATAACAACAATAACAATAATAATAATAATAATAATAAAAAAAAAAGGCTTTCCCGTGGTTATGGCTGTATTGAAATATCTGCTGTTAAATGGATTTCATCCGATGCCACTACAAAACTCGTTCGTGTTGCACGGGATGATGCTTGGAAACAAGAGCAGGAATAAACAATAATAAATTACAACTCACCACCTCCTGCGCTCATCAGGAGTTGTTCATCATTTCCTCCACGGTGCTGATGCGTTTATTGGAGTTTAAACCTCAGCATCATTTTTGCGCGGTCTTGCTGTAATCTCGTCATTTCATTTTAACACATCCGCCGAGTTTCACGGCCATTTTTCTCTCCCATTAAAGACCACCATAAACAGGTGAATTCCTGCTCCTGCTTTACTCCACACACACACACACACACACACACACACACACACACACACACACACACACACACACACACATATATATATATATATACGATATATATACAGATGCAGGAGCAAACAGATGCCCTAGCCTTTGCAGAAACGAGCAGCGTCTTTCATTTTCCTCTAAATCCTGATCCGGTTTCTCTCCCCAGGGAGCGCCACTGACCCGAACCCGCTCGCGTTCACACCCGAGGTTCGAGTTCAGTTCAGTCGCTCACACGCTCGCCGCTTTGTTTGGAGTGTACCATCTGGGAGACAAAAGCATGTGAGAGGAGGGAGGGAGGAAAGGGGGAGGGGGAGGGAAGAAAGGAAGGGGGTCGAGCTGTTGGTGATTAACTGATCATTCTGGCTGGATGCTGAGAGAGTTGACATTATATAATGTGGTTTTATATTTCCTATCCCAGTACACACACTTTTGACTCGTTTATATCACACACACACACACACACACACACACACACACACACACACACACACACACACACACACACACACACACACACACACAACGTTCATTTATTAACAGTTATTTTTTATTGCTTAGCCAATAATAAAAATATTCTACTTATAGGGAGGAGTCGGCGATCAGTGAAGCCTGTAATACTGACATTACGGTTAGTTCATCACAACACTGTAATGTAGGATTTACAGCAAAAAGAAAACAACACACACACACACACACACACACACACACACAATCTATACAGTATATATATATATATATATATATATATATATATATATATATATATATATATATATATATATATATATATATATATATAATGTTTCTAGAGTATTGTATAATATTATATAGGGCAGTTGTAATAATAATGATGATAATTTCGTTGATGAATTCAGCAATAATAAACAAAATACAATAATAATAAACATAAAATTGTCCCTAGTGTGTGAATATGTGTGTGTGTGTGTGTGTGTGTGTGTGCCCTGCGATGTGTTGGCATTTTATCCACGGTGTATCCTGCCTAAATGCCCATAGACACCTGAGATAGGCACAGGTTCCCCGTGACCCGAGGGAAGATCGGATATAGCGGTAGAAAATTAAAGAAGTAAATACACACTACATATTATACAACCTACATATGTGTGTTTATGGTTCTCAATAAACCTCTATATTTTACTATGTAGTTCTGCCGCTGGTAATAATTTAAAAAAAATCGAATTCTTGTAATTGTGTTTTTCCCATAGATATTCTGCAATATATTGATAATACATTGCATATATTGTAGGAAAAATACGTCATGTTCATTTTGTCGCCATCATGTGGTCAAAATGAATCGGTACCTTAACCTTGGATTATACGTAACTATTTTTCTCACTTCAACAGAAATTAGTGTAGTTTCGATCAACTCACGGATTCCTCTTTTTGTAAATTCTGACACACAAGATCCTTAACCAATATCCGGCACAAAGATTGAGACAAAAAAGAATGAGATTTGTTGTGAGGCAAAATAACACAATGCAAACTGTACACATGTCTACATAATGAAAAGCAAACAAAAAAAACAGGCTTGACTATCTGTGCCGCACATATCAGAGAAGCCTCACAATGTGGATATCATGGTGAGCTCTTCATCCAACTGAACAGCGTACATGACTACGGATACTGGAACAGCCACTTCATAAGTGAATGTAAACGCAAACGATCCATTATAATACTAATCCGCAGATGGACGCGTTTTTCTCACTATCCACTAGGACAAAAAACACTTAATACATATTAACAGAATATATCAACGCTTAAAATGTCATGCCGGTGATCGCTTCATAGTACTGTAAACCATTACAGTGGAAATTCGTTTTACACGACCAGGCAAACTCCGCCCACACTCGGACAAGCACGCGCCTGTGCCTTTAAGGCGACGTTTCATCTCGGGGAACGCGCATCTCGAGTGCGCGTGCAGGTTTCCCTATAATAAACCGATCTTTATTTATTATAATAAGCAGCCAACTGTCCCGCGTCAATCCGCCGCTATTCTCGTTCACACTCTTAATCTTAATGCGAGAGACATTTAAGGGGCTTTAGACGACCTTTGCAAAGGGGAGATAGTGAAGAAAAAGACAAAATGGCTGAGATGACGATGGGCAAAGGGGTTTCCGCAGGAAAATTAGCCAGTAACGTGCAGAAAAAACTGACGAGGGCTCAGGAGAAGGTAAGACAACGAATTACGCGTTTATATTTCAATAATACGGCGTTAAATCGACATCTCTTTGCTGTGCCCGCATTCTGGATTGAAGCTCCGACGCTCCGTGATCAACCACCGTGTCCTATTCATCCTGTTGTGATGGCAGAATTGTGTTACGTCGTTCGCCAATAGCGCTTTAATATCAGCAGTTTATAGGCCATGTAGGTATATATATATATATATATATATATATATATATATATATATATATATATATATATATATATATATATATATATATATATATATAATGTTATGCCTGTAAATGGAAATGGAAGCTAGCTCCCAGCTACAACGGAGAAGGACCAGTAAGGCCTGTAATACACCACAAATGCTCCTGAATCGAGGCTTCCCCTTTAACTAATACTGCAGTGAGCTCTCTTTACCATCCTGCAGGCCAAATGCCTCTCATTCGGTCTTTGCCCCCCCCCCCCAAAAAAAAAAGATCTGATATGACAATGACAGAGCATTCCATAAATCCGACATTATGAGAGCTTTTTAGAATCTGTTTTCCATAAGTGATAGCATCATTTGGCATCATTGTCCAGGTAGCCATATGTGTGTGTGTGGGGGGGGGGGGGGGGGGGGGGGGTACCCTGGGAAACTGTACCCTGGGAAACAAAGAGCAAAGTGCCATTATTAATTCCTGTAAATAATCCCAAATTTGTACGGACTGCCCTGATCCTGTACAGTCCTGACAAACATTACACAAATACAAAACCAAGGACAATTCAGAATGTAAGGGCACGGTGGCTTAGTGGTTAGCACGTTCGCCTCACATCTATAGGGTCGGGGTTCGATTCCCGTCTCGGACATGTGTGTGTGTGGAGTTTGCATGTTCTCCCCGTGTGTCAGAGTTTTTTTCTCCGTGTTCTCCAGTTTCCCCCTGGTCCAAAAAACATGCATGGTTGGTTGATTGGTACCTTGGAAAATTGTCCCTAGTGTGTGAATGTGAGTGTATGTGTGTGCCCTGTGATGGGTTAGCATTCCATCCAGGGTGTATCCTGCCTTAAAAGTGAAATGTATCGCCCATAACGCCCTCAATAGTGTGACTTTGTGTGAGTATGGTGACCTATAGGGGACTGGCATCTCTATATATTGTATTCTGAAAGATGAATGAATTCTAAATATTATTTAGAATTAACTACTAAGGATTAAATTTAGTTTTTGGCAAAGCAATGTGACACAGAGTGAACGATTACGCATGTTTCTTACTATATGTCTAAAACTGCCTGGGTATTATTTCTAATTCTTAGTGATTTCGGTGCAGTATATTAGTGTTTGGCTTTTATTTATTTATTTTAACTGCATTTCATTCCTTTTTTTGCCCAATAATCATTTCCACATAATAACTGAATAAAGATATATGTTTATAGAATGCAGCAAGATTGTTTTGTGAGCAATGAAACACATTTTAGCTATGTTTTTTTTCAGGTTCTGCAGAAGCTTGGCAAGGCCGATGAGACCAAAGACCTTGCATTCGAGGAAGGAGTGATAAACTTTAACAAACAGCTAGTGAGAACTCTTAACATCCTTGTTGCAATATTCCATATATACTTACTTTGCCCTTTTTTTCTTCCTCTGTCTGCATTTCTCAATCATGCCTTCTTGATTTCCCCTTGTAGGCGGAAGGGACCAAACTGCAGAGAGACCTGCGTGCTTATCTGGCTGCTGTAAAAGGTTCTTTTATTATGTTCAGTCTCGGATTGTGTTTTTTTTTGTGTGTGTGTGGTTTTTTCCCCATTGTTTTAGTTTTGCTCTTTGTTATTCAACAGCGATGCACGAGTCCTCCAAACGTGTCCAAGAATGCCTAGCTGATATGTACGAACCTGAGTGGGATGGCAAAGATGAAATGGACTCCATTGTAGAGGTTACTACTCTTATTAACTTTTTATGACCTTTTTTTCATTATTAGTAGAGAATTGAATAGTGACGATTCTTTCCTGGGGTTAGCGGTTAGCATTTCGGCCCGCACCTCCAGGGTTGAGGGTTCGAGTCTCACCTCCTCCACGTGTGTGTGGAGTTTTGCATGTTCTCCCCATGCCTCAGGGGGTTTTTCTCTGGCTTCTCTGGTTTCCTCCCTGTCCAAAAACATCACTGTAGGTTGATTGGCACCTTGGAAAATTGTCCCTATTGTGTGTGATTGATGTGAGTGTGTGTGTGTGTGTGTGTGCCCTGCGATTGGTTGGCGTTCCGTACAAAGAGAAAGATGGAGAAGGTGAAGATGAATAAATGAATGAGCGATTCTTTGCCATAATAGAGGTGTAATAACGATGCCGCCATAATGTGAAACATACTCTTGCTTAACTGATTCCTTTAGCAGCTGGTTTGTTTTATAGTTATTATTTTGGTTTGTTAGGGACATGAATGTACGAGAGAGAATCAGTCATTGCTGTATTTAGATGCATTAGGTCTTAAATTTGGAATGAGCAAAATAAGAGTTTTGAAATCTTGGAGCTTTCTATGTTACATTTAATCACTTTAGCAGAGTGCGATAAGGCTAAATATCCTCTCGGGTAAAAATCAATACAAATCAATAAATACTGTCTGTCTGTTGCTGAAACCCTCATCTGCACAAATAGGACTCACCATATAGATTATATTTGTTGCGTCTGATTTCTTTCCCGAATATATTTATTTAATATATAATTCACTCTGAGGGGCACAGTGGTTTAGTGATTAGCACGTTCGGCTCATACCACCAGGGTCCGGGTTCGATTCCCATCTCGGCCATGTGTGTGTGGATGTCCTCCCTGTCCCTCAGGGTTCTCCGGTTTCCTCCCGGTCCAAAAAACATGCACGGTAGGTTGATTGGCACCTTGGAAAATTGTCCCTGGTGTATGAATGTGTGTGTGTGTGAGTGTGTGTGTGCCCTGTGATGGGTTGGCATTCCATCCAGGGTGTATCCTGCCTTAATGCCCATAGATGCCTGAGATAGGAACAGGCTACCCGTGATCCGAGGGAAGATCGGATATAGCGGTAGAAGATGAATGAATGAATAATGCACACTGACATTACGTTTGGATAGTGGACTATCCCATGCGGACTTTAACCCAATGTACATTTTGCATGGTTTCTCGCAGGATTCAGACCTCCTGTGGACAGATTTTCACCAGAAACTAGTGGATCATGCTTTAATCTCCATGGACACCTATTTGGGCCAGTTTCCCGATATCAAGGTAGAAAAAACCCGGCGCTGTAAACCTTTTGTTCTTTTTTTCGTCCCTGAACGAAACTTTGTGCACTCATTTTTAAGGCGCGGATAGCGAAACGAGACCGGAAGTTGGTGGATTTCGACAGCGCTCGCCACACCTACGCCGCAGTAAACAAGGGAAAGAAGAAGGAAGGCGGGGTTAAAATTTCCAAGGTGTGTGTGTGTGTGTGTGTGTGTGTGTGTGTGTGTGTGTGTATACTTTGTGACAAATACATTATTTCATTGATCGTGTGTCCGGAAGGTGTCTTGAATGAAATTCGCTGCCGTGTGTGTGTGTGTGTTTGCAAGAATTGTCATTTTGACATTCCTTTTTTTTGTCTTGTTTTAATGAGCCTGCGTCTTTGTTCGAGAGGGCCACTCCGGGATGGGCACAAGGAATTCTATCTGCTCATAATGTCGCTCAGACCAACCTGACCAGGTGTCAGGTAATTACGCAGATTAATTGCACGTATTAGTTGCATGGTGGTGCATTTACAAAGGCTTTTTGCGACTGAATCGTCAAATCCGGGCTTTATTGTGTCTGTCGAAGCGGTGTCCAGGGCGAGCGCTCGTAAAAAGCGTTCCATTTGAACTATTTATCAAGCCATTGCACATAATGACCATTTAGGCAGTGATGACCTATGCCCACTGAGTGTGCGTTCATATCTGCATGTCGCAGCTTATAATGCTGTCGAGACAGGAGCGTTATGCCCAAAGCATGCGATAGGCTCCGTAAAAAAAAAATACATTAACGTCTTTAATGTATTTTCGCAAGGCTGGCTCTGATTTGAACTTGAAGATGCATCATAATTCCTCATTTCAAATGTAAAGATAACGGTTATGTAACTTATTTTGATCCTCTTTCTTCAGCATGCAGCTTTGTTTTAACGCTGTCCGTTATTTTTCCCGCGAACAATACTGACAGCAAAGTAATAACATACAAATGTATCAAACATATATTAACATATAGTAACTCATTAAATCTTTTTTTTGGACCCGTGTATCTTTCCGTTCAGGCGGAGGAAGAGTTAGAGAGGGCGCAGAAGGTATTTGAGGACATCAACATAGATCTTCAGGAGGAATTGCCATCCCTTTGGAACAGGTAAGTGCCTAATTAACTGTGCATTACTGTTCACGCTGCCCTTTGTTTTTTTTTTTATTTATGTTTACATTGATATGAACCCCTTGTTTGCCCGAATTTATTTACTGTCCCATTAAAAAGAAATAATTTTGTGCTTTCAAGCAGGTAGTATTGCGCAATCAGGGCCTGCTATATGATCTACGGCAGTGTTTTTTTTTTTTTTTTCAACCGGGGCATGATTTTTACCTCATGCACGGCACAACACAAACAAAACATCTTACAAAATGTCACGCACAACGACAATATAGTTTCTCAATGTGTTTCTACTCAGTCATTGTGGGGCTTTTTGGATTTTAACTTAAGAGTTCAATAAACTAAGGAGCTTTGCATTGAGGGTTCTCTCGTTTACCCTTGTGGTTTTTCTCACAAGAGTTGCCTGTCTCTCTGTTTACACACAAACACGGAAAAAATAGTCCTTCGGCTTCTTTTGAAGCGATGGATGTTTCGTTTGGAGATGCCGTTTAAGCTTGCTCGGCACAACGGGACCATTAGATAGTTTCTCGCCACAAACCAAGTCGGTTTTGGTTTCTTTTTGACCAATGCTCAAATGAGGGCCTTCACCTGGGTCAGAATTTCGTCTAGGGCCCGGGTCAGAGTTGAAATTTTTCCATTTCAAGAACCAAAACTGCCGTGACTAACTGTCCCATGCAGTCTCTTGTCAGAATAGAGAACGCCATTGAAAGAATAAACAAAGCAATTAAGCTACCTACTGCCACCCTTTGACAAGGGAGAGTATTACATTACTTTGTTACTCTAGCACAAGACACTCGACAATGGCCAACGGTAATTGGATCATTTCCTACGGTACACCCAAGGACCTCTCACGGCACACTAGTGTGCCGCGGCGCTTTGGGTGAAAATCACTGGTACGTGTCAAACATGCATCAAATAGCATTGGAGGAATACATACATTAAATTGTCTGTGTTCAGGCTTGAAGCAGTTTGATGTGATTTTGTGACAATCGTCTACATTGGGTTAATATCGTCAGGCATATGCGCATGTTGTTTCAGGGAAACAGTCACAATGAAATCATATATCTGATCAACGATAGCATGAAGGTTTGAAAATGTTCATTTTTCAGCGTTCCGGTCAATATTCACTTCATAGAGAACATTCTAACATTATATAGGGAACTATAACGATGTAAAGAAAGCGTCATATGGGGCATTGATTGTATCTATGAAGCACGTTTTTTGAGAATTTCCACTTTCATAACACTATAAAGATTACATCCACGGTTAGTTGTTTAAAAAAATATGTCGTTTGTGCATATACGTTGCAAAATGTGTATCAGAAGTGTATCACACATGTGTAACACACCTTCAGGGTTGGGTGTTTGATTCCCACCTCCGCCCATGTGTTTGTGTGGGGTTTTCATGTTCTTCCCGTGCCTCAGGGGTTTTTTCTCTGGGTTCTCCGGTTTCCCCCTGATCCAAAAGCATGGACGGTAGGTTGATTGGCACATTGGAAATATTGTCCCTAGTGTGTGATTGTGAGTGTGTGTGTGTGTGTGTGTGCCCTGCGATGGGTTGGCATTCCATCCAGGGTGTATCCTGCCTTAATGCTCCAAGAGATAGGCACAGGCTCCCCGTGACCCGAGGGAAGATTGGATGAAGCGGTAGAGAATGAATGAATAAATGAAAATGTGTGTCCTCCAACAGATTTCTATCTATTTAATGGCACAATCGTATACATTTAATGAGACGATGTTGTAAATACGTCTATGCACATGAAAGCATTCACTTCATCTCGCTGGGCAACATGCCTTTTTTACACTAAATTGAATAAATGAATACAAATGTTTTTTTTATTAATATTAAACCTATTAATCAACAATCAACTAGCCTGTGAGGGTCAAAATGCCACGTTAATATTGCTGGGATTGTCCGGATGTTAATTGTCGAGTGAAAAAAAAAAGACTGTTATTTCCATGTCTAATAATTAGCTTTTTATTATAGCGTGTCAGCAGTGATGACTCTTGGTTTGGTCAGCTGAACCTCGTGTTTGTTATTCCAACCCCTGCACACTGATGCTATAATAGCTTGGAGCATTAAGCTTACCATTATGTCAACATCCCTTTCACAAGCTGTCATTCCAGTATAATCTCCGCTAGCTGTCACTATGTTTTAGCTGATTGTTAATAGCTGCCATCCCTACTGCCTTTAAACATAACATCTAATGGACCCATAAATGTGAGCAAGTCATCATTCCAGAGGCCTCACTGTATCTATTTAATGTGTGTTCTGTGGAAACTGCAGCGTGAATCTAGAGGGTTTTTGGACTTCTACACCCGCTTGTGCATTCTAAATTTAGTCATCGTTTGCTGGTACTCCTCAGACGAGGCTTTTATTGTTATATTTTTGGAACATTGTTTGGGGATCTGGGCTTATTCGGCCACAGGCGCATTAGTGGCGTCAGACGTTATGTAAGATGGCCTAGAGTCTATCGGTTCATGTTAAAGGTGTCCAGGGGGATTGAGGTCAAGGCTCTTGAATTCTTCTAGATCAACCTTGGTATACTATGTCTTTATTGATCCTGCTTTGTAAACGAGCGCAAACAGGTCAGTTGTTTTGAGTGTGTTGTGTGCTTTAAGCAGTAGGGAGGGGAGTGTTGTTGGGAAAAGTTATGTATGGTTTAGTAAATAGTGTTCGAATTTTTATCTATGGTAAAGCCGAGTGACATACCGGTAAAGCCGGTGTGCTCATTAGTATGTAAATATAGTATATTATATATATATATATATATATATATATATATATATATATATATATATATATATATATATATATATATATGTGTGTGTGTGTGTATATATATATGTGTTATAATGTGTGTATAATATACCGTAAATTCTGGACTATAAGCCGCTACTTTTTTCATAGGTTTTGAACCATGCGGCTAATAATAAGGTGCGGCTATTCTGCAGATTTTTTCCCGACCGCTAGGGGCTCTAACCGGAATTAGAATCAAAACTAACACAAAATAAATGCAAAGAAGAAGAATGCGCTAGTTCCTCTTTAGCAGATATAAGTGGGTAGAAGCGGATAGAAGGAGGACAAACTCTATCTTTACAAGGTTAAGGTGACGTGATTTCACACACAGGAGAAATGAAGATAAATACTGTAAATAGCGCTTATTTTCTCTTGGTTCTGTCCCGTTTTAATCAGTAAAGTTGCTGCTCGGTGCTCTCTCTCTCTCTCTCTCTCCTCCTCCCTGCTCTTTTCCACCACACACACACACACACGCACACACACACACGCACACACACACACACACACACACACCACACACACACACACAATACAGCCTCAGCGGTTCTTGATTTTCCCTCTCCCGATATAAGCCCGGTTCACCCTGCTACAATCCCCATCCCCGTCCGGGCTCGTAGCACATACCTAGTGTCGCGGACACGGACGCTCGATATATGTTTATGCCTAACCTTTGTCTGTTCCCGATTCCCGGACTCCTGCTCTCCGGTACTACTCCCGGTACCCACGGCGCGCAGAGCGCAAGGCTCCCTAGCCTGTCTGGCCGCTCCGTATGAGCGGCGTCTCCTGAGTTCTTTATTCTAATAAATCCTGTTTTGTATGAATTCCGGATCTACGCGTCTCTGTGCAGCGTCCACCGTTACACCGTGTTAAAATACAGGTTAGGAAAGGATCTATTTAGGTACATACATGTACATTTACAATTCAAAAGCGGATTTACGGTATATATATTGGTGTCCCCCCCTGGTAAATATGGTGTCCCCCGGTCCAAAAACATGCACGGTATGTTGATTGGCACCTTGGAAAATTGTCCTTAGTGTATGAATGTCTGTGTGATGTGATTGGGTTGGCATTCCATCCAGGGTGTATCCTGCCTTAATAGACACAGGCTTCCCCGTGACCCGAGGGAAGATCGGATAAAGCAATAGAAGATGAATTAATGAATATATATATATATATATATATATATATATATATATATATATATATATATATTATATAATGTTTGGCTATATTTACCATCTTTGTCTGTGTATTCATTTATTGTTTTTTTTGTGTGTAATTTTACGGTGCAACATAGCACTAACGTTTAATGGCGCTGTTAAGAAGCAAAAATAAAGATTGAAGCATCCGTCGAAACTCACATCTACATGTTTAATGAACGGGGACATTTCCATGCTGCAATATTTTTTTCCAGTGGAGTGAAATGATAATATCACATTATACAAAGCTTAGCATACAATTGTTTGTGGTAAAGTTTAAGAAGGATTCCCAAATTGAATTTGAAGATCAGGAATTTGCAGTATATATTGTACTAATTTTTCCTGGTCAGGATCTTCTATAATGACATTTTCCTTCGTGAAAAGTATCAAAGTTGGACAGAACTGTGTTTTTTTTTGTGTGTGTTTGTTTTTTTCTTACCCTGTAGTCGTGTTGGCTTCTATGTTAACACCTTCCAGAGTGTGGCTGGTCTAGAGGAGAAGTTTCACCGAGAAATCGGGAAGGTAATAATATTTATTCCCAAAAATACAGGTTTTACTATGTGTAGCTTATTGTTTCGTATTGACTTACGCTGACTTTGCTCTTCCCAGCTGAGCCAAAACATGAATGATACACTGGTGAAACTGGAGAATCAAGACTTGTCCAGGTCAGTCATATATTTAAGAATACTTTATAATGGTCCAAATAATGTCCAGAATATCCATTTCTTTGGAATCAGTGAGACGAGTGATTTGTTCAGTGCTGTTTAAAGAAAGTAATTCCCTATTAAATAGCAGTTAACTAATAATTCAACAATGAACGGCAACGCCACTCTCACAGAGATACTGCTGTCCGAGTGGAGCAGACGTCAACAATTCGAAGGAGGTAACGCAGGCAGCCCAGCAGTGTGTGTTTGCGTGTGCTCCAGGATGCGTGTATCAGTGTGCTATATATGTATTTATGTATGTATGTTTGTTCAGTATGTCTATGTGTTTTTGTGTTCTCTTCATTTTGTGTGCTGCTTCTTGCGAGATGATCTAAACATGTTAGCTTTCTATGATCTCAGCGTGTACGTTTGAACAGAACGGGTGTCTTTTACTCTGTCAGTCCGCACTGAGCATGTAAAGAATGTTTTTGTTGTTTTAATGAAGAAGCAAGTGTATAACAGGCTCTTTGCATGGTTAATATACTTTTATTATTTATATATACACCGTATGTAGACGAAGCTTGCACAGCAGACCAGTGAAGCTTGGACTGGGCTGTAACAAGCATGAATGTATGAATGGCAACACGATGCATGCTGTCCTGCTTAAATAGAATTTATCCTTCTTTCACCTTCCAGTGACCAAGATGCCAATCACACTCTGAGTCCGGCGGTACCAGCGATTCCAAAGTCTCCATCTAAGGTACACTGTACTGTTCAAACCACGAGGCATTCACTCTATATTCACTCACACTATATATATATATATATATATATATATATATATATATATATATATATATATATATATATATATATATATATATAATTCTTTAGGCAGCTTTAAAGCCCACGCTTTAGAATTAGACTCTGGTAACACATAAACCATTCGACAGCCTTCTTAACACTGTTTTCAACTTATCAAATACTGTCTAAAGGCTGAAAGTATATATTTTTTGCAGGATTCAGAGCCATTTTCAATACTATTTTTTAGACTGGTTGTAAAGCATCCAAAGGATCAGTGTCAGGATCAGTTATACCCATTTTCCCCCTACGTGTTGCTAAGTTTTGTGTGTTTGCATGTCACCAGCTGAAACCTGCTGTTCCTCCACCACCTAAAGTCACTCCATCCAAGGATCTGAAGCAGGACAACATTATTAACCTGTTCGATGAGGCTTCTGCTGTTGGCATCAGTGTTACATCTCCAACACAAGTCAGTGTCAGTATTATAAACACACCCTGTTCCTATAGATTCTGTTTACTACAATATTGCTAATGAGATTTTTTTTTGTTATTTCCTACTCTGATAGTATGACGCTCCAGCCACTAGTAATCTTTTAGACATGGACCTGGATGCCCTACAGGCAGCTACTACACCGGTTGCTGCTGCTTCAGCATCACAGGTCTGTATAGGTCTGTAAAAAAAACATTTCATTTGTGTGTTCATAAAACAATTAATGATATTTTCTTTTTTCCTCTTTATCATGATCCACTGAAGAATTGGGATTCGTGGGAGGTGAGCAGTTTTCTTTATCCATAACTGAGGGTTGCCGTTTCCCTTTCTCTTTCGAATGACTGTAAATGTGTCTCTGTTGTCTGTCTTCTGTATCTATTCTTCAAACTTTCTCCACAAAAAAGCACTGTACAATATCCCAAGACCATTTCTTTGTTTATAAATCTTCAATGTTCACTTTTATATATATATATATATATATATATATATATATATATATACTCTACTTCACTGCACCCTGTGAATGATCCTTGGCCATGGTTTCACCTGGCTGCCATATGCCCCATCCACTGCCCTCTGCTACCTTCCCTACACCCTCATCCCTCACTGCAGCACTCTGAAAGCAACACTGAAGCAGCTCAGTCATGGGACGATGATGGTAGTCAGCCTGTGCATACCACCCAGCCTGTATATCCGACCTGGGATGATGGTGATGATGATGAGGACAGCCAACCAGTACCTGCTCCAGCTGCAGAGCCCACTTGGGATGATGATGATGATGGCTCCCAGGCGGTGAAGGCTGAGGGTTTGCACAGTGATGGGGCTCAGGTATTGTTCTAGACGAAGGCTGTGCCCATGCCTTCACTGGCTGACGGAGAGCCAGACTGAAGGCATGCTGCTGTAGGCACCACCAGGCATGACGTCACGTGGCATGGCAATTGGGGGCATGGTGGTGGTGGTAGTAGTAGTACTTGTAGTGTTAGTAGGTTGAACCTGTTGTCGTATGTTTGAGTACAGAGATTTACTTTGTTGCTCTCTTTGTGTTTGTCATTCTTGTTGTGTCCGTCTCCCTGTCCATATGTCCTCTTTTCCTTCGCTCTCTGTGTTTTTAGGAAAGTGCAACGGCCACAGAACAGCCAGCATCGGTGAGTGTATTTTTCCTCTTTTTTTGGAAATTTCAAATGAATTATTTTGACAATATTGGCCGAACAAATTTATTTGCTCCTCCGGGTCACGACACCAGGAAGAGCGGGGTTCAATTCCCCGACAGAATACCATTATTTTCCAGCCACTTGTTTTCGCATCAGAAGAATGGTAGTGGGTTTTGGTTTTAACGCACTTCATAATGCTTTTGTTCTTTCTTTTTATTTTATTGGCAATTAATGAACAAAACATCTCTTTAGCTTAAGATATAAATCAAACCAAGTGAAATTCGTTGCAAAAACAGATAATTCCATTGACAAAAACTTATGAAGTGGTCAAATAATCATGTCTGACCCATTTCCCGTCTTCCGGCGTTGACAATCATCTTCCCAGTTCATAAATTGAACTTCATTCATTCCTTCATTCATCTTCTACCGCTTTATCCCATCTTCCCTCGGGTCACGGGGAGTCTGTGCCTATCTCAGGCGTCTATGAGCATTAAGGCAGGATACACCCTGGATGGAATGCCAACCCATCGCAGGGCACACACACTCACACACACACACACACATTCATACACTAGGGACAATTTTCCAAGGTGCCAATCAACCTACCGTGCATGTTTTTGGACCGGGAGGAAACCGGAGAACCCGCAGAAAAACGCCCTGAGGCACGGGGAGAACATGCAAACTCCACACACACATGGCCGAGACAGGAATCGAACCCGGACCCTGGCTGTGTGAGGCGAACATGCTAACCACTAAGCCACCGTGCCCCCCAAATTGAACTTAAATAAAACAAATATAAATATTCAAACAAGTAATATAAATGAAAAAACATGCAATTCATAAATGGATACAACACTAGTTATATATATATATATATATTATATATATATATATATATATATAGTATATATATATATATATATATATATATATATATATATATCCTATAGGCCACAGTTTGTAGTTTGACAGTGCAGTGTATATACTGTATATAGTGTACCATAAAAGAGAACAGTCAGTAATTATAGTCAGTAATTATATGGCACAGTCCAGTATATTAATATGGTAATATATGTCACGTCACCTGCAAAACATTAAATCTGTACACTTAAGATGGTATTACATTTTTATATGCTATCAGTGTTGGGGAGTAACTAGTTCAATGTAATGGCGTGATGTAATTAAATTGCAAAATAAATTTAACAGTAATTTGTTACAGTCACTTTGTTTACAAAAATGTCTAATTTAATTACCCAGATACTTATTAAAGGGGCACGGTGGCTTAATGGTTGGCACGTTCAGCTCACACCGCCCGTGCCTCAGGGGTTTTTTCTCCGGGTTCTCCGGTTTCCTCCCGGTCCAAAAACATGCACGGTAGGTTGATTGGCACCTTGGAAAGTTGTCCCTAGTGATGCGATGGGTTGGCATTCCATCCAGGGTGTATCCTGCCTTAATGCCCATAGACGCCTGAGATAGGACTCCCCGAGACCCGAGAAGATCGGATATAGCGGTAGAAGATGAATGAATGAACGATACTTATTAAATGAAGCCATTTTTTCTTAATACTTATACATTTGCTGTGTATTTTTAGACCCCAGAAGTGACTAACGAGAGCACCGAAATGCCACAAGGCTTCCTGTACAAAGTAAGTCAAAATTTCAGACATTGCTTACTTTACTATTTGTCGGTGTGCGATCTTTTGAAAAAAATGTATTTGTTTACAGGTCCAAGCGATGCATGATTATGCTGCCAATGACTCAGATGAGCTGGAGATGAAAGCAGGAGATGTGGTTCTTGTGGTCACCTATGATAACTTAGAGGAGCAGGTCAGCATTCTTCTTATATTTATTCACATTGTTTAATAATGGGTTTATTTCTTTTATTCTAGTAGTGATAATAAGTACACCCCTCTACATTTAAATATGCCTCATTTCAATTTGATTTTGATGTGCATCTTTTAACTAACTAAGATGTTTTTGTTTGTGTGTGTGTGTGTGTGTGTGTGTGTGTGTGTGTGTGTGTGTTGATGCAGGATGATGGTTGGTTGATGGGAATAAAAGAGTCCGAATGGGTCCAGTTGAAAGATCAGGGCAAAAAGGGCGTGTTCCCCGAGAACTTCACACGGAAGATATAAAAGCCACGATGTGACTTTTCGCCATTCACTCTTCTTTTTCCTGATCCCTGTGTTATTTTTATTTATTTATTTATTTATTTATTTATTTATTTATTTTCGTTTTGTTTTGTCTTCACAATTCTGAATGGAGAATGGAGATTTTTTTTTCCCCCGCTACGCAGGCAGCCAACTTCAGCTCAAGGGACTCGTATGTACAGACCGTATCAGCGTATTGTATTTAAATCATCCAAAACGGTCTCAAATGTGTTGTACAAAGCTAATAGACCGATCCCAGTCACAGATTTCCATCCGTACGACAAATTTGCTTGTCTAATAAGTCTGTATACAACAGCTAGATGGCTGTATTAAGATGAGAAATATCACCTGTGAGTATTGCAGCTGTTTCACTAATACAGATGTGGAGGTCTGCGTGATATTCGTCGAATCGGTATAATCACATACCGGCTTTTAATCACATCCAAGATTTAATCATTTGAGGATTATTTATAGTAGAGATTAGTAGACTTTACTCAAATTTACTCAAAGCTCGTGGCTAAACGGGCGGATGCAGCTAATTTAGACAATAAGGAATCACTATTCACGATAAAAGATAGAGGGAAAAAAATGTGCCCTGTCTTGTAATATATAAAGCTGATTTGTTGCCTCATTTCTTTATCATATTCTTTACTGTACTATATAATATATATATACTATATATATATGTGTGTGTGTGTGTGTGTGTGTGTGTGTGTGTGTGTGTGTGTGTGTGTGTGTGTGTGTGTGTGTGTGTGTGTGTGTGTGATTTATGCAATAATCTCATGACTTCTTCTGCCACAATATTCGCCGTTATATTCCCATTGAAGTAATTCAGTTTTACTATCCTGCGGTGCATCGTCCAATCAGAAATATGCATTATATGTATTCCACCCTCTTTCTCAGCATTTATAGTTTTATTTTTGTACACTTTGAGTAAAATGATAAATCTATATATATTAAAACAAAACGAACAAAAAAAAGCGATACCCGGCGAGTGTGTAAAGTGCCATGGACTGGACTCTTGGCTGGATTTCACGGTTGTGTATTTATTTCGTCGTCGGTGTTCTTCGCGTGCGTGTTCACTTCTTTTTTCCCCCTCTGTATATCTGACACGAACTTTAACCTTGTCACGATGTGCTCAGAAAAGGAGATAACCTGGCCTGAATCACTCTACATGTGCTGCGTTCTGAGGGAAAGTGTTGTTATTGATCTCTCCATCATCCAATCAATCCTTTTTGTGTGTGATCTTTTAATTATTATTATTGTTTTGTTTTTTTTTCATTTTGCTTTTGAATTGAAACTACATCTCATGGACGGAGGATCGGTGGATTACTGAGACACCTCTAGTTGATAGGATTGGATTAGAATTCATTAGGAAACAAACATTTACTGAGTAGAAAACATATCCCTACTGTTACTTCCTTATGGGCGTGTATTTGCTTCTTATCTTGTGCCAGTGCATTTGTAAAATGTTCAAACGGCGACGTTTTGTTGCGCGTCGCCGACACATAACCTTTCGACAGCACACATATCTACGGTATACATGTGACCATTGTGCGAATGAGACCTAAGCATGCTTAACTCCATTGTGCAAGTGTGTGTAGATGTATTTCTGTTCCTCTTGCTGAGGTGGATTTCTTGTCCAGGTCCACCTTCTGCCTCTTAAGCCATGAATATTCTTCTTCGAAATCTGTGTCGCTTATTGTCAAGTCAGCTCTAATAATAAATGTCGATTTAATCCTACGAAACATAGGCTCCTTTTTCCTGCTCCGTACAGGATATGTATGTTATTTTATACTTTTATTTATTTGTTTTTAATGCAGGTTCTCTTACATGTACTGATAATCGGAAAGCAATAAAACGAACAGCGCGTATCAAATCCGTCATACTTATGCAACATTGTTTTTGCTACCTTAAGAGAGGATAATGATTAAGTGAAAACGTCCAGTCAGTTATCACAAAGAATGCAGATTGCACAATCCGGGAGTCAAAGGTCATCATATAATTCAAACTGCACAAAGGATAAGAGAGAGAGGGCCTTTTTCGTAAGGAATGCGCGCCATATAGCTATATATAGCTATATATATATATATATATATATATATATATATATATATATATATATATCTATAGTCTCCTCAGGGCATCGGGGCATTCAGTTCTTATTGAAAGCAAAAGCTGTGTGACTAAAAGGGGATTTGCTTTATGTGGGGTAGAGTGGTGAAGCGTAAATGGTGAAGCCAGACAGACGTAAGTGGATGGCAGCATGTCCTCAGCAGGACTTGGATGAAGGCGACGCACTGAGGAGTCTTAAAGTGGACCGCCGTCCTCCGCTAATGCTAAATATAGCCTTGGCACTGCAGGTAGGATGAGTTGTATTTCACTTTTTGCTGTTGACAAAAACGGATCGCCAAAGAATCACTTTGTTTAAGTAGCTATTACAGGAAACCATAGACTGTGCACACGAGGAAATGCGACTTAACACTTGCATTTATTTGTTGCACCTTTTGAATAGCTTCATGTGTTATTTCTTAATAGCGCAAGTTTATGGGGTTACTATAGGTTATCAACAAAAATATATTGTGGATATGTTTAAAAAAAACAACGCATCTAAATAAGATGGAGGTGGTGGCTTAGTGGTAAGGTGTTGGACTCTGGACCAGAAGATCACAGGTTCAAACCCCACAACCACCAAGCTACCACTAGTGGGGGGCCCTTGAGCAAGGCCCTTAACCCTCAATTGCTCAGTTGTAAGTCGCTCTGGATAAGGGCGTCTGCCAAATGCCCAAATGCAAATGCAAATGTAAATGTAAATAATATGAACATATTTTTGTTCTTGTAAATGATGCTATAACAAATGAGACTTTAAACAAACATGTCATATTCTGTGTTAAAGATCACATGTACTTTTTTGTATATGTACTGTATATGTGTATGTATGTATGTATGTGTATATGTATGCGTATGTGTGTGTGTGTGTGCGTGTGTGTGTATATGTACATGTGATATGCGATATTGGTGTTAAATATTTGTTATATATATATATATATATATATATATATATATATATATATATATGTGTGTGTGTGTGTGGTGTGTGTGTGTGTGTGTGTGTGTGTGTGTGTGTGTGTGTGTATGTGATATGTGATATGCGATATGCGATATGCGATATTGGTGTTGAATAATGCGAAATGATACCGTTTGCGATATATATATATTTTTTATTTTGTAAAACTATTATATATGTAATTATCATACTGAAATAAACAGTAAATGGAGTAGAGTTGGGAGATTAATTGTCATTATTATGGTTTATGCCGATGTTGAAAAAAACGAAAAATTGATTTTACGAGTTCACCTTGGTTTGGCACAGCAAGCTTCAGTAGTAGAGACCTGCACCCGTCCCGCTCCCATTCATACACAAATGTTCTTTTATCCGGCAGGCAATATTAAAGTCAAATATCAAATGCCATTTTGTTTTCATTTTAGTTGACATTTTTGCTTTTTGCAGTAATTCATAACACGCATATTGTTTGTTACGGATTATTGAGATGCGTTGCCACTTTTAGACTATGGCTACCGATGCTACCAATTACATATATAATAGTTTAAGGTTTTTTACAAAAAATAAATAAATAAAAATGTCTAAATAAAAATATTGTAAATGGTATTGTTATTGCAGTATTCAACACCAATATCGCATATCACATAATTTTTCAATATCGTGCATATATATATATATATATATATATATATATATATATATATATATATATATATATATATATATATATATATATATATATATATATATATATATATATATATATATATATATATATTACTGACATGCTCTCTCTCTCTCTCTTTCTCTCTTTCTTTCACTGTTTCAAACATACTCTGTGTGCAGCATGTCATGGTCCATGCTTCTCTGTGTGCATTGGTGGTTGGTGCATTAGTGCCTCAGTCTGAGAGGGAAAGAACAGCTTCCTCTGTATTCTTTTACTCTGGTATTTCTACACTTCTCCAGACTTCTTTTGGAACATGGTAAACACTTTTTGTCCTCCCACATTCTCTCTGTCCCTCCCACTTATTTTTATTTTACCTGATCAATATGTATTATGTCATGCACTCTTCTTTATTCATAGTTTGCCCTTGATCCAGGCTCCATCGCTGGACTTCCTGGTTCCGGGACTTGTCTTGCTTTGTGCACAGCCAGGCCAGTCCTCATTAGCATTTGATCTTTTCAGCAATCTGACTCAAAACTGTTAATCATTCTTCATGCACTGATGTTGATCAGTTTCGGTTTGTGCAGGGAGACATGCGGCCTGCAGGGGGCAGAGTGATCAATCACAACTCTTTGAGGTCCCGGTAGACCAGCTGAGAGAGGTGCTGCACTGCTGTCCGTGGTCCTGAACCCTCAGACCACCCCTCTTCCCATTACCTCACAGCATCATGTCCACATACTGATTATAATCTCAGACCCACACAACCCAAACATATTTTTAATGAAGTGAAGTGTTTGTATTTATTTTTTCTGACACTATTTACTGATTCATTGTTCTGTTTGTGTGTGTGTGTGTGTGTGTGTGTGTGTGTGTTGTTCAGTTGCAGGGCATGGCTGTCGTAGCAGGCATGGTGCAGTTGTTAGTGGGTTTGTGCGGGGTGGGTGGAGCAATGTTGACCCGATGTGGCCCCCTTGTCCTCACTCCTGTGTGTTGCATGCTGGGATTCTCCATTTACAGAGAGGCAGCTCTGCTGTGCTCCGACCACTGGGGCTTTGCACTGCTGTGAGAATGTTTATGTGATGGTTTGCATGAGCATGTGATAAAGTATATCGTTATTATTACTATTAAGGTTTTTGCAGATGTGAAAGGCAAAAATCATCATTTTAACAAAATATTTAAGTCGGCATACTTATTTATGAATGGACGGCAAAATATTTAACTATATGTGTATTTAACTATATGTGTATATATATACATATATATATATATATATATATATATATATATATATATATATATATATATATATATATATATATATTTTATATCTGCATGGCTACAAACACATGCTCTTTTGTTTCAGGACTGTGGTTTTGATGGGTGTTTCTCTCTCAACACCTGCGTTGCTGGACTCTCTCTCCGGTCGTCTAAAGCTCCCACTCTACCCTACAGTCAGCATGCTGTCAGTGAGTGCATCTGTACATACACCCATATCCATGCCATTAAATATACAGTAGAGGAGAAAAGTTCAAGCATTTTTTTTCCAGTTTCAGCTGAACCTTACATAACGAATGTTCATAACTGATCTTCTCTTTTCTAAAGTAATAAAAACCGAGCAGCAATTTCTCCTCGCAAAAAAAAAACAAAAAAAAAAAAAAAAACGAATGACATTTTTGGATTGTTTGTTATTATTTGTATTATTATTTTCTGCTATTGTACCCTGCAATCTTCTATTAGTGAACATTAACTTTATTTGCTACATTACTGTGAGATATATATATATATATATATATATATATATATATATATATATATATGTATATAGGTATATGTATATATATATATATATATATATATGTATGTAGGTAGGTAGGTAGGTAGGTAGGTAGGTAGGTAGGTAGGTAGATAGATAGATAGATAGATAGATAGATAGATAGATAGATAGATAGATAGATAGATAGATAGATAGATAGATAGATAGATAGATAGATAGATAGATAGATAGATAGATGACAAATGAACACTTCCATTTTTTAAAGCATTCTTTGTTTACAGCATTTTGTCACACCTGTCTAAAACTTTATATAATATTCATGTGACCTTATTGCTGAAATTCCACTATACACTAATAAACCTGAGAATGTATATTCTGTAATAAAGATAGTGCTGGAATACCCCGTGTGTTTGTGTGCAGGTGCTCCTCTCTGTCCTGTTGGTGTGGATTGTGTGTGCTGCCCTGCAACACTGCGGACGCATCTCTCCTCACTCCGTGTCCGAACTGCTTTTCAAGGATGATTTCAATCTGACCTCGTTTCAGGACCCGACAGCTTTAAATTCCTCTAACCTGCTTTCTTTAGTTCCCACGGCAGCATGGCTTAGCCTGCCTTTACCAGGTATTTTCACATGGACGTTCACGTGAAACAATATTTAGTCCAATATATACCCTGATGTCCTATATAATATATATATATATATAATATATATATATATATATATATATATATATATATATATATATATATATATATATCCTTGTTTTGGCATTGTGCTGGTTTGACTAAATAGTGATTTTATTAGTAAATTACGCATTGTAGTGATTGTATATTAGTAATTTCTATTGTATGGAAGATTTATGGCCTCCTTCCTCCGTACAGATCTTGGGCTCCCCCTCCTGTCTGGTGACAGTATTGCAGCTGGGATTGCAGCAGGGTTGTCCTCTTGTATCAGCTCTCAGGCGGTGTATGTGTTAATAGCCCGACTCCTGAAAGCCCCCACCCCTCCAGCGCAGGCGTGTAACAGAGGGGTGAGTATAGAGGGGCTGATAAGCATGTTTGCTGGGCTGATGGGGGCACCGGTGGGGCTTTGCAGCAGTGTGCCTAATGCATGCATGACCAGCGTCGGACAGGTACAGTGCGTCATTAGTGCTACAAAATGGTTCATATAAAATTTTCTGAATGGACCTTCAGATTAATTATCTCATCTCTCTCTCTCTCTCTCACTCTCTCTCTCTTTCAGTGTGGGTCTCGGGCCACAGTGCAGCTGGCTGCTGTGATGCTGCTGGTTCTGGGTCTGTTCTTA
Source organism: Kryptopterus vitreolus (assembly GCA_030449085.1). Taxonomy (NCBI): domain Eukaryota; kingdom Metazoa; phylum Chordata; class Actinopteri; order Siluriformes; family Siluridae; genus Kryptopterus; species Kryptopterus vitreolus. The sequence continues at coordinate 5,054,907 of JACRUU010000011.1, read as the reverse complement.
CAATTCACTCGGCTGATTACTTCAGTCCCTCTGGCTATTCACGGTGATCCTCCTCTCATATTAAACGCTTTGTCATGACGTGGGACCCCAGAATTTCACACCTTTTTTACATCATTTCAAGGTGCCGTGCTTAGCGTGACCTACACAGTGGCTGCGGCGACAGGAATGACGTACCTCCAGTATATAGACGTGGACTCGGGGCGCAACATTTTTAACACAGGTTTCACGTTGTTCATGTCTTTAGTGCTTCCTCGCTGGTTCCGAATGCAGTCTGGATTTATCTACACTGGTAGGATCAAGACATTCAGTTGTTCTTTTCTCAATGGAGAACAGGGTCATATCATTTTGGATGTATGGAGTGTATTTATTTATTTATTTTTTATCTTTCCACATGTAGGTGTACGCAGTCTGGATATATTTGTGCACTCTTGTCTGATGCTGCCTGTGTTTTTAGTTAGTGTTTTGGCCTTTCTTCTAGATCACACCGTATCAGGTAGTAAATGCATGCAGTAAATGCAAAGTAGTTTTTTCATTTAATCTGATTTCAATTTTGCTTTGAAATAGATAAAAGATATATGTCTTTCTCATACACACACACACACACACACACACACACACACACACACACAAGCACACTTTTAAATTCACCACTAAAGTACATACACTCAAAAACGCACAAGTTCAAAAAAAGACACACATAAATGCACCTCTCATACACTACAGACACACACACACACACACACACACACACAATTTTACATTCACCACTAAAGTACATACACTCAAAAACAAAAAGGACACACACAAATGCACCTCTCATACACTACACACACATAGACACAGGCACACATACACACACACACACACACACAATTTTACATTCACCACTAAAGTATATACACTCAAAAACAAAAAGGACACACACAAATGCACCTCTCATACACTACACACACATAGACACAGGCACACACACACACACACACACACACAATTTTACATTCACCACTAAAGTACATACACTCAAAAACAAAAAGGACACACACAAATGCACCTCTCATACACTACACACACATAGACACAGGCACACACACACACACACACACACACACACACACACACACACACACACACACACACACACACACACTTTTACATTCACCACGAAAGGACAAAAACTCAAAACAAAAAGGACACACACAAATGCACCTCTCATACACTATACACACACTCACACACACACACACACACTCACACACACACACACACACACACACACACACACAACTTGTATCAAATAACATATCAAATGTTCACATACACCATTCGTAGATAGGCACACACACACACACACACACACGCACACACACAGTTCTTTGTTTCTTTCCTTGTAGAATAATCTGCTTTTTCAAAATATGTATTATTATTATTATGTATTATTATTATTATTTTATTATTATTATTATGTATTATTATTATTATTATTATTATTATTATTAGGATTAGGAGTAGTAGTAGTAGTAGTAGTATAGGAGTATTAGTACAGTAGTTGGTGTCACCTTATTATTATTATTATTATTATGAATAATAATAATAATAATAATAATAATAGTAATAGTAGTAATAATAATAATATTAATACTCATAATAATAATAATAATAACGCATATCTCATTTTGGGTTATAGGAACCCTGTCTGAGAGAGGGCTTGAGCAAGATCAGAGCACAAGGAAGATACAATCCCTGGCCGACAAGCGACAAGAAAACCGCCAAAGCCTATTGACTGTGTACAAACCTGCACGGCCGGTGGGAACAGTGCTGGACTGGCCGGGTCTCCGCACGTTTCCTTTCTGTGCCTGCAGAACCACGGAGATGGAGAAAATCGCACAGAGGTCGGCAGAGATGTCCAGCTTATTACCTTAGTAGTACGATAAAGCACGTACGTGCTGCTAACGAAGCTGAACTCTACCAAACATGTTCTTAGGTTGCACTTTATAACGTCAGGTGTTACGTCACCAAGACCCAAAAGCTCGAAGCAGCTTCTGTCTATACAGAATATCACACAGTATTCCATATGATAACCGAGGAAGTTCATATACGAGAGGCAAAGAGACAAAAAAACAAACGGATGGGCAGCCACATATTTCCATATAGTTTAATTTTGAAAAATAGATCTTTAAATATTTTTATGAACATATAATTTTGACATCTTTTTGGTAAAAAGTTAATAATGCCACAAAAAAAAGGTAAATAAAGCACGCCAGATTGTGAGTATCACTCCATAAAGCATACATGGGGAATTAGCATACTGAGCATTTACAAAGGATGCTTGAGCAGGCTGCTCTCGGACACATCTGTACTGAGTGAAGTTAATAAATAGTAAGTAAGTAGCGCAGTATCGCTTAATAGTATAGAATAAAATTGCAACGGTTGTGTAATCGACCCCTTGCGTATGCTAAATGTAGAAATACAGTGTACAATGTGACTATTAAATACATGATAAAGTTACAAAGGACATTTCCAGCAGGAAAACGCGAACGGCATTGGACACGGAAGAGGAAGGGAAAAAAAAGGGGACGTAACAAATAACTTATAGGATGGTACGACGTCGGAAGTGAAAAAAACTCCTGATAGCTAGCAGATCTGGTAGATTTTCTTTAGTGATAACTGCATCTGACTGTTTTTTTTTGTTGTTATTTTTTGTTGTTGTTTTTTTTTCCCAAGCCCATGTAATCTCCATATAACACTTTATTATGCTTAAACAGCTACAGTATCAGACAGGTTAAGACTGCGTTTCCTATGTCTGAGCTACTGCTTACCTGAGCTAATTTATCTACAGCTTACCTCTGTTGCATTATCTCAGTCAGTATAGGAACGGTTATTAATAGCATTCAAATGTAAGCACGTATGCACATGTGTGTAGATGTGTGCGTGTTTGTGTTTGTGTTTGTGTTTGTGAGTATGCTCCAGTGTAGGCAATAAAAGAAACCCATTTCAAATAGTTTTGCATTGAGAATTTTTTTTTTTCTTTTTTTTTTTTTTGTTTACGTGTGGGGTTTTTTTTGTTAGTTTTTTTTTTTCTGAATAGTTCCTCACACACCCATGGGACAAAAAGTGTTCCCTCCCTTTTTGTTCGATTTCTCTCAGGCGTTTCGGGGGTGTTTTTTTCCTCTCCTTCTCTCATCTGTCAGAAGACGCCACACTCGACGGGTGAAAGTGTTTTGGGTTGAGTATGTGTGTTCCGATCCAGTGCAGCAGCGAGGAGTACCAGTGCACCCCGTCGGCTTGGTGCCCCATTGGCCCTCCCCAGCGATGAAGTGCCCTCAGCGGGCCGAAAGCGGCGTGAGCGAGCCGGTGCTCATCCATGGCGGCGTAGCAGGAGGACACGACGCCGTTAACCGCGACGGTGCCGTGCAGGGTGAGGGGCGCGAACACGCCCGTGTCCTCGCGTAGCCGAACCCCGGTCACTCGGGACAGCTTCCCTTCTCGCGCCGTCCCCCGAGCCACAACCGCGCACTGACCCAGCTGTACGTCGCTGGCGAACACAGTCCTGAGCTGTCCCCCGGGCGCCGGGCCCGAGCAGTTCCCCTCGGCCACAAACACGAGGTGGGCAGCAGTAAGGCTTAACGTAGCGCCAGACTCTGTCTCTATCGTGTAAAACAGGGTGCGGGCGGAGGGCTGGCGGTCGAGGAACGCAATGACCTCGCTGAAGACAAGCTGCCCGCTGCCGTCACCGCTCGACGATGCCAAGACTCGCTCGCCCAGCCGCAGATCCTTCATGGCCTTCGTGCTCCCGTTCTCCAGACTCACCAGAGCTCCTCCCGGAAAACAGCCACCTGTCTTAGCAGCCACAGAGTGCTCTTATAAAAAGAGACAGACACGTGTTTAGTGCGAATCCGCCATGTCAAAATGAACATCACATAAAAACGAAAGAGTCTCAATGATCCCGTCTCGCTCGTTATTAGACGTGGCAATAAAATCGAAAGTTGGCAAAACACGTTTGTGTTCAGGCGCACAGTCTAAACACCGTTCTCAAAGCTAATGAGTTTTCTCTTTTCACTCATCTCGAGATGCCACATAAAAATACAATATAAGCTAATATATAACCACCGAGCCCTTAGCACAGGCCCCACTTTCCTGCTGCACAAGTCACCGGGTCGGGCCTCTCCAAGATGCTATAGGGCCAGCAACAAGAGTCAAGTCTTCCTAGAGCCGAACACAAATATTTGGGAAAGGTGAGGACCAAGGCCAGGTGATAAGACATGGCTGAGATAAGAGATCTTAGAAAAGGAACAACGGAATAACCATCTGGAAAACAAAGGAGCGGGTTAATCATCTCAAAAGCACTTTAGTAACCCGCTCCGCTTTTGACATTCTCACCGAGTCTCTTATTCTCTCGGCCTGCTCTCTGCCCTCTCCACACCTACGTTATAGCACCCAAAGGTACACATTATGAAACTCCAGTTTCCACAACGACAAAAGCGGGAGGATTAGAGGTCGATCTGCTTTTTATTAGAAGGCTTTTTCCATTTCGAATTAAAATATCGCTCTCTTAAATGTCTCTCGCCTCGTAGCGCCGTTTCGGGACATCGGGGGAAAAAACGTTATGTGAACGACTAATAAAGACAAAAATAAAAGCGTTAAAGGCAATTTTTTGGCGGATCCTTAAACGCCTCACTAATCAAATCCCATTTATTCAAATACGCGAATACGCGGCGGGACTGCTCCTTGCGTGGCAGAACACACCTATAAAGGACTTTGATAAGGCAGGCACAGACAACAGGGCTTGCCTGTGTTTGCGCTCCCTATCAGAGTGATAACAAAAGTGCTTCATAAACGTCCACAGAAGTCCCATTCCTCAAGAGGGGCCCAAAACGAACATTTTTCAAACTTAAGTGTTGCACTAACCCAGAAAAAGTCATAGGACACAGGGTCAGGTATTGTGTGTGTATGTGTGTGTGTGTGTGTGTGTGTGTGTGTGTGTGTGTGTGTGTGTGTGTGTGTGTGTGTGTGTGTGAAAAAGAGTGCAAAAAGAGGTCAAATTCTAATAACGCAACATCGTTTCACACCGAAATGAACAACTCTGCGAATTCCACTCTAATGAAACACATACACGTAAATGGACGGATGAAAAAAGTGTACAAAAATATATGATTTCCATAACAATAGAAAGAGTTATAACGACAAAAAAATGCCCTCTTTCCTTCCTGGTTGGTAATTTATTCCCGGATGACACGCTGTAGAGGCTTTTTTTTTTTTTTATAACCTAATGATGTGGTCTATTCTTTGGTCATCACCTCCAGCCCATGTCTCCCACTTACCTCACCTGCTAATGAGAACAGACCACAATCCACAACCAGACACACCTGAGCGTGACTGCTGAAACCAGGCACACCCAGGAGTCTACAACCCCAAACGTCTGTTTTTCTATCCAATCTTGTCGTTGAATCTGGTGTGTGTGTGTGTGTGTGTGTGTGTGTGTGTGTGTGTGTGTGTAGTCTAGAATGTATAATATTAGGACGTAAATGAATCAGCATTCACATAGAATGAACCCTAATGAACTAATAAGTTGCTATTCTCACATCTAATCATATATTCAGTATATAATGGTCATGTAGTCTAAACAAACTTGTTTATATGGTGAAATTATTATATATGCTACAAATTTTTCTCACTTGAAAAAAATATCACTGATTATTTATCATAAATCAATACCGAGGGCCGTTTTCTAATCTAACGACTGCACGCAGGTACAACGCGATATTCGTACGCCCTTGAAACTCTGATAGCCTTTAAGTGCAAAGTCTTTTTTTTTCCTCTCCCCTACCTGATTTCACGCTGCAGTGGACGTGTGCTTTCGACTCGTAGTAAACCCAGTCGAAGCCGGCCTCCACTGCCAGCCTCGCCAACATGCCGTATTTGTTGCGGTCGCGGTCCGAGGTGGTGATGTCCACCGCCCGTCCTTCGTAGTGCAGCGATTCGTCGAGGTGGTTGCCGTCTTCATCCCAGCCCTCGGTGACCCTCAGCTTCACACCTGGCCACATGTTCATGACGGAGATGGCCAGGGAGTTCAGCTTGTCTTTGCAACGCTGCGAGAGCAGACATTTTGACGTCAGAATTGTAACCACACGGTGGGGAAAATGCAGATCTCTGGAAACTAGAGCACTGCAGGTCTGTTTCATCATTACTAAGACTAAAGCATTGGCCTAAATTCTGTCCCGAAAAAAGTGCCCAGGCAAATTCTAAAATAAAATGACAGCCAGTGGTTAAAGCAGAAGTATGCATTAGTGGCTAAATATTTGGGCTCAGATAATTATATGAGGAATAATATTAATATCAAATTTTTTATACAAATTAGAGACCTGGAAAAGCGACAATATAACGAAATAAATGCCGTTTGTCTATAACAGGATGAAAATGCAGCCGCAGTAATAGAGAAAAATATGTTGACGTGCAATCAACAAGTGAAGCGCAAAGGTCACTGTTAGAGGTGGCCAAAGTTTATGATTATAGCCACACATAAGTTGTGGCCTTTCTCCTACTAATGAAAAGTGCTTAAGTACTATTTTTGCAAAGTGCACGCTTTAATTCACAGTCCCTATATATCTAACCTCTGCTGAAAATATATCCTCTGTAAGAATTCCTTGAATCAAATTAATACACGCCTTAAGATTCTACCCTTTATTCAGGATCAGTCGAGTAAACGTATTTACTTCCTCAATCACCCGAGCATACCAGGGTGGTTTCATCAAGGTATAACAATAGGTTTGTTTTTAGGAAAAAAAAAAAAAGATTTATAGTGTCAGGCCTTTATTCATTCATCATTTTAAAAAAACGAATAAAATAACAAAACATTTTTCTGCTTTTGATAGTTTGAAGTTTTTTATCGTCTTTGTATATTAGTCATATAGTTTATTTTCATTATAGAATCAAGCAGGCGTCGCCAACGCACGGAACACAAACATGACAGCCTGCTATTTTCAGCAATATTTGTTTTAAAAGCAAAAAAAAACACAATGACTTCAGCATTTTTTTTCTTTGACACCACTATAATGAATTATAGACTGTAAATAAGGGATATAAGATTCTCTAGAATGTCCTATATTAATAAATAATAGTTTTGTTTTTTTTTTATTTCAATTTCAATGTCAATATACTGGTCATAATAAAACACTTTCCTTCTAAAGACTAAATTACACTGATTAAAATAATAATAATAAGGAAATCATTTGAAAATAACCAATAAAAAGCATTTGGGCAAATAGGGTATATATGTATGATAATAGTGAATGTGTTGTTTGACCACCTGTTCCAGCTATATAACACACAACCTTGGGTGTCATATATATGTTTTATTTCTATATGATTATATATAAAGTGCTTACTTGGAAATTAAATAGTCTATGAGGCTTGTAGGAGAACTCAGAGACCTGTTATAGGTGCATAAGCGAATTATAAAAGGAAAGTAATAAAACAATAGATATTTGGGAATATTTTCTGGATTCATGGTATTTAAATTCAACTCTTTTTTTTGCAATTATTTTGCAAGTTCTCACCTGAAATTAATCCATCCTGATGCAAACCTTTAAATTAATGCTGCAGGTGTTTCCTCGGTGAACCGGACTTTTGCAGGTGTATTTAAAAGTATAAAGTCCAGAAAGAAAATGTTGTACTTGGTGAAATATAAAACAGAAACATGCCGCCCAGGTTCCACTGGAAATGACGGCTTAGGTTTTAAGAATGCTTTATTTGCAGCCTGCGTTGTTGCTGAATGAACACCGCACTCGTGGGCAAAGACTGCGCCTGTGGACTAAGGACAGGGGGGGTTCACAGTGCACTAGGCGCGTTCAGAGCGATCAATCCATCTTTAACATGGCTCAGATGAAAGCAGCGGCGATCGATAGCGTAGTTTCACTAAAGCCTTAAACGTGGAGCAAAGGGCGACGAGAGAGAGAGAGAGAGAGAGAGGGAGAGAGAGAGAGAGAGACGTGGTGCGCAAGCTGCTCCAAATGCGCCGTGTAACCGGATCCCCGGCGCCGAGCGCATCTCCTAATGGGCCCGTAATCGAATCGCTTACCTGGGTCATGAGCCGATCCGCGCCCGTGTTCTCCTCATCCTTGAAGATGATGTCGATGTTGTAGTTGGGGGTGAGCTCCTTGAAGCGCTCCGAGTTCCGTGTGATCTTGCCCTCGTGGCGGCCGCTGGCGCCCAGCATCTTTTCGGCGACGTTCGGGATGAACTGCTTGTAGTTGAGCGGCGTGAGTTTCTTGGGAGGCCGCCGCTTGTTGCCGTAGCCCCTGCCCGGGCCGCACGCTTCGCTCACCGGGGCGCAGATCAGCGCGCAGGCGACCAGGAGCCCCAGCACCGCGGGGACACGCATTACCCCCTCTCAAAACAAGAAAGCCCCCAAACACGGGAGTGTTACGGGGGGGGGGGGGGGGGGGGTCGCGCCACGGGTCAAGGGTGAAACTCAAACTGTCTCCTTCCTTCCACACTCCTAAATTTCCCCCAAAACAGGGGGGCGCGATGGATGGGCTAAATAAATCGAAGCGTCTTTAATTCCTTATGGCTTTTATCCTCGTCATGGTTTGTGCGTAAAAAAAGTACGCGCGGTCTACGGCGAGCTTGGCATGCGTCGCGCTGGGGAAGACGTCAAAACAATAGCAAGGTCCGGTGGTACCGAGAGGACAGTGCCTCTCCATATACGCGCCGACGAGATGAAACAGCGGAATGGTAACGAGTGCGAGTCCATTTATTTGCGAGACTACGCGGGGGATGCGTCCAGGTAAGTCCGCGTCTTTAACTTGGCGCTGAGACGGAGAGCAGTGAGAGACTGACAGGGTGCACGGTGAAGACTGAGAGCCGCCGGGTGCTGCTGCTACTGCTGCTGCTCTGAGGAAGAATCCTCATGTTCTGCGCCCGTCTTAGCCTTTCTGGCGCACTTCGTCCACTCGCGTCTGAAGCTGGAGTGATCAGTAAAGAAAGCAGTAAAAGACCGCGCCCTGGCGCTCCTGCACTCCTACCCCTATGCTGCCCGCCTGAGCCACTCCTCCTCCCCTGCGTTACACACACCGGCTCTGCCACGGACCGCCGACTCGGTCGCTCTGATAAACAAACACACACACACACACACGCAGGCGCACGCACCCGCGCCGCTGATGCAGCAGGACCCGTTGTTGTTTCCCCACTTTGCGTACTGTAACACAGTTTTCCGACCTCTACATTGATTACTGAAGCGCACTTGGTTTCACGGCGCGCAGTGTTGTGGCCCCGAGTCACCTCAAACCTCAGACTAACAGCAGCCTTCGTTTCCTCCTCCTCCTCATCCTCCTCCTCTACTGACCCGGTGAGCGTGCGCACACGTGAGTAGATATACAAACGGCATACACACACACATATGGAACCATATACACTGACCTCACTGATCCCCAAGAACACGATTTGCACTAATTTTATGTATTAGAATTACAATGATCTATAAGTTCAAGGTCATCGAGGTAACAAAAAAAGAGCTTGGAAAAGCATACGAATGGTTTCCTTGGTGCATATAATTGTATTAGTTCAAGTTCAAGTTTATTTATTTGTGTAGAGCTTTTCACTCAAAGAAGCTTTACACAATGTAAAATACGACAATAAATGTGAATATAGATGATTTGTGTGTGTGTGTGTGTGTTATTCCTGATGAGCAAACCCGGTGCAAGGGAAAAACTCCTTTACAAGGAAGGAGGAAGAAACCTCCGAGAGCAAAAATGGGAACCCGTCCTCATTTGGGTGATAAAGAGTGCGATTGTGATTATTAGCTAGGGCAGGACGTGTATCCGCTGGGATGATTTAATGCATTGATCCATTGAGTCTGCAGGAAGTCTGCATACGTACAGGATTAATAGACCTCTAAGAGATGTGGTTTGAGGTCAGAGCTGGGATTCAATCGAGCTAATAATGCCGATTTTCCTGGTCTTGTCCGAATCTTTGCTAATTAGACACGAAATATTTTGCAACTCCTAGAAACTGCACTCGTACATAAATGTGTTCCAATTTGCCAGGTCAGTGATATATTACCGTCCAACTCAACGTAGCAAAATTGTCCCTGATCTCTAAAGAGATTGTGCACGGTATTGTTCTGTCTTGAGACTGAGAACACAACCTAAATTTATCTCCAGTCACAGGGCTGCAGTCTGTGCCAGGTTGTACTCAGGTGATGGACAGTGGCACGACTCTCCTGAGGGCTCCACTGTTCTAATTGCAGATGGAGCAGGTAAGGGGGAGAGGGCAGAGTATAATTAGGAACAAGCTTTCACAGGCACAGCTCTTATTTTACTGCACTGAGAGAGAGAAAGAGAGAGTGAGAGAGAGAGAGAGAGAGAGAGAGAGAGAGAGAGAGGATGCTCCACTTACACAGATGGAGAATTGTGTGCCTCTGTCGATGAGTCTGCCTGTCGGTCAGCCAGTGGCGAAAGCCTTGAGGAACGCTAGATCTGTGACACTTGCACTCTGTTAGCGCTTTCTTAAACGAGAAAGGAAAACAGACGTGCGTCTTCCGAATTAGCTCCTCAAATATTTGCCGAAAAAGAAGCTTGTGGTTTTTCGTCCATTTCAAAAGCGAAATTTTTTCGGACCAACGTTTTTGCGGTCCAGGCTTTTTTTTTTTTTTGGTATTATTTGTGTGGATAAAGTATTTCGGTTCAGCGGGAGTGTTTAATAATACGATATTTTCGTCCTGCTTTGGTCCGTCTGTCCACGAAGTGAAGTGTAGAGCGAAAAAAACAAGCTTCACTGATTCGTCTTCTTTCACGCGGGTTCGTCAGTTATAATGAATTGTTTTTTACGCTCCTGTGTAAGTTGACACGACCGTCTTGCTGCTGTCACCCGGAAAGGCAGAAGCCTCGTTTTTCTACCATTGCAATAAACATATTTTGGAGGGGAAGCAGCTTTAGTGCGGATACATATATGGAACCGACTTGTATGGCAGATAAACCGTAGGTCATAAAGACCCGATTACGGAGTGTGTGGATTTTATGGAGTGTCTCCTTGTCCCTTTGGGAGAAGTACATTTAAGAACACACCCCTAAGGCCTGCCTATTTAACTAGACTATTGACAGATGTATTCCTATCCAATCGGAATTCCCTTCTTACAACCCCCGAAAGAAGAGCCTGCAGCCCAAACGGGCTCCGAGTGCCGCATTGGCGTGCGAGAGCAGCAGTTTAGAGCCCAGACAGCTGAGTTATTAATTTTCTCTTGTGAAATGAGAGGACATGAGGGATAAACCGGGGGAGATGGGTGCTTTACACATAATTCCAGCCAATCAAGTGGAAGCAAAGGGCTGTCACATGAGTGCTAGTGCTACCCAAGGACCCACGAAAGATATAATGGGGGAGAGAGAGAGAGAGCTAGATGGGTAGAGAAGGAGGGAAAAAGTGAGGCACAGAGAGAGAGAGAGAGAGAGAGAGAGGGAACGGATGCATAGGGAAATTGATGTTTTCCCTGTATTAAACGGTAAACAACTCTGTTTTTAGTTGTTGTTGTTGTGTTTTTTTATACAGGACTGGTGTTCTTGTGGACTGCGGTGGGATTCAGTCTGCCCTCCGTTCTCCTCAAGGTAATAGTTTCTGTGCTTTTACCCTCACCACTTCCTGCTGTCCCCAACAACCTCAGGAAGAAGTCCCCTCTCTCTTTCTCTCTCTCTCTCTCTCTCTCTCTCTTCCTAGGAATCCCACTTTTAATCATAATTTTATGTCCATGCGGAAATCCTTGGACGTTTTCTGCTAGCAAAACGAAGGGACGAGACACGTCATAGAATTTGTTATGTATTTCTTTCTTTCTTTTTGCATGCGGGAGGAACACTGTCAGTTACTGATCATTTTTGTTTCCTCTCCAAGCACTTGCGCTTACTGAAAGAGCTGAGGCCATCGTCGGAGCGAGCGAGCGAGGAAAAAATAATACCAGAGATGTCTAAAAGCAGAGGCTAAAAGCAGCCTGAGCTAGCGGCCTGCTAAAAAAACAAAGCACTGCCCAGGGGAAGAGCAAAGGGTCGGGCAGCGTGGTCCGGACTTGCCACAGCCGCGTCTCTCTGCGTAAGTGCTCCTGCCAAATAGCTGTAATTGAGGCCCAAAGTCCAGATCCCTGAATAACTCAATGCATCAATGGCAGCCTGTGGAAGCTGCCCCCTCGCTTTCTCTTTTCTGTTGCTATACCTTCCGAACCGCTTTCACTTTTTCCCCCTTCTTCCTGGTTACCGCGGGAGAAAAATATATACATATACTCCTCACTCTCGGGTCTCCTGTAGACTTTTAGTTCAATATAACACTGGGATTAGGAAGCGCAAAAGATCCTAATTATCGCATAACAGCAGTCGCTTCGCAGTTAAATACAACAGTTAGTGAGTATCCCAATCGAAGATGTTCGACGAGCACAAGAGGTGTATAGGATGTAAATGGCGACGCCAGTATTGAATATAAACGCTTTAAGCGCTTTGCCGCACATCTCCGCCTGTCCCTCGCTCCTGCTTGCTTGGGCCTTTTTTTTTTATATATATATATATTTCCCTTTTTTTCTTTTTTTTTCGTTCCTGCACGTATGCCACAGCTGTGGTCATTGTGGTGATGTTTCACTGCTCAGAATGGATACACCAGCTCAAAAACGTTCTTATTATATTTATATTTTACTACACCGCCGCTGGCCCTGCCAGCTGTGCGCTGGCTAACAGCCCGTTTGCTTTAACTAGGCTGTGACAATATGGTTAAAACAGTTAAAACCTGAGGTAACATAAACAACGATGGGCTCGACTTAACGTAAACAAATGCTCGTATACAACGTCTGCTTATGGACCGGAAAAAAGGAAGGAGACGATAATGGAAAAAAAAGTGTGTGTGTATGAGGAGGGGGGAAGAAGAGGGGGGGGGGGTTGTTGATGAGTTGTCATAGCGATTACTGAAGCATAGTGATTGTTTTTTTCATTCGGGTTTGGGGTTTTGGGCGGCACATGTTTCTCCACATCCATCTCCGCAGCAGCTGTCTCGGGCACTTGGGTTGCTTCGCGCCCGTACTTGAATAGAAGCAAGACGCTGCTAAGTAATTTCCTGCTAGCTGCTGTTCATCTTCTCCTAAACCGACTGTTTTTTTTCCTGTCGACGGAAAATCCAGGAGCGAGCAAGTAAGAAACGTGCGTTTGTGGACAGAAGAGCGATGGAGGAATCGTGGGACGGATTTGATGAGGTTGCTACTCCTCCCTTCGTCCCGGGGCCCATGTCGGCTCGCTGCTAGCGAAGCATGGTGTGTGCACTTGCGCACACTTTCCGCTAGCTTGTCCCCAGCTCCGGGCAGGGACCCTCTAATTAGGGCTGTGGGCAGGCTTGGACTCTTTGAAGCCTGCAGCAGCAGCAGAGCAGCTAGCCACAACCGGGGTGACAGCGGCATCCCGCAGAGGATCACGAGACAAACCCATACGACATGGACACGCAGGATCCATTCTCTTCGTCTTCTCTCTTGTTTCTCTCTCTCATCAATCACTGTAAAAGGCTTGCACAAGGGAGGAATCAAAGTGATTGACGCCTACAAAAAAAAGTGTGTAGGGGGGGCTGGAGTAGACAATTTGTCATACAAGTCTGTATCTGAAGTTTAGAGACCTTGTGAGAATTTAGCGAACCAATTAAAAGCAGTGAATGAACACCCTGGCTGTTTTTTTCCCCCCTTCCCTTCCCTTTTAAAATTTTTTTTTGTTTGTTTATGACTTGTCGTGCTGAAAAATAGTAGGGCCTTTTCTTCTAATTTTAACTTTTTCCGCATCTGTTTTCAGGTCCCCTCGCTCCCTTTCTCACCTATATGTAGACGAAGGCTCACAGCGGGTGCAGTATAGCAGATCTGACCACAGGTAAACATGGCTCCACCACAAACGTGCTCACCTAGCACCATAATGGACAAAAATACCGCACGGCGATGAATGCCGGCTCACATATCATCAAGGGGGGGGGGAATGCTTGAAGAAAAAGTTCTTAAAAGTCAGCAGACTGACTGGAGTTAGTTATATCATCCAGAAACCACAGTCTGATTTATTGCCGATAGCTTTTCTGTCATCACTATTTGTGCGCGCGTACTGTATTCGTACAGATACGTGTTGTGTTTAAATTAGTCACGCCGGCTCTATCGGCCCGAGGTGAGAAAAGCAGGCCCGGCTCGGGCTCAGCTACGGGTCAAGGAACGGCACTATGGCGATTATACCCGAGCAGGATGTTTACACTTAGGTCGTATTTTACTCTAGGTTTCCATCCCAGTCCTAGTTACAGTCGGTGCTTTAGGTTTTAACGCAAACCGCATTGTCGCCCGTCCGCTTGGCGCACCGCTTCAAGCCCGTGTCTTTTGTACTTGTTCGGCAAAAACGTTCCCGTAGATCTAAGGATATCTACTTATAGTCATTGGAACTTTATTTCCACATATAGACATGGGTGGAGGGGGTTGCAGTGTGTACTCACAATTGAAAGTTGAGATCCAGAGTAGGAAGGAAATTGAAGTGCACTCATTGAACAAACTCCGCGCCGGCAAAAGATTAACATCTGAAGGAAGTAATAATGGCAACTCCCACACAGTCGCCCCCCCCCTAAAAAAAAAAACAAAAAAACGGGAGCTGCTGCCGGGCCGAGCTAGCGTGTGCTAAAGACCCCACCTCGGCTCAGATTTGTCATCAATAGCGATTTCAAGCAGACAAGTGCAATCAGAGACCAGCGTCCAGATGCACTAGAACCAAAACAGCGCCTTCTGATCTCCGAGCCGATGTGTCAACAGCTGGCGCTCGAGCACGTTTCTTCAGAAGAGCAGAAAGTCGTCGGACGGACTTCCTAATCAGTGGAAATAATGATGACTAATACCATTGTCTCCTATGCTTTAATCACGATATACTGTAGACTATCTCTTTCTAGCAGCCTTTCCTGGATAAATGAAGAGGAAAAAGAAAAAAGAAGTACGGGGGGGGTACTTGAAAAAAAAAGATAGCCATTACCCTTCAAAATGCGTTAGCGAATTGAACTGATGGAAACGCAGCAAATTCGCAAAAACACACACACGCATCGCAAAACAGTATTTTTTACGCTCGCGTGAGGTGTATAATTCACAAAAACTGTAATGGAAAGTTTTTTTTCCCGGTCACATGACCTACCTTGCAGGGACACGGTGGCTTAGTGGTTAGCACGTTCGCCTCACGCCTTCAGGATCCGGGTTCGATTCCCGTCTCGGCCATGTGTGTGTGGAGTTTGCATGTTCTCCCCGTGCCTCAGGGGGTTTTCCTCCGGGTTCTCCGGTTTCCTCCCCCGTCCAAAAACATGCACGGTAGGTTGATTGTCACCTTGGAAAATTGTCCCTAGTGTATGAATGTGTGTGTGTGTGTGTGTGTGCCCTGCGATGGGTTGGCATTCCATCCAGGGTGTATCCTGCCTTAATGCCCATAAACGCCTGAGATAGGCACAGACTCCCCGTGACCCGAGGGTAGATCGGATATAGCAGTAGAAGATGAATGAATGAATGAATGAATGACCTACCTGGCCTTGCCTTGGGCCAGATGCTGTGGGTGATACAAGAGGCTTCCTCCCCTCGTGAAATCGCTATTACCTCCCAGAACGAGCGCATACGTGGGCGCTCACTCCCGAGTATAGGGGGATCCTCTCGCCATTAATGATTGTATAACGTGCCTATGTCTCCGATTAAAAATAAAAACGCATAATGCGTTGGCTGCGATATAAATAACCGTGCCGATATCCGTCTCCATTTTTTGAACGACGTATCGCGAGAGGACGAGGTTTAGTCGCATGCTACGGCTAATGGAAACATTTGGCGGAGATTTAGAAAAGTACAGGAACAGAGGCAGATATAGCCCGACACTTAATATGGTGGCGGGGATGTTATGGAAAGCTCTTGAAATGAAAGGTATAGCATGAACGGGAGCGATCGGGGATGTTGTGTGAGCGAAAGCCAGGGCTGCTCACCATCGCTCAGTGCCACGACCCAAAAGCGTACATTCCCACAGCCCAGAGCACCACTTTAAAGAGCACCAGGGCTGCTCTGGTGTGCCACTGATCTGCCACTCCCTCAGCTTTGAAAAAGCAAATATCAATAAATTCATTATGTACTTTATATTTATATATTTCTGCTCATCAGCTTTTATATAATTATTCGCTTTTTGCAGCTCTTGGTATTTTTAGTACTGTGATGGACTGTGTGTAAGAGAGAGAGAGAGATGAAGAGAGAGACAAGAGAGATGGATGGATAAGAGGAGGAGAAATCTTTGTGGCTGTAAGGCCAGATGTGTCAGGAAGTCATTTCAGTACAGTACACTTGCCCAGCTGTGATCTAGATTTGAAGGTGTATATACTTTAAACGAATAAACACAACGTACCTCCGTTCGAATCTATTCTTTAGCACGTTTCCGCCCGAGAGATACAATGAACGTTTTTTTTTTCTTATGTATTTTTTTTTTGTTATATTAAGGAAGTTGTCCTGACCGACCGAGTCTAACTTTTCTTGGCTCGTCTTCATGTTTTTTCATGTCCAAATGTTTATTTGACATTATTCCTGCCCAAAAAGGTTACACATGAAGCGTTCATGTAAAGATCTCTGGGTGGAAACCACTGAAAGTTCAACTTTCCTAAATGGTTGTTCCAAAATCAAACAAGTTTGCGGTTGTTATTTGACAAGTTCAATGTTTTGTTTATTTAAACTGGAGGTTTTATTTGACATGCTAAACAAAGATCCCTCATCCCACAAAAGTCACCAAATCTTGCTTTAAAAAAAAATAAAAAAATAAACCAGTCAAAGCAGCTGAAACGAAGATTTATTCTGAGCTGTCCTGCAACGCCAGGTTTTGCATTACCTGCACAAGTTCACATGGCAGAATAGCTTGAACATTTATTGACCGAGTGCCTGTAAATGTTTTACCCGAGGAATAAAGGGGAAGCGGCGAAAGGCGAGAGAGAAGGAGGTAAATAGATCGGCCTCCTTTAGCCTTTTATTCCCGGATCCTTTCACAGCTCTAGGTCCAATGAACTCTGTTGCGACATTGGCAATGGAAAAAAAGCAAACAAAAAGCAACATACTCAAGTATGATACTGCGTCACCTCCATTTCCTATGATCAAGCGGTCAAAGCCAGGTTAATTGTCACTCGGCTGATATGAAATACAAAATCTTATGTCTGTCTTAACACAACAGTCGTAAATACACAATATAGCGTTACTGTTATGGAAATTTACTGATCTGTATACTTTCAAACTGTAAATGTTCATAGTGTGTAGGATATATATAGAGGAGGGGGGTTTAAGGCGCTGGGCTACTGTTCGGAAGGTGGGAGTTCAAACCCTGGTATTGCCAAGCTGTCACCCTTGGGTCCTTGAACAAGGCCTTTAACATACTGTACTGTGCTCCAGAGGAGCTGTATTATGGCTGACCCTGCGCTCTGACCCCAGCTTCCAAACAAGAAATGAAAACAATTTCATTTACGAAATCAATAAAGCATAGTAAATTTTTCAGTAGCCACATATATCTCTATCTATCTATCTTTCTATCTATCTATCTATCTATCTATCTATCTATCTATCTATCTATATATATATATATATATATATATATATATATATACACACACACACACACACACACACACGTATATATATATATATATATATATAGAGAGAGAGAGAGAGAGACAGACAGACAGACAGACAGATAGATAGATTTGTGTACGACTAAGGCCCAAGAATGAATATGAGGTTGAAGCATTAAGCAGCTTGGTAGGTGGATGTAGGAAATTCAGTCTGGCTTTACACAGAAACGTGGCTCCATGCTCCCAGCAGGGGGTCCGACTTGTCAGGCAGTGGGCATGGGCATACACTATACACGCCCATGCATTCGTTTTATTTTTGATCTATTTATTGTGTGGGCACACAATTGCTGCAGGTTACTCCCAAAGATTTAACTGATTGCATTTTTTTTTCTTCTTCTTCAATTCTGTTTCCTTTAACATGAAACCAGACCAGCGGTTCACATACAGGCATATACTGAGGGACAATATAAGACGATAGGTGTCAAGCGTCTTCTCTTTTTTTTCTCCTATACATTATGTCGTATGGTTTTGAGTTAACAAAGACGAACCCATAAGTAGTGTAATTAAAGAAACGGAGCATGAACACATCTTATGAGGTCTTTGGCAGCGCGACTCTGACAGTAGCCCTGACCGAGGGCATGAACAGTATCGCGCGTTGGCTCGCAGGCCGTCGCACTGTGGGCCTTTTGTGTGCCGTGTTTGCTTAAGCCGTGCCGCTGAGACAGGAAGTGTGTGGAGTGGAGACGGCTGAGGTGCACCGAGAGTACAGCACCCTCAATGAAGTGGACGCAGAGTCGACAGCGCCGGCAGCGCGAGGTGACGATAGAAGCTGATTGATTGCGCCCGTACACCTGTCCTGTGCCTCCAAATCTGTTCTATACAGCACCAGAGCAGCAGGGTGCTCCCACGAGGGCTGACATACAAATAAGGTGGTTCACTTTTGGTTTTTACTGTGGTAAAAATGATCTTGTCATAAAGGCGGGTCATATGCTGGACTGTTCACATTGCCCGTCTCCCTAATACCCATTTTGAAACTGGAATATGTTGACATTCCAGAATTATTGCATACCTGTTCACTAGATTTTTTTTTTTTTTTTTTTTACTTTTGTTCTAATTATCATAATTGGTTAAAGTGTAACTAGTGCATTAGAAACAGCCTGAAGTGAAACGCTCTTCCGGACAAAGTTGCAAGGCTAGCCAAGAAAAAACAAAAACAAAAAAGTCTGATCTAATAAAGATATCCTGCGCATATCGTGCGTAAGAATAGATTTGCATGTGTGCATGGGAAGAAGGTTTGGAGGTGTCACATGGAAACAGAGGTGTTGAAAAGGCGGACTGCAGCAAACCCAGATCTGTGCACTCTTCTCAAAAACTGTAGTACATCTTGGAGACCTGAGATGTGGGTGTGGGGGTGGGGGTGTGTGTGTCTGGTTTCGGAGAGGGTGTCGAGGTTGAAAACACCAGCCTCTAATCCTGACACACTGTCTCCACCAATTAGAACCCATTCAAAAGGGGAAAGGGGAGGAAAAAAACAAAACCAGAAAGCCAGTGAGAGCATATTTAGTAACAGTTTGGCAAGCTGTAATTACATGTATGGCTAACAGAGAGATTTAACTACTTTTTCCCCGTTTATTGATTGACAAGGCAGAATGGGAGAGAACAGGATGTGCATGCTGCTGTTCGTACACAAGGGTTTTTTTTTGTACATCGCATTATGTCAGAACATCATAAAAGACGTTTTGACGGCCCTAAAGCGCAATGGTAATGAGAAGCTGTTGCACGGCACAGGGGTCAGCAGTGCGGCGGCGAATTAATAAATATAATATTGAAATGTTGTTTTACCTTGATCAGGTAGGCCAAATCAGAGAAGCTTACTGTTGACATATACCCAAGTGGGGTGAGTCATGTTGAGCGAGTTATAATTAACACGAGGGTCAATATTGATCTTTACAGCAAGGGATGTTAGTAATGTCTGGGTTTGAGATTTCCTGGGAATCTATTCCTACTCATGGCAAACACTCGATTTGAAGAAAACAGCAGTTCACTTAATTTAAGGTTTACTGCTCATTTCTTTGGGCTATTAATCGGAAGGTCGGGGTTCAAGCCATGGTATTCAAGCCAAGCTGCCACCCTTGGGTCCTTCGGCAAGGCCCTTAACCCTCTGTGCTCCAGGGGCGCCGTATGATAGCCCTGTGTTCTGACCACCAACTTCCAAACAAGCTGGTATATGCGAAGAACGAATTTCATTGTGCTGTAATGTATATGTGACAAATAAAGGCTATCTATCTATCTATCTATCTATCTATCTATCTATCTATCTATCTATCTATCTATCTATCTATCTATCTATCTGGCTGCCTGTCTGTCTGTCTGTCTGCCTATCTATCTATCTATCTATCTATCTATCTATCTATCTATCTATCTATCTATCTATCTATCTATCTATCTATCTATCTATCTATCTACCTGTCTGACTGCCTATCTATCTATCTATCTATCTATCTATCTATCTATCTATCTATCTATCTATCTATCTATCTATCTATCTATCTATCTATCTATCCATCCATCCATCCATCTATCTATCTATTGGGGGAGGGTTTAGCACAGTGGTTCAAGTTGCTGGGCTACTTAAAGGACCTTAACCCTCTGTGCTCATATGCGAAGAAACAATTTCACTGTACTGTATATGTGATAAATAAAGGCTATTCTTCTATCTGTCTATCTGTCTATCTGTCTATCTATCTATCTATCTATCTATCTATCTATCTATCTATCTATCTATCAGTATAGATCATTTGGCTAATACAGCGATCATATGACATAGACAGATTCATACATGTATATTGAGACATATGTATTCCATGTAAAGATGAGTGATATATAGAGGAAGCCTTCAAAATATACCGCTCATTTATTTGACACATTCCCCCTTTTGGAACCAATGCTGTCTGTCTGTCTGTCTGTCTGACTAAAGTGTGAATTGTCCTGAACAGTAGACGCTTGAAGAATCTAGGTCACACACTGCTGCAACACTGTTTCAACTGACCTCGCCTCCGTGACCTTGCACGGATGGGTAAAGCACACACACACACACACACACAAACACACACACACAAAATGATGTCCATAAACAAAGTACTTTGATGTTTCAAAAAAAGAAATACTTTATTTTAGTAGATAAGTCCGATTAAAGTGACCTTTGATCTGTGTCCTAATTTCTCTGGCATGGATGGTCAAATGGAAATGCATACCATGATTGATGATGGGGGGGGGGGCTTTCAGGAAGGGAGTCCACACAGTAAATATTAAAGGTATCAAAGTGATGTTGGATTGAAATCCTTTTTTTTATCCTTCATAGTATGCTAGTTGGAATTTAGTCAGGAAACACTTGATTGTGTGTGTTGACTGTCACTGAGTCAGCGCTACCTCATAAGTGATTAATCAGACAATTACAGTTAAGGCAAGCCATGCAGAAGACCACCGCTCATAAACACGTTAAATCACCATAAACAGCATTAATCACTGCCTTGCCACCTCCACACATGCACACACTCTCTCTATCCAATGTTCAGCCATAAGCCCCATACTGTCCCTATTTAAGTCGTCCGGTGTGGGGGCAGACGGAGTCTGGGGTTAACTCTGAGGTTAGGAAGCAGGACACAGAAGACTTAGCTCGTTCTTCTTCACCTAAGGACAAGTCGACCATAGCAAACACGCTGAAAACAAGACTCCTTTTTTCCACGTTTCAGATGGAGGAAAATTATTCTCCAGAAATACTTCACAGTGGACTTTGATGGTGAATGTCCTATTTCATCATCCGTGTGTAAAACCATAGCGCGAGAGGGCCGCCCTATACGGAGTTAGGTGTTTGTGTTAAGGTCTGTAGAATGAGGATAAGTTTATCGTTCGCATAGTAAAGGTGATTCAGTGGAACTGCGAGGGAAACGAGACCCAGAAAAAAAATAAGCGAACCAAGTGACACCACATTACAGGGAGTTAAAATAGACGCCTACTAAGTGAATCACTGATTTCTCCGAAAAGGTTGTTTTTATTGCCGTGAAGATGGTAAAAGTTTAAACAGAAATCCGCCCTATAAAAGCTCACTCTACGAAATAAGAAAATGTATTGGGTACATGGACAATAAAAAAAAAAAAAAAAAAATATTTCAAAATTTATTTCAAAATAGGGGCACGGTGGTTTAGTGGTTAGCACGTTCGCCTCACACCACCAGGATCCGGGTTCGATTCCCGTCTCGGCCATGTGTGTGTGGAGTTTGCATGTTCTCCCTGTGCCTCAGGGGGTTTTTCTCCGGGTTCTCCGATTTCCCCCCTGGTCCAAAAACATGCACGGTAGGTTGATTGGCACCTTGGAAAATTGTCCCTAGTGTATGAATGTGTGTGAGTGTTTGTGTGTGTGTGAGTGTGTGTGTGTGCCCTGCGATGGGTTGGCATTCCATCCAGGGTGTATCCTGCCTTAATGCCCATAGACGCCTGAGATAGGCACCGACTCCCCGTGACCCGAGGAAAGATCGGATAAAGCGGTAGAAGATGAATGAATGAGTGAATGAATTTATTTCAAAATGAAATAATTTTTTTTTTTTTAAATGTAAATTATCGATAATTCCTCCAGATGTTTCCTCATATTTCCTCAACTTTGTGTAAACAACTACGGATTTAGTGTTTAGTACATTTCGTTTAGGTTACACTATACAACTTTTACACCTTGTGTTTAAAAATATATAATAATATTTAATTATAATATTTTGTGTTTAAAAGTATAATGTCCTGAAAGAATAGCAGTGTTTCCATTAGTGTTGTGCAAAACCAGTATACAAGAAAAGGAAACTTTATAGCCAAAATGTTTGACACATATACACAGTGTTACATTCCCCATTCATGGAGCTGAAAAGGTCAAACGTGTTCCATGTCAGAGCTCAACCTCAAGGAGCATCTCGGGGATGAACGGGTAGTGCTGACCGCTCACTAATGCTGTTGTGGCTGAATTAACACAAATTCCTATAGCCTTGCTCCAATGTATAGTACTGTATAGTGGAAAGGTCACACAAACAGAACAAATAAATATATAAATTCATTAAATAATAATAATAATAATAATGATAATGTTTTTTCTCTGGGTTCTCCGGTTTCCCCACGGTCCAAAAACATGCACGGTAGGTTGATTGGCACCTTGGAAAATTGTCCCTAGTGTGTGAATGTTGTGTGTGTGTGTGTGTGTGTGTGTGTGTGTGTGTGTGTGTGTGTGTGTGTGTGTGTGTGTGTGTGTGTGTGTGTGAATGTGTGTGCGTGCCCTGCGATAGGTTGGCATTCCATCCAGGGTGTATCCTGCCTTAATGCCCATAGACTCCTGAGATAGACACAGGTTCCCCCTGACCCAAGAGAAGATCTGATAAAGTGGTAGAAGATGAATGAATGAGTAATAATATAATAATAATAATAATAATAATAATAATAATAATAATAATAATAATAAAGTAATGGTTTGCTTGTGATCTAAGCAATTCATTCAAAGTAATGTATTCATATATCTTCCAACCGCCTTTTGGACATCTAATATAGAACAACAACAATAATAATAATAATAATTTATTACATTTATATGGTACTTATCTGGACACTCAAAAAGCTTTTACATTATGAGAGTATATTTACTACACACCAGCTTACTGGAATGATCATTACAGAATGATGAAGCCAATCGGTAGATATGAGGACTGTCAGGAGGCTGAGATGGTCTGAGGCCAATGGGCGAATTTGGCCAGGATGCCGGGACACGCCTCTACTCTTTTTCCCCCAACTCATCCTGGGATTTTTAATGGACACTGAGAGTCAGGACTGAGAGTTTAATGTCTCATCCAAAAGACGGTGCTTTTTGACAGTATAGTGTCCCTGTCACTGTACTGAGGTGACCACAGGGTAAGCGCCCCCTGCTGGCCACACTAACACCTCTACCAACAGCAACCTAGTATTCCCAGGTGGTCTCCCATCCAGGTACTACCCAAGCTCAACCTTGCTTAACTTCAGTGGGCAAACAGTCTTGGGCTACAGGGTGATATAACTTTCAAAGTTTGTGTGAACAAAACAAAAATGCAAACAAAAATTGTTACAACATTTGTGTAAATGGAGCACAATAATGATTAGCAATTAAGGCATCGCACAGAACACCTTCATTATGCCCCTGTGTCATTTTGTAGCATCCAACCTGGACTGTGAGGATTTTACATGGCAGCATTGGGGAAAGTCACAGATGAATTCATTGGGATTCCAGCATTTAATTAAGCCTCAGTTTATGCCAGTGGACAAATGCAGCCTAATCCTGGGTGTCAAACTCAGGTCTTGGATGAGCAAAGTTTTATTCTCCTGTTAGCATTTTATATTTAATTTATATTTAATTTACATTTACATTTTATATCTAATTTATATTTCAGTTTTACCTTCACATGTAAATAAAACCTTTGTTTGTGGAGAAAAAGAACTGGTTAAATTGTTTTCATACATACATTTCAACCAATTCTGGCAGAAATCGGGATAGTTCTCAAACTTTTGTTAAGTTTTGCAAATAGAAATGTTAAATTGTAAAAAAAAAAAAAAAAATGAACTACTTTATGATTTGTAAAAATTCCTACACCTATAGATAGAATAAAAAAATATGTTGTAACTATGACAGAATGAGAGAATGTTTTTTTGTTTTAATTCTTACATGTCTATTCTTTTCTATTTTATTCTATTTATTTAACTTAATTTAATTAATTTCTTTTATAATGACTATTTTTTAGTTACATTGTTTTTTTTTTCTTTTTCAACTGTTTGGAGATCAGTGGTTAAGGCTTTGGCCTATGGACCAGAAGATCGGAAGATTGTAGGTTCAAATCCCACCACCACCACCAAGCTGCCATTATTGGACCCTTGAGCAAGGCCATTAACCCTCAATTGCACAGTTGTAAGTCACTGTAAGGATAATGGTGCCTACCGAATGGAGAGAGAGAGAGCGAGAGAGCGCGAGAGAGCACGCTTCTTGTTCTCCTTATACTCATTAGTTTTTCCTCAATAACAGTGAATCATGTGGAATGTTAAGAGACATTTCTGCATAAGACGCAAGATGACTCATTAATCTCACATAAAGCATTTTTGAATTCTGTGGAGACCTTTAAGCATTATTTTAAGCATTATTTCTTTATTTTTTATAACCATTATTTCTACCAAGTTCAAAAACAAGTGTAAGAAGTTACAAATTTCAGATCTATTTTTTAGGGATGTTAAAGTTAATAACGTGTTGACGCGAATTCACTTTAACAGCACTAATGTTATCGACGCTCGGTTGTTCCTTCACTCTGCATCGTGTTGCCAAATGAACGAAACCAGGACAAAGAAACACACTCAAGAAGAAACTTCAGTCTATGGCCATTCACAACAGGTATGAGCTACTCACTATATTACCGTATATTACCGCATTTTTTATAAACCAGTTTATATGGAATGCAACCAATACCGGAACAGAATTCTTAAAGGGCCCACGTATCATATTTAACAAATAAAACTGATTAACAAATAATTAATAAACAAAAAATGTATCTTTAAAAAACTATTTCCAGTTTGAAAGAAATATTACATAATTAACAATTGTATTTAAGGATAGTGAGTGAAATGTATATATTTATAACATCAGTTGCAATTAGAGTATTAGAAACATATTTCTAATATTTTCTAAAGTATTCATTTACGGTACACTGAGAACGGACAAATGTGCAATTCATTACAAGTTAACTATTTTTACATATATGTATATTTACTAGTGTAAAAGTGCCTCAATGTTTTATGGTATATATTATTTAGGTTTTCATGAACATCTGTACGTAAAGTTGTTGAAGAGAAGTGAACTCGCTGCCATGTAAACTATTATTTTAATTATATTCATGATAAATTCATTCATTCATTCATCTTCTACCTCTTTATCCGATCTTCCCTCGGGTCACAGGGAGCCTGTGCCTATCTCAGGTGTCTATGGGCATTAAGGCAGGATACACCCTGGATGGAATGCCAACCCGTCACAGCGAACACACACACACACACACACACACACACACACACACACACACACACACACACACACACACACATTCACACACACATTCATACACACATTCACACTTCATACACTAGGGACAACTTTCCAAGGTGCCAATCAACCTGAACCGGAGCACCCGGAGAAAACTCCACACACACATGACCGAGACGGGAATAAAACCTGGATCCTGGCGGTGTGAGGTGAACGTGCTAACCACTAAGAGTAAAGAGTAAAAGAGTAAAGTTTGATTCACAATTCAGATATGTGCAAAATATTTAAAAAAAACCTAAACAGTTAAACGTGCCATCAGTTTACATTTAATAGACTTTGACAATGGGCAATTCTACCATTTACCAAGCTTAATGCATTGCATTGTATTTCTCCTTACTTTTTTTTTTTTAATATCCTGAAAAAACTATCGTCAAAGAAAGCTTCCTCTGGGCACACGCACAAAAAGCACTACGTCCTGTAGAAAGTGGCAAACTATAAGATAAGGCCTTGAATGAGGAAGCTGGCGAATATCAAAGGCCGTCTGCATCCTGATAAAAAAGCCTGACAGCAGCTACCGTCAGTGGCAGAGTCAAAACAAGAGCACACGCCTCACTCGCACATCCCGTAAATGAGCAACAACAACCATATCACAAAGAATTCCTCTGCTCCCCAAACCCCTCATTTCCTCTGGGAAACGACGAACCCGTAATCACACTCGGAGAACCACCGCACTTCATTACTGCAGTGATTACACCAATTAGCAGCATGTAGGGTGTGGCCTGCAATACCGTGCGCCACCACTAGTCTAGAATTCTCTGCACTGTGGTGAAATAGGTAGCCGGGATTTGCAGTCGAAAGCAAGCGGGAGTACTTCTCCGTGGGGTCGGTCTGGTTTGGTTCTTCTCCTGCAACATCTGTATAAGTAACATTTACTACAGCTGCAAGTAACAAGACGTATAACTCGCCGCTTATTGGATTAAATGTGGAGTCGTATCTATAAAAATGGTGCTGTTGCATATTACTGCTCCTAAATGACAAGCTGTTTAACAAGTAATTAAATGCCCAATCGAGGAGCGGATGTGGACTAACCACTCCGTAGTTCACACAAATATGAAGGGGCGTGAAGGAGCCTCGAAAGAGCTAAAAACTTGTCTTTCCACAGCCGTCTCGAGGATGCTGTTTGTGTGCTCCGGAGCAACACATGACACAAATTTGCAAAAATCTGAGCGTAAGATTGGCAGCTTTTTTCTTTTCCTTTTTTTCCCCCGTCATCCATATAACCCTACCCCTTTTAACATCTTCCTTCCAACAGATGTTAAGTTCAGGAGCGGCATTCCAGTTGGCCACAAGTGAGCGTATTTTCCTACCACGGTCTTCAGAGAGAAGCCACAAAACAGCCTGCTGAAGCACAACATAAAACAAAACGCAGAAGACAGGAGGGGTGGGGAGGTGGGGAGGGGGGAGGGAGGGGGGAATGTAGAAATGTTTTTAAAAAAATAAGGGGAGTAAAAAACTAAAGATTTTCTAATTCGGCCTTTATTGAGGTTCCTGGTTTCAGTATTGCGAGCGTTTTATGTGTGAGAAGAGCTCTCTGTAATTTCCTCGCCACCACCACCACCACTGGACCGGCTTGTAATAAAAAGATGTCTATTCTGGGTTTCTCTGTAATAATGGATTCTTCTTGTCTTCATGGACTTATGTCTCTCTTGTTTGATCAGACAGACAGCAGGTAGGGAGCAACTGATGCATCGATGGAGACGGATGGATGGATGGATGGATGGACGGAATAGACTATATTTGTCCCATAGACATTACAGCACAGTAAAATTCTTTCTTCACATATCCCAGATTGTTTGGAAGCTGGGGTCAGAGCGCAGGGTCAGCCATGATACAGGCGCCCCCTGGAGCACAGAGGCTTAAGGGCCTTGCTCAAGGACCCAAGAGTGGCAGCTTGGCGATACCGGGGCTCGGGGCTCGAACCCCCTGACCTTCTGATCAGTAGCCCACCACTTTAAACTACTGAGGTATGGATGGTCAGTGGGTGAATGGATGTAGAGAGCTGAGTAAAAGAGAAAAAGCAAAATGAAGAACTTGTTTCAAGAGATTTCTTTTCAGCTATTAGATTTACATTTATAGCATTTGGCAGACGCCCTTATCCAGAGTGACTTACAACTGAGCACTTGAGGGTTAAGGGCCTTGCTCAAGGGCCCACTAATGGTAGCTTGGTGGTGGTGGGATTTGAACATGGGATCTACTGGATGGGAGGCCAATACCTGAGCTTCCCTCTCCAACATTGAGAAGACTGGAATTCAATGGAAGAGAAAATATGTTGTTTGTAGTTCTATGTTGTGTTATATGTTGTTTGTAGCTCTATGTTGTGTTGTGTTTTAGTTCTATGTTGTGTTATATGTTGTTTGTAGTTCTATGTTGTGTTATATGTTGTTTGTAGCTCTATATTGTGTTATATGTTGTTTGTAGCTCTATGTTGTTTATAGCTCTATATTGTGTTATATGTTGTTTGTAGCTCTTTGTTTTATGCTCTATATTGTGTTATATGTTGTTTTCTATGTTGTGTTATATGTTGTTTGTAGCTCTATATTGTGTTTATAGCTCTATGTTGTGTTATATGTTATTGTTTTGTAGCTCTATGTTGTGTTATATGTTGTTTTGTATGAGCTCTATGTTGTGTTATGTTATTTGTTGTTTATATCTCTATTTTGTGTTATATGTTGTTTGTAGCTCTATGTTGTGCTATATGTTGTTTGTAGCTCTATGCTGTGTTATTTGTTGTTTATATCTCTATTTTGTGTTATATGTTATTTGTATCTCTATGTTATTTATGTTATGTCATGTTTTGTGTAGTTTGTTATATGTTGTTTGTAGCTCTATATGTTGTGTCTATATGTTGTTTGTGCTATATGCTATGTTGTGTTATATGTTGTTTGTGCTATTTGTTGTTATATTGCTTTGTGTTATATGTTGTTTGTAGCTCTATGTTGTGTTATATGTTGTTTGTAGCTCAATGTTGTGTTATATGTTGTTTGTAGCTCTATGTTGTGTATATTGTTTGTATATGTTGTTTGTGTAGCTCTATGTTGTGTTATTTTTTGTTTGTAGCTATGTTGTCTATGTTGTTTGTAGCTCTATGTTGTGCTGTATGTTGTTTGTATATGTTGTTTTGCTGTTTATAGCTCTATGTTGTGTTATATGTTGTTTGTAGCTCTATGTTGTGTTATATGTTGTGTTATATGTTGTTTGTAGCTCTATGTTTCGTCTGTGTTATATGTCATTTGTAGCTCTATGCATGTTATATGTAGTTTGTAGCTATGTGTGTGTATAGGTTGTTTATAGCTCTATTGTTGTGTATGCTGTTGTGCTCTATATTTGTATATGTGTTTGTAGTGTTTTGTAGCTCTATGTTGTGTTATATGTTTTGTTTGTAGCTCTATGTTGTGTTTATATGTTGTTTGTAGCTCTATGTTGTGTTATATGTTGTTTGTAGCTCTATGTTGTTATATGTTGTTTGTAGCTCTATCTTGTTGTGTTATATGTTGTTTTTGTAGCTCTATGTTGTGTTATATGTTGTTTGTATGTGTGCTCTATGTTGTGTTGCTATATGTTGTTTGTAGCTCTATGTTTGTGTTATGTTTCTTATATGTTGTTTGTAGCTCTATGTTGTGTTATATGTTTGTTATATGTGTTATATTGTGTTATATGTTGTTTGTAGCTCTATGTTGTGTTATATGTTGTTTGTAGCTCTATATTGTGTTATATGTTGTTTGTAGCTCTATGTGTTGTTATATGTTTGTTTATATTTGTTGGTATGTTTGTTATAGTTGTTTGTAGCTCTATGTTGTGTTATATGTTGTTTGTAGCTCTATGTTGTGTTATATGTTGTTTGTAGCTCTATGTTGTGTTATATAGTTGTTTGTTTGTGCTCGTGTTATATGTGTTTGTAGCTCTATGTGCTTATGTGTAGCTCTATGTTGTGTTATATGTTGTTTGTAGCTCTATGTCATGTTACTATGTTGTGTTATATGTTTTTTTGTAGTTCTATGTTGTGTTATATGTTGTTTGTAGGTCTGTGTTGTGCTATATTTTGCTTGTAGCTCTGTGTTGTGTTATATGTGTTGTTTGTAGCTCTGTGTTGTGTTATATGTATTTGTTTGTAGCTCTATGTTGTGTTATATGTTGTTTGTAGCTCTATGTTGTGTTATATGTTGTTGTGCTCTATGTTGTGTTATTGTTTGTAGCTCTATGTTGTGCTATATGTTGCTCTATGTTTGTAGCTCTATGTTGTGTTATATGTTGCTATATGTTTTGTAGCTCTATGTTGTGTTATATGTTGTTTGTAGCTCTATGTTGTGTTATATGTTGTTTGTAGCTCTGTGTTGTGTTATATGTTGTTTGTAGCTCTATGTTGTGTTATATGTTGTTTGTAGCTCTATTTTCACAATCTTCCCTATGTTGTGTTATATGTTGTTTGTAGCTCTATGTTGTTGTTGTTAGCTCTATGTTGCATATGTTTTGTAGCTCTATGTTCTATATGTTGTTTTCTAGCTATGTTGTGTTATATGTTGTTTTGTAGCTCTATGTTGTGTTATATGTTGTTTGTAGCTCTATGTTGTGTTATATGTTGTTTGTAGCTCTATGTTGTGTTATATGTTGTTTATGTGTTTGTAGCTCTATCTATGTTGTGTATATGTATGTTTGTATGTTGTTTGTAGCTCTATGTTGTGTTTTAGCTCTATGTTCTATGTTTGTAGCTCTATGTTGTTGTTATATGTTGTTTGTAGCTCTATGTTGTGCTATATGTTGTTTGTAGCTCTATGTTGCTCTATGTTGTTATATGTTGTTTGTAGCTCTATGTTGTGTTATATGTTGTTTGTAGCTCTATGTTGTGATATATGTTTTGCTCTATGTTGTTATATATTGTTTGTGTTGTGTTATATGTTGTTTTATGGAGCACCAAGGTTCTGGAAAAATGCCTCAGAAATTAACAAAATAAAAAGAGGTATAGCTTATGTCAACACAATTTCCAGGTGTTCATATGATTAAAGATTAATTAAAGATTATATAGTTATAAAGGTCTAATGAGAGAGAGTTGAAAGGTGTCTATGGTTGTGAGATATATATGGAGATATATATATATATATATATATATATATATATATATATATATAATATCTCACAACCTAGATATATATATATATATATAGATACCTTTCATACTCTCTCTCATTAGCTATCTATAGGCAAAAACCTTTCTTCGTTTTAAAACCCCCGCATTTATGTGCACAATTTGATCACACATTCATTTACTTATTTTGAGTCTTTAGAAGTGATACAGAGACTTCTATGTGCCAATAGAAAAAATCCACAACTTATACCACAATGTTAATATGTAGACTATTCATTTCCCATCAGTACAGAAAGATACACGCTTGATACACGTGCTTGTTAAAAAAAAAACAATATATAGAAGAGATAGGGTTAACAACCCATTAATGAAAAACACTGGCCACTGGAAACCCAGTGGTTAAGAAGAAAAGTGTGGTTTGTCTGCCTAATGCAGTAGTGGTTAAATATCTCCAAAAATTCGAGAAAAAAAGTAAAAAAAAATATAAATAAATAAATAAAAACACAGCCTTGTTGCATGACAAAATCCCTCCCAACCAAGACTTGTCCTTTAATACCGAAAGCGTTTCATGTGGCTTCTCTACGATTGCACATGGGGAAACGCAAACCACATAGTCGGGACAGTGCTTATTATGTGCTGAGGCTGTGTGCATATGTGTTGCTGTGTGCTCAAGGAATGCTTGCTGTAATCCATGCAGGGCGCTTTAAACTGAAACGACACGTCTTAATTTGTCAACAAGCTTAACCATTGGAAATGAGAATGAGTTCCAGGAGAGTGTGTAGTTTATTGTTAAAAATGCTTTATTAATTACGTTGGGCAATATTCTATTCTGAATGGACAACAATTTTTGGTCATTTCAAGTCACACTCTTATGGTGATTTTATTTGTTCATTCATCTCCAGAAACCACTTTCTATTGGGGAGAGTTGATTTGAAACTAGTGAACACTGGGCAGGAGAAAAACACACCCTAGATACGGTGCCAGGCAGTCCATCACACGTGCACATCAATTTGCATATTCATCCACATCTAGGGGCAATTTTGCATCCACATACTGGCATGTTTGAGGAAACTGGAGAACTTTGAAGAAACCAACATGGACACATGCTGACAATATAAACACTCATCACCACACCAGTAGATCCTTGTAAGCAGAGGTGTCACGTACAAATACTGCATTACCTTACTTAGTAGAAATCTCAGGTGTCTATACTTTATTCATTCATTCATTCATCTTCTACCACTTTATCCGATCTTCCCTCGGGTCACGGGGAGCCTGTGCCTATCTCAGGCGTCTACGGGCATTAAAGCAGGATACACCCTGGATGGAATGCCGACCCATCGCAGGGCACACACACATTCACACACACATTCATACACTAGGGACAATTTTCCAAGGTGCCAATCAACCTACCGTGCATGTTTTTAGACCGGGGGAAAATGGGCCGGGAGAAAAAAACTTCCCTGAGGCACAGGGGGAGAACATGCAAACTCCACACACACACATGGCGGGAATCGGGAATCGACGGGAATCGAACCCGGACCCTGGTGGTGTGAGGCGAACGTGCTAACCACTAAGCCACCGTGCCCCCCCTGTCTATACTTTACTGGAGTAATTATTTTACCTTCTAATCATTAATTTTTAACCCAATTATGTGTAAGTTCTACATTTAAAATATACTCCTCGTTACTCCTATGTCATTCCGGCTTGTCATTGTTGAAAGGAAAAAACCCTATCCAGATATCCAGATGTCTCCATCCGGACAAAGTGAATGTGATTGGATGAGATATAAACATATACCATTCTGACACCCTATTGGTTTGTAGGCAATCCATCGCACCTGCACACGACAACAAATTACGTCACACTCCAGCAAGGACATAAACCAGTGTTGGGGTCATTACTCAAAAAATACTTATTTCTTAAAAGTGATTATTTCTCCATTACTGACTCATTTATCAAACGTGTGTTTTCTCTTCGTCCTCCGCAAAATGACTCTACAGTAGGGAGTTCTGTAGAGAGAATTACAATTCTCGATTGCAAGACCAAAGATTTTGTCCTAAATGTCATTTTTTTCTTCCTTACATTACTTTTAATGTATTAACAGTGCTTTTACACTTTTACTTGAGTTAAAAGCTTGAGTTGGTGCTTCAACTTCAAGGAGAGGACAGAGAGTAAGCAGGAGAAAAATGGACAGGGCAATGAGATGAGGATAGAAGAGCAAGGAGAGTATGCAGAAGAGAGAGAGAGAGAGAGAGAGAGAGAGAGGAAAAGGGAAAGAAAAGTGGAAACGGTAAGGAGAGGAGACATCTAGGAGCAATTTCGCATCACCCATCCACAAACTGGCATGTTTGAGGAAACTGGAGAACTTTGAAGAAACCAACATGGACACATGCTGACAATGTAAACACTCATAACCACACCAGTAACTGTGGGACTTTGAGGCAGCAATGCTTTCAGCTGTGCGATTGTGCCACCGTACTGTTTTATGTATACTGAACTAGTTTTATATTTTAATTCAGTTTAGTGCATTTCTTTTTATCCTGCTCAGGAATGGGGAAAATTGGGTATATACTCTGGATAGGACGTCCCTTTGAAGATAAAGTAGTAGTTACCAATCTGTGTATATATATATATATATATATATATATATATATATATATATATATATATAGTATATATATATTCGTATATATTATAATATATATACACACACAATACAATAAAAACTACAAATTCTCATAATTTAACACACAACACTCATTTAAGTAAAGATGTGTGAAGGAAAAAAACCTCTCCAAATTAGTTTTCCTATTTAGGTTTAAACTTTCCACTTTCATAAATAAATAAATAAAATAAAATAAAATAAATAATCACATGAGATCAAATCTTTAAGAAGAAAATAGATCTGCAGTACATTTCCCCAGACATGTAGCTTACATACTAAGGCTAATTTAAGTGGCTCTGTTTTCTACAAAATACATATAAGGTTTTATTGAATCGGAAAACTAAACACTGCACATACACAAAAGCATCAAAAACTTGCAAATAGTACAAATAAATGTAATAATAGATTCACAGGTTGAGAGAAGCAACCACTAGTATTCTAATGCTGTATGCTGTATATATATATATATATATATATATATATATATATATATATATATTATATATATTCATTCATTCATTCATTCATCATTCATCTTCTACCGCTTTCTACCGCTGGGCATTAGGGCAGGATACACCCTGGATGGAATGCCAACCCATCGCAGGGCACACACACACACATTCATTCACACACACATTCACACACACACATTCATACACTAGGGACAAATTTTCCAAGGTGCCAATCAACCTATCATGCATGTTTTTTTTTGGACCGGGGGAAACCGGAGAACCCGGAGAAAAACCCCCTGAGGCACGGGTTAGGGTTAGGGTTAGGGAAACTCCACACACACATGACCGAGACGGGAATCGAACCCGGATCCTGGCGGTGTGAGGCGAACGTGCTAACCACTAACGCCACCGTGGCCCACTATATATAATATATATATATATATATATATATATATATATAATATTATATATATATATATATATATATATATATATATATATATATATATATATATATAGATATATATATAAAATTCGGCAGGCGCTCTTATACATATACTGTATTTTTGAAATATCTACAGAACAAACAATAAAAAGGTGTGTGCTTAAATGTGAATAACAGCCAAATAATTCACTTGCTATAAACTGACCCACGTGTGTTTCACGGACTTTGAGACGTCAGCCTTGCTTTAAGATCACAGCTGAGAGGTAATAATATTGTAGTTGCTGTTTTCCAAGAAGAACCTCGTTCAATGCCAATGCCAATCTCAACTGAACTTTAACCTGCAACAATCACAATGTCATCATTTCTGCATTCTGCACAGCTATCACCTAATCCTGTCTAAATTACAGATAACACATATCCAGCCAATCAGTGAACGCCAACCTCAGTCTGTTATGTCTGGCTGTGTGGGCAGTATAAAGGCAGATTGTAAGCAGAGGTGTCAAGCAATGAAGTACCTTATTTAAGTAGAAACTTCAGGTATCTATACTTTACTGGAGTAATTATTTTTTATTTAACTTTTATCCTTTTACTTCTTCCACTGTAATGCAATTATCTGTACATTTTAAAAACACTCTCGTTACTACGATTTCAATGCAGTTTGTCATCTCTCAAAAAGAAAAGAAAAAAACCTATTCAGATAAACGGCTCCATCCGGACAGAGTGAATGTGATTGGATGAGATATAAACATATAGCATTCCGACACCCTATTGGTTTGTACGCGATCCATCGCACCTGCACACGACAACAAATCACGTCACACTCCAGCAAGGACAAAACCAGTGTTGAACCATTGTAAAACCATTATTTCTCCACTCTGACTCATTCATCACAGTTCTGTAGAGAATAAATAAATTGAATAAATTTGAGTCTAAACCTTTGTTCCTAATGCCATTCTTTTCCTTACATTGCTTTTACTTTTATACTTTAAATACCAGTACTTTTACACGTTTACCTGAGTACAGCAGTCTTTTTAAACCCTAATATCTACACTTCTACCTGAGGAACGAATGAGAATACTTTGGACACCAGTGCTTACATGCATACATGGATTTTCATAAACCCATATAAATCTCGTTGTTAAAAAATTCTACTAATGTAAAACTATGGAGGCAAGTCACACGGCGTTCCGTGCGCGCTAGTGCGCTCTTGTGAGGGGGTTTGCAAGGAGACTAATGCTTTTTGTTTCTTTAAGAAGTGCGTTGAAATATGAAGCACTGGCAGGGGAAGTGAACTAAAATCATATTATAATTAAGCCACAGTGAGGGGAGACGTTCCTAGAGGAACTTCAGAATAACGTCTTGTTCAAGGGCACCAAAGGTGAATAGAGTATATTAGCCCAAATTACCGGAGAAGAGGAAAAAAAAGGAGAGCAAGGAGAGGAAACGATGGTAGAGCGAGGAGACGATAGAGCAAGAAGAGGAGAAGAGAGGAGAGAGAAGAACAAGAACAGGAAAGGAGAGGACGGAGAAGGTAAGAAGGAGAAAAAGAGCAAAGAACTCCTCAGAACGTGTTGAGGGCCTCCGACTCTCGAGAAGAGCTAGAGACCGGAGAGAGAGAAAGAGAGACCCAGAGAGAGAGAGAGAGAGAGAGAGAGAAAGGCGAAGCGAGGAAAGAAAGGTGGAAATGGTAAGGAGAGGAGCGGGAGTGGAGAAAAGAGAGGAGAGTGAAGGAAGCAAGGAGCCCTCGTTTTTTTGTTGTTGTTTTTTTTTTGTTTTCATTTTTCCTTTTTCCATCTGTACTCTCTGATCTGCTCTCCTCCACGGTGCCACTTGATTAGGGACGGCAGTTTGGTGGCTACGCTAATAGGCTCCAGAGTTGGGTGCTAGGGTGCTGAGGTTTTCAATGCCCCCCCCCAAAAAAAATCCGGTCTGCTTGCTGCTATGCATGAATTACCAGCCGCAGGAAAGTTAAAAAAGCGGAGGCTAAATTAAGTGCCCTCTCATTCCAGCATTTTCATGGTTTGTCTAAAAACAGGGTGCAAGATGATTCACATTTTATAAGCCCTCTCTTTGCGGCCGCCTGCGTCACCCTGGCGCTCGGACTCCACCACTCATTCACACATCGAGCTCTCCCTCTGTCTCGTTTTTTTTTTCTTGTTGTTGTTTTTTTTGTTCCGCAATTCAGAAACCTTCTCGCGCATGCTTGATCATATAAAGGTACAGTTAGAAAGTAGAAATCCAGACAAATCACATCGTATAGTGATGGAAATGCCCCATTAGGACTTGGACTACATTGTGACCCGTCTAAGAATTCACCTCAGCACAGAAGGTACAAAAACACGAGGCACACCAAAAAAACACAAATTCAGAAGACAAGCGCGTGTTTGGATGTTTTCTACAGAAACGGTAAAAGCCAGGAGCTGTCAAACAGAGAGGAGGAAAAAGAAAGTCAATGACATTTCTCTAAGCGAGTTTGACAGCTAGTGCTGCTCTGAGCACTGTCCATTATCATTTCCTCATCATGGCTGCCACCAGGCTGGCACTGTGCTCAAGGAAAAAAAAAACAGGGCTGAGGAGTCTCTCTCTCTCTCTCTCTCTCTAAAAAAAAAAAAAACAGAAAAGTTTACATACTCCAAAAAGGCCTACTCCAGGAACTCGAAGTTGGCCTACACTGCCCCCTATTAAGCATTTCTGATATTACAATAGACAAGACTCAAGGATGGTCGTTCCAAAAAAAAAAACTAACTAAATAAATAAATCTTTAAATAAGAACACTTCTGTTCATCCATCTTCCATCCCGCCATTCATGTTCTCTTTCTTCATGAGACGTACCATGTTCATTTAGTGTCAGGATGCTAAATCTGACAAATGCGTACCATATGTCCAGCCATTCATGTAAACACACCAAGAGGGGGGAGAAAAAAAGTTACAGGCAAAAAATAGCCATTTTACCACAAAAAAAGCCAAAAACTATTACAATGAATCACATTCCACAGTTACGACTGTTCACACACAGTGACCGTATATATGCTCTTCAAGCCTCCATTCATTCTGGAGTGGGAGGAGGGGAGCCTTTGAGCTTTCAGTGAGAAGAATTGGCAAGGCCGGCCTGAGGTTTGGAGGAAGAATGGGAAGTATGCTGTTACTGTGGTGCTGGTCAGACGGCAAGCTTTGGGTTTCCTCACCGCAGCAGCCATGACCACAAGTCCCCATCACTTGCACTCAATCTCCTTAACCATTTTAAGCTATAAAACCCTTCCTTACTAAATACTACTCCACCCAACACTTAAATTCCATACATTAAAAAGAACACCCCATTCTACACCCACATAATAGAAAATAAAACGGGCTCACTGGCCTGTTAAAGCAGAGGGAGCGGACTGGTCGGCTTCTCGTTCACATGTTCTGATGTTGTTTGTGGTCGCTGCTGCCCCTCTCACTCACACACACACACACACACACACACACACACACACACACACACACACACACACACACACACACACACACACACACACACACACATACACATACGTACACAGAATCAAGATTGGTAATAAGTGAGATTTAAAAAAGCGATATTTTACACTGTTATACAGAGAATTGAATATTTGACTTTACATACTTCGGTATAACTTCAATTAATCTCTGGTCATAACTTTTTACCATTGTCACTGTCACATTTTGCCTATTTTTTTTTTTTGCCCCGATAACAGCAGCTCTGACACAGGTTTGTATTAATGTGCTTATTTATTATACGTTAACGTTTTTCTAATACATGCTAATTCACAAAAGAAATTAAGAAATTAAGTAAGAATCAAATATCGGGAGATGAAGTGCACCATTCCTGTACTTGGGTAGAACCGCGACCGGAGGGAAGATTGCATAAAGCAGTAGAAGATGAATGAATGAATAAATGAATGAATAATAATAATTCATAACATTTACTGTATATAGCGCTTTTCTAGACATTCAAAGCTCAAATGATCTACATCTCCTGCACATCAAATCAATCCACAGAAGGAGACTAGACTTCACTAGTCCACTAGACTCATTAGTGAAGAAAGGAGTAAAACGTTAAATATTACCCAATGAACTCTAATAAAGTAAAAGTGACAAGAATGAAGATAATTCCTTATTGAAGAAAAATATAAAATCTTTAAAAAACATTTCTTACTGTCCAGCACTAATGGTAACAGCATCACATCATGCTACAACAGCACATCCCAAAGAACTATTACCGGCCAAACACCACATAAACATGCCATAGTAACTGTAAAACACCACATTTGTGCATGCCAGGCCTCCTTACCATTAATCACTTCCTGACATCAGTAATAATCTTGAATGGGCACAAATCCTGACAGCCTCACTCCAAAATATAGTATTGTACTATACATTGTACTATATAACCAGTGTTTGGAAGGTTACTTTGGAAATGTAATAGTTTACAGATTACAAATGACCCTATTCAAAATGTAATAAGTAGTGTAACCTTTCAATTATTTTATAACAGTAAAGTAACTGATTATATTTGATTACGTTTTGATTACTTTCATTTGTCCAGTAGATGGCACTAGTATGTTATTTTTCCGAAATTAAGATACAACAGAATCAAACTGGTGATTGGGGGCGATGGGGGGCGATTGGGGGCTTATCAGCCAAAATTTATGTCAAGCTTGGTGGGATTTGTAATCTTTAACAATTTCAAAAAGTAACTGTAAATTAATTACACATTTTTTCCATCAGTAACTCTGATTACTTTAACTTTTATTTTGTAATTAAAATATGTAACGTCGTTACATAATTTAATTACAAAATAAAAGTAACAGCTATCCGTTACAGTTACTTTGAAAAAACATGTACTTAAATTACAGTTACTTTTGAAAATAAAATGTTGAAGATTACAAATCCCAAAGACCACCATGTAACCCCCCCTGATATAGGGGCAGTAATAGACGTGCTGCCTAACACCCCCATATTATATATATATATATAAATATATATATATATATTATATATATATATATATATTTATAGAATATATATATATATATATATATATATATGTTCAGAAATGATGCAATATATATATATAGAATGTATATATGTGTGTGTGAATGTGTGTGTGTGTGTATGAGTATATATATATATATAGAGTGAGATGATCTAGAGATACTATACTATTCATTTTGCATTGATTTTGCGTCGTGGTTAGAACGTTCCCTGTCTTACAAACAACCAAATAGATAAATAAACAAATGAAATATCGTAGTGTGTATTGATGAATGAATGTAATAATGAATATGATATATATATATATATTATATATATATATATATATATACCACAAGAATTTAGTATTTATTTGTTTATTTAGCTATTTGTTTGTTTGTTTGTTTGTACGACAGGGAAACAACGCGAAATGAATAGTATAGCATCAGGTCTCTAATTCTATCATTTAAAGAACTCTTGTTTTGTCGCTCTCGCCCCGCCTCTTAGCCGGAAGTGAATTGTAGCGTACTTTTATTCTACTTTAGTGTGTAGTATGGCAGAGCAGCAGCTCACCAGGCAGTGCGTGTAGTTTGAGTACACACTATGTAGTATGGAAGTATGTTCACTATGTAGCCATGAAGCGCCGCCGTGAACACTTGCGCTGAGTTCATGTAAGTGTTTTGGATTTCTTCTGTGTCTTTTTGATGTCGAACACTAAACAAATAAACTCATAGTTGATCTTGATAGAGAGATTTTGGTTTTATTACACATTTCCGCTCTGTTCCAGTCCTGTTTATTACACACATAAAACAAACATGTGTTTAAAGTACACAAGTATATTTTGCTTTCCAGTGTTAAATGTTCACATTCTCTTCTAAGAGGATTATGGTTTGTTGACTGAATTAAATGTTTGTGTTTGTGTCCCGTTAAACCGACATTTCGAGCATCCTAGTATGCAGATTGTTTATTTCTTGGTTATGATATTACTATATTATGATCCTACAAATAATAGCGACATGAAGCATTTCCAGGTACTTACAAGCGATTTCAAACCTTCCAGCTACAAAGCAGCTTTTTTTATTTGTATAACCCCAATTTATATTATATATATATATATATATATAGATATATATATATCGTATATATATATATATATATATATATATATATATATATATATGGGGTGTTAGGCGGTGGTCTTTGGGATTTGTAATCTTCAACATTTTAACTGTAATTTAAGTACATGTTTTTTTCAAAACTGTGTGTGTGTATGTAACGTGTATGTGTGTGTGTGTGTGTGTATATACACATATATAGTGTGTATGTATATATATGTATGTATATATATATATATATATATATATATAGATATATATATATATATCATATATATATAGATAGAGAGAGAGTGAGAGAGAGAGATAGGTATGTATCTATATATCTATCTATCTGGGAACTGAGGAGACCAAGATGCTAAAGGTTTGGAAGAGAAACGTCTCATTTGTGTCTGATGCTAGTTTCTAGTTTCTCATCAGTCCTGGGTTTTTCTTTTGTTTTCCGATTCACCAGGCACCAAATGTTTTCAGATTAAAAGTCTGGACAGGAGTTGGACAAGATAAACACATGGACTAATAAGGCTTTCTTTTCTAATACACATAGTTTGCAGTTTAGCATTGGAATGGAACTATATTATTAAAACCTATAATATACAATTCAAGCGGGGCACGGTGGCTAAGTGGTTAGCACGTTCGCCTCACACCGACAGGATCCGGGTTCGATTCCCGTCTCGGGAATGTGTGTGTGGAGTTTTGCATGTTCTCCCCGTGCCTCAGGGGGTTTTTCCCCGGGTTCTCCGGTTTCCCCCGATCCAAAAACATGCACGGTAGGTTGATTGGCACCTTGGAAAATTGTCCCTAGTGTATGAATGATGTGTGCGTGAATGTGTGTGTGTGTGTGCCCTGCGATGGGTTGGCATTCCATCCAGGGTGTATCCTGCCTTAATGCCCATAGACGCCTGAGATAGGCACAGGCTTCCCCGTGACCCGAGGGAAGATCGGATAAAAAGCGGTAGAAGATGAATGAA
This sequence comes from Kryptopterus vitreolus, assembly GCA_030449085.1. Lineage (NCBI taxonomy): Eukaryota > Metazoa > Chordata > Actinopteri > Siluriformes > Siluridae > Kryptopterus > Kryptopterus vitreolus. The sequence continues at coordinate 5,013,471 of JACRUU010000011.1, read as the reverse complement.
TGAATGAATATACAATTCAGCATCCAGATGTAAAAGCTGCCCATAACATAGGCACTGATGCACGTCCATACCAGCACAGATGCAGGATTTTGAACAGAGTACTAATAATTAAGATGGGTGTTTCTTTTTCCCTTTAAAATAGATGACAAATGATTTTTTTTTAAACTGTAATTCATCCACACACAGAAGAGCACTTTCTCTCCATTTTAAAAGAGATTTGGCCCAGTTGGCAACATTTCTGGATTATTTTCACATCTGGCTTTTTCTTTGCATGACAGAGATTTTAACCTTCGTTTTATGATTGGAGATATAAACTATGTTCACACATGATGAAATTCTGGAGGCATTTCTGAATAATCTCTACTGTTTTCCAATCATCAGTTGGTTGAGCCTCGAAACATCTTCAATCTGAGAGATTGTACATCTCTACGATACTCTCTTTATACCCAATCATGTTAATGACCTTTTTGGCAATAAGTAGCTATACATGGTAGCATATACTATATGGTAGCTATATATATATATATATAGATATATATATATATATATATATATATATATATATATATATATATATATAAAAACACACACACACATATATATTCCCTTTGATGGGTTGGCATTCCATCCAGGGTGTATCCTGCCTTAATGCCCATAGATGCCTGAGATAGGCACAGACTCCCCGTGACCCGAGGGAAGATTGGATACAGCTGTATAAGATGAATGAATGGAAATATATATATATATATATATATATATATATATATATATATATATACATGGTGCAAGTTTAAACATGTGATATGTTTTCTGTGTACTGTTGTGAATAAAATACTTGTTTATGGGATTTGTAGATCATTGTATTCTGCTTTTTTTTATTTATTTACATGTGTCTTTTTTGTAATTGGGGTTGAGATTTATTACAAATGCAGTTTTATTCAGATTCACATTTATTTTAATTGTCAGTTGTCCTATCGTTAAACGTAATTAACTCTAGGGTGTTGAGATACCGTTATAAACAAATGGTTACAGGTAACATGCTTACAGTATCGGACCATTCGATAGGTGACGATCTCTGCCATTAGCGCCGCTGAATTTATCAGTTCCTCCTGCTTTGATCTGATCACATTTGTCGTTATGAATATTCCATTTTCTTCTCTTTTAATCCTTCTACAGGCTGCTAACTAGTTCACGCTTACCATAGCAATGAAGCTGAAAGAACTGGAGAGTTGCCTTCAGCAGGTGGACGGGTTTGACCAACCCAAGATCCTCCTCGAACAGTATCCCACGGGCCCGCATATAGCAGGTAACAGAGCTTTTGGATTTGTGGTTATTAAAAAGTTACTTGTGGAATCACTTTTGTCATTTATATAAAATATTTAAATAAATAATATTGGCTTTATTTATATGTACAGTACAGGGTGTGCATGCATCTCTCTCTGTGTCTACACGGTGCCTGTCAAAAGATTAGAAACTCTCAGCCTTTTATGGTTTAGGAAATACATGTTCCTTTTGAGGGGCACGGTGGTTTAGTGGTTAGCACGTTCGCCTGACACAGTCAGGGTCCCGGGTTCGATTCCCGTCTCGGCCATGTGTGTGTGGAGTTTGCATGTTCTCCCCGTGCCTCAGGGAGTTTTTCTCAGAGTTCTCCGGTTTCCTCCCGGTCCAAAAAACATGCACGGTTGATTGGCACCTTGGAAAATTGTCCCTAGTGTATGAATGTGTGTGTGTGTCCTGCGATGGGTTTGCATTCTGTCCAGGGTGTATCCTGCCTTAATGCCCATAGACGCCTGAGATAGGCATAGGCTCCCCGTGTAGATCGGATAAAGCGGTAGAAGATGAATGAGTGAATGTTCCTTTTGTTTAAATGCACCAAAGGTCGCAATTTTTGGCTCTAACAGAAGAGCTTATGTAAGAAGGGAAGAGAATGTTAGCAGGCTGCCTCACACCTGCATTCTAACTTGGAGATGGTTTGCTTTGGAGTATGGAATGTCAGAGACTAATTCCGGGTGTAAGGAATACCGAAGCAACGTTCCTTCAGTCATCAAAAATATTTGCCTCATTTGTACAAACATATGTACAGTATTCTGCAGAAAGATGGCCGTCCTGATGTACCTTAAAACATGAAAAGATTTACATAATAAAAGCCATCTGAAGCAAAAGATTCTATGTGAAACATTATCCACTCACCTTATTACAATCCCCCCCACAATGCACACAATACACAACCCCCACAATACACAACTGATACAATAAAAAAAATATATGCTTTATTTATTCTTTTCTGATCTCTGTAGTAGAATTTTTGTATATCAAGCATTGAGTATTATACTAATAATTATAAATTGTAATTATACATGAAGGTATGTTTGCGTAAAAAAAAAAAATCCTTTTTGTACTTGTACTATACTGTATATTGTGTGCTATAGGATGTATGCTTTACACCATTCACAACACATTTGATGACATCGAGAATAAACTGGTTGCTGATCTGGGGTGTGGATGTGGAGTGCTCAGTATAGGAGTCGCTGTCTTGGACGCAGGGTAAGAACTATTTGAAATTTATTGCATTAATGTAGGGCTGGAACGATTCCTTGAGTACCGTAAATTCTGGACTATAAGCCGCTACTGTTTTCATAGGTTTTGAACCATGCGGCTAATAATAAGGTGCGGCTAACTGCATATTTTTTCCCGACCGCTAGGGGCTCTAACCGGAATTAGAATCAAAACTAACACAAAATAAATGCAAAGAAGAAGAATGCGCTAGTTCCTCTTTAGCAGATATAAGTGGGTAGAAGCGGATAGAAGGAGGACAAACTCTATCTTTACAAGGTTAAGGTGACGTCATTTCACACACAGGAGAAATGAAGATAAATACTGTAAATAGCGCTTATTTTCTCTTGGTTCTGTCCCGTTTTAATCAGCAAAGTTGCTGCTCGGTGCTCTCTCTCTCCTCCCCTGCTCCGTTACACCGTGTTAAAATACAGGTTAGGAAAGGATCTATTTAGGTACATACATGTACATTTACAATTCAAAAGCGGATGCGGCTTGTATGCAGGTGCGGCTTATTTATTATTTTTTTTGTTTGTTTTTTTAAATAGAGCGGATGCGGCTTATATGCAGGTGCGCTTTATAGTCCAGAATTTACGGTAATTAGATTGCGAAAATTCGTTTTAGATTCGATTTAGAAACAAGAATCGTTTAGTCCATTGAACTAAACACGGAGCGCTGTATCTACCTTACTTATGATGCATCACCCTCTAATCATGGAGTGCTGTGAAAACAGAAAAGGCTGTAGAATGAAAAAGTGGATGAACGTTTTGGATCACTTCGGAACTAAAACATAAAGAAAAGACGGTACAGAGCGGCTAATGTTTATAAAGTCATTCGAAATGAACTTTTGTATATTTTTATTTATCAGCGGTGCAACAGAATTCACTGATCACGTTACGTTTTTGCATCACTGAATTATTTATTTCAGATCAGCAAAAAAGGAGGAGGAGACAAATAATTTGCCTTCCATTTATAAAACAAGAAAAGTTACAGTAAGGAAATGCAAACGTACATACGTTATGAATACTGCACGAGGCATTTTTAAAGTTCTTCTGCCCCTCCGTTAGCCACCGCTGATTAACTGATTAACACCTTCCTGTGATCACATGACTGCTCTGTATAGTTATGAAATGACTTAAAACGCAGGTCATGCGCGAACCAAATTATGAGTCGTGATGCGTACGGATCCATTATCAACCGTGAGCCGTTACACCGCAATTATTATATATAGAGTGCCAACAAAACATTTCAAGCAGCTTTTCTGGAGACAGTTTCATATGACTTACTCTACATGGACACTGCGGAGGAACTTTTTGAACGTGCTGTATTTGTATTTGGATGTAATATGGAAATGAAATACACTAAATGGGATTAGTTTTCACCGATATGCAATTTCAGCAATAAAATGCAGATTTTTATAAAAAGAAAAACGAATTATTTGTTCATTTTACGAGACCTGTCTAATTTTCTCATTCATATTTGTTGTTTTTTGTAATAAAGGAAAAAGTAACTCGATTAATAACTCGATTAATCGACGGATTACTAAACTATTCAATAGCAACATACCTAATTTAAAGTCTATAATGTGATATAATTTGATATATCCGTGCATTATTTTCCCATTAGATTGTGTGTCGGATTTGACATTGACGGCGATGCACTGGACATCTTCAAACGAAACGTGGAGGAATTTGAACTGACAAACATCGACATGGTCCAGTGTGACATCTGCACTATTGGCTCTTTATACAGTAAGAAATTCGACACAGTGATCATGAACCCTCCGTTTGGCACAAAACACAATCAGGGTATGTAAAACAACACTGGAGGTTTTCACATGTTTGCATAATTATCATCATGAAGGACCTCTTGGCTTATTTATTTGTTTGTTTATTTATTTAAAGGTATAGATATGGACTTTCTGAAGACAGCCCTTACTATGTCAAAAGGAGCTGTTTATTCTCTTCATAAGACTTCCACACGAGATGTGAGTGGTTTTGTTTGTTTTTGCTGAAAGCTATCACTTTAGTAAAACAGTTATATAAGAGAGCTTTGACTTTATCTGCAGCACATACAGAAGAAAGCGAATGACTGGAAAGTAAAAATGGAAGTAATCGCAGGTAATAGAAATCACTACAGTAATAATTTAATGTTTGATACGTTATGCAAGTTCCGTTTGAGTATTGTATAACTGTATGTTCTCTTTAATAGAACTTAGGTATGATCTACCGGCATCGTACAAGTTTCATAAAAAGAAATCGGTAAGAATTGTTTAATATAATGTGTTTTCCGCTTTGCAGATGTTTGATCGTGTGTGTTTACACGGTTAACACAATGCATTTTGTTTTTATTTATTTGATTATTTTTTTTTTTTTTAGGTTGACATCCAGGTGGACTTTATCCGATTCACCCCAACGTGATTGTTTTTCTTGGTTTTTGTTTTTAAAAAGCAACTTTCTCTTGACTATTTTTTTCTATCCAACATACATTTTTAAATATCTTGCTCTGAATTATGTCTCGACTCGTCATTTTGTTTTCTTAATTTATAAAGCTATTTCGAAAGTAATACAAGAACTATTCGTTGTAGTTCTTATGATTGTCCTCTAGATGGCAGTGATACAATTGTATTACCGTGAGGAACTACTTGACAGAGGATTGTGATGTACTTCAGGAATAAAACGCACAGCAGCGATGCTGGATAAGAACAGTGGTTGATCTTTATTTTTTTTTTATATTAAAAAACATTCAGTGTAGAAAAAAAAAACAAATGATGAATGTAATACTAACATTTTCTTTGTGGCAACAGCTGTTAATGATCTGTACAGTACATAAAGGGAAATCAGTGATTTCTCACAGTCTTATTTATCAGGCACATGATCTTACTTAAAATGTATCAGGTTTATGATTTCTATAGAATAAACCAAACAATACCACAATGTAACCACGAATTACTTTAATTTATCACACTTAGACTCATGTGATGGTGTAGAAACATCTCAATAATGCTCATGAAAATTGGGATTCTGTCCCAAATTTTTTTAACACAAAATGAAGGCACACAAGTGTATAGGGTGTCTTTATATCCTGTAGCATAACATTTTTTCCCTTCACTTGAACTAGGTGACCCAAATGAAAATGCCCCTGTGTACAAGGCCAACTCATGAAGATGTGCTTTGCATTGGTTAGAGCGCAAGATCTGCTATACAGCACTGACCTTTAACACCTTCGTTACAAATATTAATGCACCCCAGGCCTCCTCACCCTTCATGACTACCTGGCTTTACTAACACCTTTGTGTCTGAATGAGCACAGATCTCCACCAGGAAATCTATTGGAGCATCTTCCTAGAAGAGTGCACGGAATTCCAAGAGCAAATTAGGACTACATGTTGAATGCAATGCTCAAGAAGCACCGTATCACACTTGACCAGGAGTCTGCAAACTTGGCGATATACTGTAGGTATGTGATTTTGTTTTTTTTAATATACAGATAAGGGGGCACGGTGGCTTAGTGGTTCGATTCCCGTCTCGGCCATGTGTGTGTGGAGTTTGCATGTTCTCCCCGTGCCTCAGGGGGTTTTTCTCCGGGTTCTCCGGTTTCCCCCCGGTCCAAAAACATGCACGGTAGGTCGATTGGCACCTTGGAAAATTGTCACTAGTGTATGATGTGTGTGTGAATGTGTGTGTGTGTCCTGCGATGGGTTGGCATTCCATCCAGGGTGTATCCTGCCTTAATGCCCATAGACGCCTGAGATAGGCACAGACTCCCCGTGACCCGAGGGAAGATCGGATAGCGTTAGAAGATGAATGAATAATATACAGATATTTCTATACTTGTGCTTTTACTTTGTTACTATGTGGTATTGGGTGTGGACTAATGGGAGAGAAAAAAATCATTTAAAAGATAAACATATAACTGAAAATATTGAAGCGGGGCTGAATTCTTTCCAAATGCCATGCAAGTCAGGATTTGTAGGATGCTTTAAAGATTTTTATAGCAGCTTTTCATGTTTCTTTTTTTTTTTGTCCAGCTTTTCCCATTCTCATTTTGTAAACTGAGAACTACCAGACAGATTATGATGCAATCTTGGCTGTGTGGAATTCATGCTTGGTCAGCAGGTCAGTCGATGTAGGAATGTATATACAAGCTTCTTTATATGAAATAACATTATTAGTATAAACATTATAAAAAAAAAAACCCAGTCATACATTTTGGAACTAATTCCCTGTAAATGACACAAATATAAAAGATACAGGTATCCGGAAAAACACTAGGAAAAAAGAACTGTCTATAAACAGAACACGCCAATACAGCCGTGTGAGCGAGTGGCACTAGGTAGGGTCCCTACTATCTCCCAGCAGTCCAGGTCAGGTTCGTAACGTTCTATACTCTCCAAATATGTGCCCTTCGAGTAGGAATAGCCACCAGTGACGTAGATGCATCCATTTATTACTGCAGCTCCACATTCCATCCTTCTCTCCTTCATCATGGCTATCTGTGTCCATTCATCCTTCTCCGGGTCGTAGCAGTCTGTGATGGTGCTCTGTCCACCTACCAAGTACAGCTTGTTGTTCAGGGATACTGAGCAAAGTCCATACTCTGAAATAGGAAATACGATGTCCAAGAAATAGAAATGATAATTATAACATTAAACTTATGGCAGTGGTACAGAAAGTATGAACTAGAGGACTGTTAGAGCATCTTTATACAGTATGTATGATACTGTATAGTATTATGTACACACACACACACACAAACACACACACACACACACACACACATATATATATACACACACACAGTATAATTGTTGGTTTAGCCTTACCTGGATGAGGACATATTGTTATAATGCTCCACTCATTGACATCAGCTCTGTAAGTCTGTATTTTCTCGAAGGTGCAGCTCCCTCTGTATCCATAATGACCCCCGGTCACATAAACTCTGTCTTGGACCACGCATGCACTAGCATTTCCAACACCTTTGAACAGGTAAAAAAAAAATATATGACCCATAAACCCTTTTAAATCCTGGCGCACACACTCGTTTATTAAAGAGGTGTTTGCAGTCGAATGAAATAAAAGTCTGCACGCCTGCAAGTCTGACAACGTTTATTGCCACTTCTAATTATAGCCTGTCTATTTGAGTAGTTGTGGGAGAGGCCTGTGCAACAGAGCCAACAGCCAAATGATAAGTAATAACATGCTTGTGGATTCCTCCCACTAATGTTCAAGAATTATAATCTCATAATTGGACTGTGTGTTACTTCAAAGTCGCTTCATTTCTATCGTTTGCGGTTTATTGTAAGGGTATAATTGTTGACAAATAGCAAACATTTGCGTGTAAGGGAGCCTGAATGGAACGTATGCGCACATTCACACACCATGTCATGAGTTCATGCACTTTATCAAGCGACCAAACACCCGACACTCTTGCGCACACACACACACACACACACAAAAACAAAACGTCATATATATATATATATATATATATATATATATATATATATATATATATATATATATATATATATCTATATATATATATATACACACACACACACCACACACACACACACATTTTTCTTACCTTGTATCATATCGGCCACAGGAAACCATTTCTTCTTGAGTGGGTCGTAGAATTCGGTTTCCTGAGTTGGGGCGCCCCCGGTGTAACCACCTATGACGTATATGCATCCGTGTAAGGGAACAGAGCAGTGGTAATATCTCGCAGTGATCATGGAGCATCCTTGTGTCCACTCATCTGTGTCAATGTTGTAAATCCAAATTGTATCCAGTGCATCTACCGTCTCTGTCCTGTATCCCCCTGTCAGGTAGATGTTGGAACCCAGAAATGAAACGCTATAGCTCTCTCTCGTGTAGTCGGGAATGTCCTTCCCCTGGACCCAGGTGTTGCATACGGGGTCCCATATGTGAATCTCGGACAGCGTGTGCCAATAATATCCGCCTATGATGTACATTTTAGATGCCGGTTTCTTCTGACCTATGAACATTTCACCAGAATTTACAGCCTGGCTGATGATGGAGCGAATCTTGTGCTCGTTACACTGTCTGTAAACCTCCAACGCCGTCGCAAGGTACGCGTCGTTCACTTCGAGCCGAACGCAGCGCAGCAGATCCCGGATGCTCGCTTTGCGAGAATCGAGGTCGAAGGTCACCCACCTCGCGACCGCGTCCAAAAACGTCTCCGGCTTCCACGCGTTCACGTTCTCGGCAGAAAGGATGGCGGCGAGCCTTTCGAAACCCAGGGCGAAAAACTCCTCCTGACATATCAGCTCCTCGAATCTGCTAAGTATAATCCTCAGCGCCTGGCGCTCCAGCGAGGGGCAGACGTGAAGCTCCGCGAAGGCGTGGATCCCGAGGCAGTTGTCGACGTCTAAAAAACGCAGCATGAACTCCTCGCAGGCCGCCTTTACTGCGCTGAATTGAAGGAGGTCGGCCGCTTCCAGGAGGCTCTGCACGTTGGCCTGGGTGATGCTCACTTTGGACGTGTAAACGTAGCCGACCAGAGCGCCCAGGATCTCTCCGTCTACACCGGACAGATTAACGATGATATTGGAGCGTTCCCGCATGTCCGAGGTGAACATGACTTTAAAGTAAGTACTGCGGGCCGAGAGCAAGGCCTTGTGACAGTGAAACATCTGTCCGGTACAACACTGGAGCGTGATGTCGGTAAACAAGCCGCAGGCGTAGAACTCCCGGAGCGCGCCCAGTGTTTCTGATGGATGATCTTCATCGCAAAATTCATACGTGTAACTTTCCTCATCCACAGATGACATGATTTACAAGTAAACTGAGAAAAGGAAAAAAAGGGTTTGGTTATATTACATAGCAGTGTGTGACAAACCAGTTCAGTTATTTTAGGGTACGTTAGACCAAGATTTAGAGAAAAGTTTCTTTAAATAATGTGAACAGGGAAACGGTTCACGAGGCCAAAATGCCATATTGCCAAATTGGCATGCTGTCAAAAGTATTCACATTCGTTAAGTAGAATATGTGGTGATTATATTATTATTATTGTTTTTTGTTTGTTTGGGGTTTTTTTTTGGTAGTGTAGTGTATTTCGAAGGCGTCTTTAAGACCAGTAAGTTTACATATATATGTATTTATGTATGTGTGTATGTATATGTATGTGTGTGTGTGTGTGTGTGTGTGTGTGTGTGTGTGTGTGTATATGTATATGTATATATATATATATATATATATATATATATATATATATATATATATATATACATACACAACACACACACACACATATGTGTATATATATATATATATATATATATACTATATATATATATATATATATATATATATATCCTTATTTTCACATGCAAATGTATATTTCTTTGTGTTACTAGTGTAGTGTTACACTAGACTCAGTGTACAAGTCAACTCAGTGTTTTTACTAAAGTAAAAGTCTAAAAGTACTGGTTTCAAAACAACTTAAAGTATAAAAGTAATGTAAGACATTAAAGACAAAAGTTTAGGCCGCATTGATCGCAATCCCTAATTTATTCAACCTTCTCTCTACAGAACTCGCTTCTGTAGCTTCATTTTTGCGGAGGACGAAGAGAAAACACACGTTTGATAAATGAGTCAGTAGTGGAGAAATAATCACTTTTAAGAAATAAGTCTTTTTTGAGTAACGACCCCAACACTGGTTTATGTCCTTGCTGGAGTGTGACGTGATTTGTTGTCGTGTGCAGGTGCGATGGATTCGCGTACAAACCAATAGGGTGTCGGAATGGTATATGTTTATATCTCATCCAATCACATTCACTCTGTCTGGATGGAGAGGGTTCTTTTTAAAGGATGATAAGCTGAAAACGAGCCAAAATGTAAGGAGTAGAAAGTACAGATAAATGCGTGTGAATGTAAGAAGTAGAAGGAAAAATGAAAAATAATTCATTTACGGTGTTTGGCAGATGCTCTTATCCAGGGCGACTTACAACTGAGCAATTGAGGTTTTAAGGGCCTTGCTCAAGGGCCCAGAAGTTCTCTAACATTAACACATTATATATATTCTTATTTTCCCTTACAAATGTATATTTATGTATGTATTATATGAATATATATATATTTTTTTTTAAAATATATTTAAGTTCTTTTTTTTACCCACTAAATGACTAATTTTTTTCTTTTTCCACTTACTTTTCCTACAATTTTAGGGTATAATGTGGTGGGAAGTCCAACTTTAGGACTAACTGAACTAAAAATGGCTTATTTCTCCTGTTCCTTCCTAACACAATAAACAGTTAAGATTGCAGCGCTCTGCAATGATTCCAACTTACCTGTACTGCAGTAATGTCTTGCCTTCTTAGATTAAAAGCGATTTTAGGAGCATGACGTGAAGCGTGGACTCGGTTCCTCAGGAATATCCCTCTCTCCCCTCTCTCTCTCTCTCGGTGACGAAGAAGACAGATGGCTCCTCCATTTAGACTCCTATTTTGGTATATGTGTATAGTTGGAGAGGCCAGCCGACTGTCACATGGTGCTAAACAATCTCAGCTCCTGAACACGGCCTATTTGAAAGTAACCTATAGTGTCCACCGTTCACCCCGTGTCCATCCACACTAGGATCTGACCTAATCTCGTTGCATAAACATTACAAAAAAAAATTCCCAACAATGACTAAATCAGAAACTAATCCTCGTGTACCGGCATTATAAACGATGACGGGATTATCCCATCGCACGTCCCGCGTGCACCCAGCTCGCTGCAAAGGACCGAAATAACCCTGCAGTTTCCATGGAGACCGAGCGCGCACTCTACCGAAAAACGTGTGCTAAATAACCAACAGAAAGAAACAAGTCTTTGTGATATTGCTTTTAATCATTCACAATTCACAATGAGCTTGATGTTCAATCGTGTCCCGTTTAACATTATGACGTTGACATTTTATGACGGTGACAATTGGAGCACACAACCAGAATTGTTACGGTTCATCATTCACCTTCACTCATCCTGGATCTTATCCAAGGTATCGGGTTAAAACAAACAAAAAACAAACAAACAACCTAGTACACCCTGGGTCGCGCTCATCCATACACATCCGTACGCCAAATTAAAAGGAGTGAGGGCGGAGTCATTCATCCATCCATGCTTTATAAGAAAAATATCACAAGTTTCTTCTTCTTATTATTATTATTATTAGCTCTACTGAATGCAAGTCCGAAATCCAGATTACAAGTTAGCTAAGTTAGTAAAATACATACTAAACTCACAATGGCATTTTACACTTAAGACAAAATTATTTGATATCGCACTGATTGCGAATCTTGATCCTGGAGTACATCGGATCACGCACGCTTTTCTTTGCACACGAGACTGCGTCATATTACAAGTGTGCAGGGAAGGAAATACTCCAGAGTCAGGGTTCGAAACCTGGGCGACCGGAGCTTGTGTTAGGTCTAGAAAACTCCCATCCGAGTCCTACGGGATTCGGGGTACTGACAAACCTGCTACATTTTATGGAAAGGTTAAACGATTATTCCAATATACATTTAAATCCTTCTATAGAATCAGAACCTAATATGGGAGTTTACTTGGAATGTCAGCAAAAGCTAAATGAGAACGGTTCTTTTACATAGTAATAACGACAAAAGGAAAAATGCAGGTGTATTCCTTTAGTAATAGTTAGGGGTGTGATTATGTTGGGAATCCCCGGGGCCTGGAGAAATCCTTCAAATACTTGTTTCTTTAAGACACCGGAATGCTACAGAGAATTCCCACCAAACATCCAGTTAGAGGAGCTCATACAGAAAGTTGCGCCGCCTCTTTCACCAGGGGCAGGAGTGCGCTCAGGTCTTTCAGCAAACTGGGAACCCCAACGCAGTACCACTGATCACCACCGGAGGCACTAGAGGCACTGAAGTGATCCATCTCAACACCCGCAGCTGCCAGAACACCTGATTTGGCCAAACGAGATGTGTTACTAAGTTGTAGTAAAAACTTAGTAAAAAAAAAAATGTAATTTTTTTATAATTCAGCTTGTGTGTTATTTGATTCGTGTGATATCAGTTTACCGGTAACAGAGGGCAGGAGCTGAGGTGAAGCAGAAGCCCTGAAAAACAGCAGGTTTCCGGACAGAGGGACAGGCTGCTTGAACACACTGCCGTTCAGCTCCAGAAGGACTGGCACTGCAGCCTGCACGGCGCCCGACGCTTTACAAGCGCCGCCATTCGCAGACGCCTCCAACATGCAGATGGCTTTAGCTTCAGTCCCATCGCTGTGACCTTTATGAATCTGATGAACGAATTCAGAAGTCGCGAAAGAGACGGACATATTAAAACACAACAAATCCGGTTCATAATGGCATGTTTGCTTCTTTGAAACACGATGGGAAAAAGTGGGGAAGACTCTTAATTCTCATTAAACAAACTAAAAATCATACACTTCCTTCTGACTAGGTTCATTCATTCATTCATCTTCTACCGCTTTATCCGATCTTCACTCGGGAGAGAAACCGGAGAACCCGGAGGAAAAACCCCCTGAGGCACGGAGAGAACATGCAATCTCCACACACACATGGCCGAGACGGGAATCGAACCCGGACCCTGGCGGTGTGAGGCGAACGTGCTAACCACTAAGCCACCGTGCCCCCTATCTTTTAAATGAGCTCAAATTGTTTTATTTAGATGTTAGGCCCAATTCTATTTATATCTTATATACTGGCTGACCGAGAAGCACCACAGCTTAGCGGTTAGCACGTTCACCACACACCTCCAGAGTCGGGGGGGGGGGGGTTCGATTCCCACCTCTGCCATGTGTGTGTGGAGTTTGCATGTTTAATTACCAACCAACCTACGGTAGGTTGGAAAAATTGTCCCTAGTGTGCGAGTGTGTGTGTGTGTGTGTGTGTGTGTGTGCGCGCCCTGCGATGGGTTGGCATTCAATACAGGGTGTGTCCTACCTTGATGCACGAAGACACCATGCACAGGTTTCACACTGGCTGTTGTTCTTACGCACATAAAACAGCATGTTAGACATGCATGTAGCTCATTCAAACCTATAATACTACTTCTTTTAAAAAAGGGGAGATCGGATAAGAAGAACGAATGAATGAATGAATACTGGCCGAGTGTCTGCATTGCAAATGAAAAGTAATCTTGTAAATAAGTAATCTGTCGGTTACTTATGTCGTTACATTTACTCGGATAATGGATTACTGTTACTTTTATTTTATAATTACATGCCATTACATGTAACTAGTTACTCCACAACACAGTGTGTATGTGTGTCATATATATATATATATATATGTATATGTGTATATATATATATATATATATATATATATATACATATATATATATATATATATATATATATATATATATATATATATATATATATATATATATATATACTTCATAGTAGTCCTGAGCAATGTCAATAATGAATTTATTATTATTATTGTTATTATTGTTATCATCATTATTATTATTATTTTATTCCACATTATTCTGGTCAGAGTACCAAAATATCTTAATAAAATAATAAAAGAAAAATAATCTCTTAACTCTTATGGAATTTGTAAATAGAAACTGATGACTTAATCAGAGGTTCTGTTCTCCCATTGTCTGGTGGCCGTGTGAGAATCCAACTTTAGTATAAAAGGATAACGTTAAATAAGCAAATCGGCCACTACGCCCATCGTGCCTGGTATTTTGTAAAAAAAGTTTCTGAATCGTACCTTTAGTGCTCCATGTTGTTTACTAATGAAGAACAATCTGTAACCTGAGTTACTGACCGTACGCAATAAGACACTCGGTACAAAAACAAACAAAAAAAAGTCCTTACTGTCATTCCTGTCTCTTCCGCCAGCGTGAGAGCATTGACCAGGTTAAGGCCGTTCTCGGAGCTTTCGGCCATCAGTCCAACTACAATTGCTGAGCTCAGAAACTCGGCCGCTTTCTCCAAACATTCTCCTGAAAGATAACAAACGAAAACACACTCAG
>JACRUU010000011.1:4986432-4993932 GCA_030449085.1 Kryptopterus vitreolus | reverse complement strand
TTATAGCATTCTTAATAAAGTGCTCAGTTAAGTGTTCGGTTCCTGATAAAGTGCTCAGGTAAGTGCTCAGTGATTTTTCAAGATTTTTCATTTAGTACAATATATGTCTTCTTTAGTGCAGGTGAGACCAATGTTAAGATATTAATAATTAATATGGTAAGTCAAATTATCAGGTCAGCAAGTTCTCAAGCATATCATATGCTTACATTACACAGGGGAGATGACACACAACTCATTCAGTGCTGATAAGACATAACAAAGTACAGTAAGATTCAAAGAGGCATAGGACAGGTAACGGGAAACAGTGGGGTGAGTATGCAGGGTGCTGGGTGTGTGTGTGTGTAGGGTGTGTGGTGTGGGTGTGTGTGTGTGTGTGTGTGTGTGTGAAATAATTAAATATATCCCCCCTTTACACACACAAATATACGTATACAAATATACTAAAATTACGAAACATTTAACTTTATAGAGAAATACACAATGTCTTGAAACCATCACCAAACTCTTTGTTTGAAACAGTTTTAAGAAATTCAGTTCTAATAATGATAACAATAGGCATAACAAACCTCTGACTTTTAACTCTTGCTGTTTGTTTTGTTTATTTAAGTTGTGCTAAGCAGATTCAATTAAACTAGATCTGCTACATACTCGCTATTGTTTTATTGCAAATCTTGCATTTAAATGCATTTAAATGAAAAATCCATGACTTCATCATGTGGGGGGGAAATGGTGTAGGCTTGTGAAATGCAAATAGTCCACTGATGTTCCCCAGGAGCACGGTGGCTTAGTGGTTAGCACGTTTGCCTCACACCGCCAGGGTCCGGGTTTGATTCCCGTCTTGGCCATGTGTGTGTGTGGAGCTTGCATGTTCTCCCCGTGCCTCAGGGGTTTTTTCTCCTGGTGCTCCGGTTTCCCCCCTGGTCCAAAAACATACACAGTAGGTTGATTGGCACCTTGGAAAATTGTCCCTAGTGTATGAATGTGTGTGTGTGCCCTGTGATGGGTTGGCATTTCATCCAGGGTGTATCCTGCCTTAATGCCCATAGACACCTGAGATAGGCACAGGCTGCCCGTGACCCGAGGGAAGATCGGATATAGCGGTAGAAGATGAATGAATGAATGAATGCTCCCCAGGAATAACAATACAACTTTAGTTCCTCCTTTAGTTCCTCCATTAATGTCTTAAAGATTCATTCGTTCATCACCAAAATAGCATTTTACCTTGAGTCACAGTCAAATTTAGAAGCACTACTCGGACCAACATTATTCTGGGAGCCGCACATTATCAAAATAAATACATTTGTTATCATTATGTATATAGTCTAATTTTGTCACATCAGATATACAGACAGATATAATTCTGAATTGTTGCCTTAGAATTAATTACAAATATTATTTATGTATGCAATTCTAGAAATTGGATACATAAATAGAAATTCTACAAAATACAAACATTTATATCTATCTGTCTAACGATGTGCTATCAGACTGACATCCAAAAGGATGTATACGACAATAAATATGATTATTAGTGTCATTTTTTTTGGTTGTTTGTTTGTTTGTTTGTATTGTATTGTAGATTATAATATATTTTCTTTCATCTAACTAAGATACCACATACAAAGGAGGTGTATATGTGTGTGTGTGTGTGTGTGTGTGTGTGTGTGTGTGTGTGTGTGTGTGTGTGTGTGTGTGTGTGTGTGTGTGTGTGTGTGTGTGTGTGTATTTATGTATGTATGTATGTATGTGTTCTCGTGGCATTGTCCCGCTCGTGCTTGTTTTTGCGAAGCGCCTCGTGCGCCTTGGCCAGGTCACGTGCTAGCTCTTGCACCCGAGTGGTTGCCATGGGAGACGCGGTGGCTTGTTAACCTTGTTGTTAAGCGACGGCGAAGTTGAGTTGTGAGTGTATCGCGGCGTTGGAAGCAAGCGCGCAGCGAAAACACTTTTGAAAACAACTTTGCTGTTTTTTTTGTTCTCATGTAAAACACATACAATATTTTTTCCGACGTGTTTAATTAAGAATAACTGTTTCTTAATAAAATGTCAGTAGATTCGGCGTCTGTTGTGCAGTACGGCCGGAGGAAAGGGTCAGCTACTAGAGAAGGTAAGTGAACAGGCCACATGCCACAGCGTGGCTTAAATGAGTTATATTAGTTATAATGGCAAAAAGAAAGGAGGTGGAACTGAAGATGATGAGCGATGAAGATGGACAGGATTAGAATTTAGAGTTTATTAGAGGAACATCGCATGGAGGATGTTTAGGAGAGTGAAGGAGGCTGGATTGAGTAAAGTACTGATAGCAGAAAAAACTACTGAAGTTGCACTACTGGAATGCCCATTGTAGGACACACACACACACACATTCATGCACTAGGGACAATTTTCCAAAGTGCCAATCAACCTACTGTGCATGTTTTTGGACCAGGAGGAAACCAGAGAACCCGGGGAAAAAAACCCTGAGGCACGGGGAGAACATGCAAACTCCATACACACATGGCCAAGACAGGAATCGAACCCGGACCGTGGCGGTGTGAGGCAAACTTGCTAACCACTAAGCCACCGTGCTAACTATATATATATATATATATGCACACACTTTGAAAAGTATTTACAAGACAGTAGAGATGGATACATGCATATAAGTAAGGTGTCCCAATGTGTTAATGTGTTGACTAAAGTGTCCATAAAGTTCACGTGCTGGAATGAAAGGATAAAAACAACCAGGTGATATATTTATATTCACTTCTAAAATATTTGTATTTGTACTTCTTCACAATTAGGTTTTCATAATTAATGTAAGGTTTGCAGGATAGTGACTTACTATTACCAAAAAAGGTTTCATACACAATAAACAGATTAATTTAATTTAGACTATTAAGCAAATAAATTCACTTGCGTATAAAACCTAGGCAGCTCACATGCTTGAATATAACTTAACAGTGATGTCGAAATGAATCATACAGGGGGGGGAAAAATACTGGGTTTAATTAGAGGTCCAAATAATGTCAACATTACATCAACAACATGATAGAGAATAAATTGCAGAAAATAAAACAGTAAGTAAAAGCAGTGCGTTCTAATCTTGTTTGCCCAAGCAATATGTTTGTCTTAGTCTCTTGGGGGTCATTTCATTAATGTTTGGAGTTCGGTTCTGTGTTGCATAACGCAGACCGGATATAATGGCTCCATGCGCTTGGAGCGACTTGGGGGCCTTGCATTATACATCCATATTGTAGGGCGAGGAATGGAATATCCCAGAAAAAAAAAACTCCATCCATCCATCCATCCATATGTAAGGGTGTTGTGATTTATGCATGTTCTATTATACCTGTTCTATACTTTGAATATGTGAAAGTATTATTATCTACCACTCTCACAGTTTACACTTTCGAAATTCCCGTCTTATTCTCCCTCAGTTAACTTGGCAGAATTAACCATTAAACCGAATCCAGCCGTAGACCTGCGTGAGGTGACCGTGTTGCCCGTGTCAGAATGGAGGCGCATCCAAGACAGCGTGAATCGCGTGAACGAAGAGCAAGAGACTCTCCTTGCAGCGGTGAGAGAGCGCGAGGCCATGCATCTGCGCTCCAAAGAAGTTGTCAAAAACTGGCCTAACACCATTGCCGTAAGTCCGCAGATTTCACTCGTATGTTAACGGTGCCGGAGTGCACGAATGGACTTGTAGCATTTTATCACTTAACAGAAATGGAAACTTGTGTACAAAGGGAACACATCTGCATAAGTCCATGCATCGAGGGATGAGACATGCTCTATGAAAATATCTATTATGCCGTTTACAGCGACGGCAGCAAATAAGGTTGGAGGTGAAGCGACTTCAGAAAGAAACTGAAGAGGAGGAGAGGAAGCGGATTGACATAGAGGAGGCAAAGTTCCAAGAGCAGAAAAGAAAGGAAGCAATAGAGAAGGCCAAAACCCTGCAGTACTACCAGACTGATAGAGTGAAGAGATTTCATGTAAGCATTAGAACATTTCCCAACTGTATTTCTTGTCATCGTGATTTTCTTCTCATATAGATTTTTTTTTCCCTGTGTTTTTTTTTTGTGTCTCCCTCAGAGTGCCCTGCTGATGACCGAGGTCCTAAAGGAGAGAGAGGCTCAGATTGAGCTGAAGAAACGAATGGAGAATTCTTCCAAACAAGTCGAAAAAGAGATTATGTCTGTGATTTTACGCAAAGAAGCGTTGGCTTCACACCAGGAGTGGCTGAAAACCATGGAGAAGAAACAGAAGTGTCTGGAAGTTGCTGAGAGCTTGAAACAACAGTACATTTTTAGGATATGCACCATCATAAAAAATATCATTTTTCTATAGCCGTTCATGTATCTAATGAATAACTAACACATCCCTCTTTTTTGTGTCCTGAGTGGAACCTCTGTTTATTATTACAATCCCTCTCTTTGTTAGGATTAAGGAGCATGAAGACGCAAAAGAGGAGGAGGAAATGGAGAAAAAGAAAGCAGCAGAGGAAGCCGGGCAATTGAAAGAGCTGCATAATGAGGAAAAAATCAGGTACAAGAAGAAGAAGCAAGAGGAGAAGGAAAACAATAAGAAGAATTATCAGGTAAACATGGAAGCTGAGAACATAAAGATTTAGATTTATCACAATTTATAAGGGCTTAAGGGGCTACGGTGGTTTAGTGGTTAGCACGTTCGCCTCACACCGCCAGGGTCCGGGTTCGATTCCCGTCTCGGGCAAGTGTGTGTGGAGTTTGCATGTTCTCCCCGCGCCTCAGGGTTTTTTTCTCCGGGTTCCCCGGTTTCCCCCGGTCCAACATGCACGGTAGGTTGATTGGCACCTTGGAAAATTGTCCCTAGTGTATGAATGTGTGTGTGTGTGTGTGCGTGTGTCCTGCGATGGGTTTTGCATTCCATCCAGGGTGTATCCTGCCTTAATGCCCATAGACGCCTGAGATAGGCACAGACTCCACGTGACCCGAGGGAAGATCGGATAAAGCGGTAGAAGATGAATGAATGAATGAATAAGGTCTTAATTTATAAGCTTTTTTGTAATCTGTTGTCATCAGATGAATTTTCTACTAATCTGGGTTTTTATGTATATGTGTGTGTGTGTGTGTGTGTGTGTGTGTGTGTGTGTGTGTGTGTATGAATTCAGGAGCATCTTGCCAACAGGAAACTCACGGAGGCGGCTGAAGCTGAGAAGCAGAAGCTGGAAGAAGACAGACAACAGCTTTTTATGGAGGCTAAAGGCAAAGTGATGAAACTCCGGAAAGAAAAAGAGGCACAGATTTTGAGGTATTCGAAACATTTAAAGCATTTGGCAGACGCCCTTATCCAGAGTGACTTACTACTGAGCAGTTGAGGGTTAAGGGCCTTGCTCAAGGGCCCACTAGTGGCATCTTGGTGGTGGGATTTGAACCTGTGATAATCCGGTCCAGAGACCAATGTCTTAACGAGTCATTTATCGTGGCAGAGAGGCTCAGAGACACAAGGAAGACCTCGTCGAGAAATTGGAAGGATATATCAAAGAACGCGCCGTCAATGAAGAGCTGATCTCCAAGGCAGCTGCAGAAGCGGAGGCCAAGCAAGATAAACAACAGCTGGAGAAGAGCGAGAAAAGGGCCGCCATGTTGAAGAGTATTGCCGAACACAGAGAAGCCGCGGTAAACTCTTTTATCGGGACAATATTTCGCCTTAACGTTTTTGATTGTCTACATCAGGGGTGGGCAAACTACTGCCCGGGGGCCACATCCGGCCCCTTGGTCCTTTTAATCCGGCCCGCTGAACTGCTTCGGCTTCTTTGCCGCACCAGAAGAAAGTATAACCGCACAGCAGTGCTGACATACTGTGCGTGAGAAAAATGAAGGAAAAATACAGTGATTTTTTTATTTTTTTCCTTAAATAGAATATCCTTATTCTTTGGTAGCATAATGAACATGATATCATTTACCGCTCTTTACAAGTGGAAAAATTTATATTGAACACAAGTTATGTTCAACGTTATTGTTGGTTCGGCCCACGAACACACCACAGGTTTCTCATGTGACCCTTTGGAAAATATAATTGCCCACCCCTGGTCTACATTCTAACTATTTCCTGACTATTTGTATTGACCTCTAATGAAACAATTTCAGCAAAAAGGACTGGAGAACAAGAGGCAAGAGGAGAAACAGGAAAACGTCGACATGCTCAACGCGAAGAAAGCATCGGATAACATTTTCCTTCAAAAGCAGCTACTCAAGGCCAAGAAAATGAAGGAGGAAGCCAAAATGCTACAAGACACTCTCATACACCAGATGGTAAATGATCTAAATAGGACTTTATTTTATATAGAATTTACACACATAACCGAACATCTGGTCCCTTCTGTGTGCCAATAGGCTGAGAAACACGCACAGGAGCAGAACCTAAAACAGCAGGATCAGGAGTTTGTGGCGAGGAACGCAGAGCTCATAGCAGAGGAAGAGAATCAGTTCCAGAATTATGCCAAGCAGGTGATCCAAAACGCCAGCGAGGCTCAGAGAAACATCTCCCATCTGCTGAAGGTCTCGAAGGAGGGCATCGGCGGAGGACACGGACCCGTGTTTAACGGCGTCAGACCCAGTTATCAGGTTCGGGACCAATCCGGGAATCAGCTGCCCGCTTATGCTTGTGGTAGCGCACAGGCCATAAAGGAGCTGCATGAAACTCCTGATATACAGAAGGCGAAAAAACGACTGGGATTCACTTGGTGAGCAGTGTCGCTGGTGGCAGAAATAAAGAGGAGTTCAGCTTCATTCCGCATTTGAGTGTTTATTTAATGTACACTTGTGTATTTTGTTTTGGAACATGCATTTATTTCGCAAGCCTTTTCTGGAAATCATGCTTATATAATAGTGAATACACTCCCATACCTTTGCATGTAACTTTTATAAGTTATTTTACAGAAAAGCAGCAGATTTAGAGTTACAGGTAGGGATTTGATGGTGACGACGTCAACCACATCATCACGGTTGTCACACACTCTAAAGTTAACACACACATTTCCGTTACATTGACGTGTATGGGGCAAGATTTGATGGTGAACGCAGGTGCGGCGGAGAACATATTCACGTGTGTGTGGGTTGCGGGAGATTACTATTATTTACGGGGCTCCCGCAAAATGGTCTTAAAAAATTATATAAATATGTATATATAAAAAAATACTAAAATGTGAACTTTTATGAATCTACTGCAAAAGCAACAATGGCAACTAAAATGAAAATAAACAATATACAGGGAAAAGGTTGGGAGCGACCGGAGAAAAACATTTATGCATTTTTTTTTACATAAAATGCGATCTTTTCTCTCTTAGGTGGGAGGTACAGTGAACTTGGACTTTTCTGTGTCATACACACACACACACACACACACAACACATATATATATATATATATATCATATATCTCTCTTACTATTAATATGTAAGAGGTATATATTGAGAGCTTTGGCCCTATATATATCTATATATATATATATATATATATATATATATATATAATATAT
>JACRUU010000011.1:4973932-4981432 GCA_030449085.1 Kryptopterus vitreolus | reverse complement strand
TAGATACATACATATACTATGCATGCATGCATACATACACATGTATAAAAACACACACACACAAACATGTATGCATACATAAAGTACATACATAAAAATAATAATATAAATGAAAAATATATATGTTTTTAAATCATAAAAATAAATGAATAATTCAATAAAATAAAAGTAACAAATAAAACTACAGCCTCCAAACACTTCTCCCCTACACCTCACCGTCGCCATCACCCAAGGATTGAGTGTCAACAAAATAAGTGAAATGATTTTGCAGAGAAACTCTGCCCCCTAAATCATGCTTGATCATGCTTGATTTTATTTCTCCAGTTTCAAAATAATGATCCATCTGTACATCCAACCTTCTGATTTCTTTTATTTTTTTTATTGTTTTTTGTAAAGACTACAGATTGAACCACACGATTCTCTTATCCAGCAGCTGGTGATTGAAGCCTGGAACAGATTAGAAAGGTAATGCTGATCTTAAAACTATTGAAAATATGCCATGACCGTTTGAACAAAGCCTGTGTGTGTGTGTGTGTGTGTGTGTGTGTGTGTGTGTGTGTGTGTGTATAAAAATTATATAATTTAGTTCTGCAGGTTCTTACAATGTTAAAAAAAAATCGATTTTACTTTTAATTTTACTTTGTTTACATTTTACCTATTTTACCAGATTCCCCATGACGACTCTGTCGAAGTTATCTATTTGTCTGAACGACCTCGGGCTGCACCACAGTCCGCTGATGGGACACATTACTGAGATTGTGAGTCAGAAGCTGGATTCCATAGAAGATGCCAGGTATCGATTCACAATTTCTAAACATCTCTATTTCTTAAAATAAATAAATAACCCATGTCACTTGGCATACAAGTGTCCTTTATCCCGATAGAAATCACACTCTAGCAAAAATACCCTCTAATCAAAACACTAATCCTTAATCTTTCCCAGAGTGTTGACGACGCTCATGATCAGCATGTCGTCACTGCTGTCTGCCCACTTACGGGACGCGCTGATCGAAAAAGCCGAGATCCTTTTGGACGGCATGGACGCGCACCATTATAACAATCCTAGGAGGGTGGTGCAGTTCCTTCGCCATATCAAGTGCATTCATCGACCTTTGTTGGAAAAATGCACTCGCATTCTACTGAAGAGCGTCCCTAATCTGGACGTGGAAAACCTCAGCATTATAGTGATACTGTATCAGTCGCTGCCGTTCAGCGACTGGGACTTCAGGCAGGCTGCGATAGGGAGGCTGGTGGAGCTGATGGACTCGTGCACTGACCCAGAGTCTTTTACAAAGCTCTTTATTGCTTTGGGACCCCTGGCAGGACCTGCGACCAGAGAGAGGTAAAATGCAGGAAGAACAGTTCATGGACCTTCATTAGACGTAAAATATATTAAATGCACTTGTGAAATAAGGAAAAAAAAAAAAAAAAAATATATATATATATATATATATATATATATATATATATATATAAAAGAATCTTGGAAACTAGAAAGCTATTCGCATTCGTCAGAGCACGCTGCCATGTTGTATTTTGTATTTTACAAGTGTTATGCGAAAACTCAGACATTCAACAAGACAAATCCTGCTGTAAAATGTGTCCAAAGTCTGTGGCAACTAAAGGAAGCACAGCACGTCTAATTTATTCCAGCACCTCCAACAAACAGAACCCCGTTGTTGAATGGGGAGGTGTGTGTAGCGCTGCGGGATAAATATGACGTCAGCCACTAAAACACCGACTTAAAACAGGTAGAAATAGCGTACGTATTTTCCCACTGTATCCAAAATTCGGAAATTGAATTTTGTCTAAAAGAGAAAAAACAGAGATTCAATTTATACGAGATGTCGCCGAGTGCTCAAATCCGATTGGTCAGCGTTAGGAGCTAGGCTCGGAAAGTTGTTGAGGCTATAATGTGAAGGACAGGTTAATGCTGATTGGCTTGTTGTAACTCATTATTGTTTCTAAAGTTAGCATAATTATTTGGTGCGCTTTTATGGTAAGAGGCCAAAACTTTAAATATTTAAGGATTTTATATGTTCTGGATTAGCATTTATTTTTTTGTTTTAAAAAGTTATATCGACTTTTTAACATTTGTCTCTGCTTTAAAATGAGTATGAACAGAAACAGACTTGTTCCTTGGGACATTCACAACTTCAAATATACTGTACGCATATCCTATTAAAATATAACTGTTATATAATGTAAAAATGTAATAGTTGGCTAAGCACTGTGGCGTAAGGGGCCTGTGCACAGGATATGTAATTCCGCCACTGGTGCGGATAATTTTCTTATAAATAAATTTCCTTACATAATGCAGTTTTTCGTTTTCAGAAGTCGCTTAATCAGCAGTCTTTCTCAGAAATACTTTGAGAATACTACATGAATGTAGGCATGCACGCCGATTCAGAAACTGGAGTACCAGAGAATACTCTTAATGACTTGGAGAGAACAGACATAGAATTTGTGACTGTGTGTGTGTGTGTGTGTGTGTATATATGTATATATATATATATATATATATATATATATATATATATATATATATATATATATATATATATATATATATATATATATATATATATATATACACACACACACACACACACACACACACAGTCACAAATTCAAAGTTAAAATTAACATTTTATTTGCCACATACATAGTATGACATGCTTCTTATAACCATCCAACATGTAAACATAATATATATATAATTTTAAAAAATAAATTAATTTAAAAAATAAATAACAATAGTGTACACAGAGTAAACTGAGTTTCAAATGTAAAGTAAAGTGAATGTTGTGCAGATAAGAAAAAGTTGAAAGTCCTGGTATTAGGTGATGGGTGTTTCCAAACACACACACACACACACACACACACACACACACACACACACACACACACACACACACACAGACCAGAGTGCTTCAGAATTGCTGCCGGGTTTAAGACTTTCACAATGTAGACTCGTACTGTAATTTTTCTCACTTTGTGTTTTTGTGTCGCAGGTTGGAAAGTACAGTTCTGTTGTTGGCTGATCAGCTGAACGCTCAACAAGCTCTAGTAATTGCCGAGACACTGGAGGAGACGCAGAGCCGCAACTTTCAACTCATTAACAAGTAAGACCATATCAGTGAGTTTAGAGCCCATTTTCTCACTTTGGGATGCGTGTGGTTCGGCCGTATATCCTTCATAAACGTGTGTTGATTGAATGTGACCGTTTTGTAGGATTGCGTCGATATTGCACAGGAATCTGGAGGTATACAGGCCGGTAGAGATTGCCAAGACCATCCAGGCGCTTGTTCTGCTGCACTGTCAGAGTCCTGAGCTCTTCTCCAGCCTGAGGGGCATTGTACTCCGGTGAGTCTCAGATAGTTCCATAGATGCTTTGGCAAATATTAATATTTGTTATTAACATTTACACTTTTGACCCATATTGACTCTTGACCCTTATCCAGAGCGACACACATTTATTCATTCATTCGTCTTCTACTGCTTTATCCGATCTACCCTCGTGTCATGGGGGAGCCCCTGCCTCTCTCAGGCATCTTGAGACATCAAGGCAGGGAATACACCCTGTATGGGGTGCCAACCCATCGCAGGGCACACACACTCACACATTCATACACTAGGGACTATTTTCCAAGGTGCCAAGCATGTTTTTGGATCGTGGGGAACCGGAGAAAAACCCTGGAAGTGTGAGACAAATGTGCTAACTGCTAAGCCACCGTGCCCCTGAGCGACATGTACTGTACAAGTGCTGTATTTAATTAATTAATTGATGAATTATGTTGATCAGTCCCCCCCCCCCCCTCCCAGTGTTTTTATTGCTTATTACCTCAGTAAACGTTACCATTGTTATGTAGTATAACGAATTGACACTTAGATACAAATCTTAAAAAAAAAATACATATATATATATATATATATATATATATATATATATATATATATATAATGAACAGCAATTGTGAAATGTTAAAGTATTATTAATTCTTTACCATTGTTTCCAATTGTATTAGTTACTTGCAGACCTGTGTGCACATATACGAGGTGACCATGCTGACCCGTGTGCTCGCCATGCTGCCCTCGGCCCGTATCGAGGACTCTGTCTTCTCTCGCATCGATGGCGTGCTGCCTCAGTGCAACCTAATCGGCTTAAGTTCCCTCACGACGGCCATTGCCAAATGGATGCGGAACGACCCCTCCTACAGCCAGAGCACGCACAGCAGATACGTACACGTGCTGCAGAACATAAACCGTTGTGCTCGCGACCGCATCCACGCAGCCAAGAGACTGGACCTGCTCACGGACGAGCTTAAGTTCATGTCAGGGGAATGGTTTGAGGAGGTGCTGCTCGAGGAGACAATTGCCGTGCTTCAGAAGATGGCAGATCAGCTCACCTGGGTCAACATCCCAGACCTGGTTCTATTTCTGACCAGGGCTACATATCGCTCTACTCCACTGCTGGACCGAATCACCAGTGTTGCCTTAGAAAACACACACAAGGTAGGACGATGGAGAAAATGTTTTTCATTTAATAGTTGATCCGTCAGGGTTTTTAAATTATTGTTTAAAGCTATACTTATTATATCAGTGACTTATTGAGACTCTGAAACTTGCCATAAGACTAATTAATTGGTCACTTGAATTTCTACTATGTAAATCTATCTAACTATGGATTAATAATGCTAATGATCGGCACAGCAGCTTAGTGTTTAGCACGTTCTCCTCACGTGTGTGTGGAGTTTGCATGTTCTCCCCGGGCCTCAGGGAGTTTTTCTCCGGGTTCTCCGGTTTCCTCCCGTTCCAAAAACATGCATGGTAGGTTGATTGGCACCTTGGGAAAACTATCCCTAGTGTATGAATGTGTGTGTGAATGTGAGTGTGTGTGTGTCCTGCGATGGGTTGGCATTCCATCCAGGGTGTATCCTGTTTTAATGCCCATAGACGCCTGAGATGGGCACAGACTCCCCTGTGACCCGAAGGAAGATCGGATAAAGCGGTAGAAGATGAATGAATGAATAATACTGCTAACCTGAAGCAGTATTACTAATGCATTTGCAGTTAGTGTGACACAAATGACACCAATTTGTATTTGAATGCAGATTTAAGTGGTTTAGACTTTATAGAAGAGAAATGAATGGTGGCGATACATTTGTATATATAGACAACAATAATAGAAAAACGGCAATTATCCAGTAAATCAGTGATGTGGCTATTATAAACTGATGCATGTTTTGTAAATAGATGTTTTTAGAAATGTTTTGAAATTCACTAAATATGAAAAAGATTCAGTAAATAGTACATGCTTTTTTCTGCATTCATAGACATACGTAAACGTTTTCCTGTTACCCATTTCAGATTCATTACTCTGCAATTTATACCACTTTACTCCCATTCGCCGTACTTAACTACGACACTCCAAAGGTGGACGAGTTATTCGATGCTTACATTCAGCATTTCACCCCTAAAATCGGTGAGTATTTTTTCTTTCTTTTTTTTTTTTTTTTTTTTAAATCTGAACTATTTTTGCTTCTGGATGTTTGAACTGGAATGAGACTCAAATGCCCTGTTTTGGACATTCCCAGGTTCCTTTGAGCCACACATGTTGGTCCTGCTGTCTTACATTTTGGCTCTGACCAACCGTTTTCACGAGCCTCTAATCCGAGAAATATTCCGGGTGGATTTCTTGGCCAAGCTGGACGCCCAGCTCGAGAGTATGTGCAGTAATTTACGTTCTTGTCTTTCTTTTTAACAGTCAGACACTTTGTAGTTGTGAAGTTCTGCCAAATAGAAACTCATTTTAAAGAATCCGATTTAAATATGTTGTAAACGCCTTTGCAATTTCTATGTAATAGAGATACTAGATACCTGAAAAACCCGCGCAAAGGCGGGCGCGGACGATTCCCCCATTCCCCCCCCCCACACACACAGGCGGACGGAGAGAGAGACCCGTCCCGGGTCTGGAGAGGGGCCGAGGTGCGTCTCTCTCTCTCTCTCTCTCTGCCTGTGTGAACGGAGGGGGGCACGGTGGCTTAATGGTTAGCACGTTTGTCTAACACCGCCAGGGTCTGGGTTCGATTCCCATCTCGGCCACGTGTGTGTGGAGTTTGCATGTTCTCCCCGTGCCTCAGGGGGTTTTTCTCCGGGTTCTCCGGTTTCCCCCCGGTCCAAAAATATGCACGGTAGGTTTTATTGGCACCTTGGAAAATTTTCCCTAGTGTGTAAATGTGTGTGTGTGTGTGTGTGTGGTGTGCCCTGTGATGGGTTCCTGCCATCCAGGGTGTATCCTGCCTTAATGCCCATAGACGCCTGAGATAGGCACAGGCTCCCCGTGACCCGAGGGAAAATCGGATAAAGCGGTAGAAGATGAATGTATGATACTTGAAAAGATACTTGTTGAAAAGCACTTAATACAAACTTCACTACACT
Organism: Kryptopterus vitreolus; assembly: GCA_030449085.1. Lineage (NCBI taxonomy): Eukaryota > Metazoa > Chordata > Actinopteri > Siluriformes > Siluridae > Kryptopterus > Kryptopterus vitreolus. The sequence goes on along the minus strand of JACRUU010000011.1, from coordinate 4,974,991 downwards.
TCCGATTAACAGCATTACCGAGTGCTCAGAACATGCGAGTACGTTCCCGCTTGATGCAGCTGAACCGCGCCGTGTGTCTCGAGTGCCCAGAGTTCCAGGTGCCCTGGTTTCATGAGCGCTACTGCATGCAGCTCCATAGGAGAGGTGAGTCAAAATTCCTGCAGGTGTGTTAATGTAGCGCATGGTAGGGCTGTGACGGGCAGTGGTCACACACTCTAACGCTAACATAAATTCCCGTTACGTTGACGTGCACAGCTTTTCCGTTAGACTGGTGAGTTTCAATACGATTCAACCATGGATCCCATTGGAAAACCAAATATTACATCCCTGATCTGGGAACAATTTGGATTTGGGCCAAACTAGAAAGCCGGACCAGCAATTTGGATGAAGCCATTTGTAGGCTTTGCGGCAGAAATATAAGCATTTACATTTACATTTGCGGTATTTAGCAGACGCCCTTATCCAGGGCGACGTACAGAAAGTGCTTTAAGTCTCGATCTAAGGATAAGATTTATTCAAGAAAGGTTAATACAAACAAGTACACAAGAATAGACAGTTGCTTTTTTATTTATTTATTTATTTTTCTAATGGATTTCTGGACAGTGAGAAAAGAGAATAAAAGGAATGTTAGGATAGGTGTTGTTGGAAGAGGTAGGTCTTCAGTCGGCGTTTGAATGTAGACAGTGTCTCCGTTGTTCGAACCTCCAGTGGAAGTTCGTTCCACCACATCGGTGCCAGAACAGAGAAGAGCCTTGAGCTGGTCTTACCTTTTACCCTGAGAGACGGTGGAACCAGGCGAGCAGTGCTGGACGCTCTCAGGCAGCGAGGTGCAGTACGGGAGGTGATGAGGTTGCGGAGGTAAGATGGTGCAGATCCATTTTTGGCTTTGTAGGCGAGCGTCAGTGTTTTGAATCTGATGCGTGCAGCTACAGGAAGCCAGTGGAGCGAGCGCAGCAGTGGGGTGGTGCGAGAGAATTTAGGCAGGTTGAACACGAGTCACGCAGCTGCATTTTGAATCATTTGCAGTGGACGAATAGCGTTCTGAGGTAGACCTGCCAG
>JACRUU010000011.1:4966432-4971432 GCA_030449085.1 Kryptopterus vitreolus | reverse complement strand
GACAGTAATGCATTCTGCGAGTAATGTCTTTTGTATATTTTGCAATATAAACATTATTTATCAAATGTTGCAACGTTTTATTCTGATGTCTGAATGAACCCTTTAATGCATATGTTATGTATATGTGAATTAAATTTTTTTTAATACATGTACAAATTACAGAATATTAAGTAAAAAGATGACAGACAAATACAAAGATTTGGCCAAATGTTTAACATTGAAGTTGAAGAAAAAAATATTTCTGAACATTCTCAAAATGTTATGAGTGCTTTGTGACAAAAATAACTAACTGATTTAAAAAAACAAACGTGATAAAAAAAAAAACAGGCTATAAAAGGGGCATCCAACCGTTTTGAGATGCATTTTTGAGGGCTTTATTCACGAGTTAGCTAATGTGTCTCGCCATTTTTTCGAGTGTAGAAATGTTTTCTAAATTCATATAAATGTGGATAGTGTAGATTAAACAGCAGAACACATAATAAAAAATAGTGCCATATCTATAAAGATTTTCCCACATGAAGTTTTTCAGGGACCTCAGGGCTAGAAAGCTAGTTTACAGTAATTCTGTGACTTGAGCTGGAAGTGACATACATCTAAAATACAAAAAAACACTTTTTATGTATGACGTACATTTTTGTATGACGTACATACGCAAACACAGGTTATATATATTTGGCACACTTGTGAGATCATCCAAAACTCAAACTGTTACAGGCGTCATAGTCATGCACTACTAAATTATATCTACACATAATTGGAATCATCAAGTAAGGCTTAAAATAACATGTCCCATGACAGAGACCTGGGCTATATTTACAGTTTGGGCATTTTTGCAGACCTGGGCTATATTTACAGTTTGGGCATTTTTGCAGAATTCAGTCGCATGGAAACGCAGGAAGCACCAGCTGCATAACGCATCTCCCTCAAAATTCCACACCACTGCTTATTGTCCTCTTCATACCTAACATAAAAAAAATTAAGTTTTTATTTTATGTATAATGTTTGATGTAATACTTATAACACGATTGTGGTGGCGAGTACTTACTGCCAAATATCTGTGGCCTCTGACGGAACACAATCTTTTTCTTTCCCGACCACGTTAAAGCCTCCGATTGCATAAAGCTCTCCATCAATGCTAACGACATTTATTGAACTTCTCTCCTGTGCAAACTCGGGGAAGGCTTCCCACCTACAAGGCAAAAATAATGATATACCGTGATTACAAATATAGAAATCTATAATTCTGAGATATTTGTAGGCTTATAGCCTCTTACAGAGGCCTGGATAGGTAACTAGCATGATTGAATTGGATTCGTGGATCTTTTATAATCTTCAAAATAACTACTATGAAATCATTCGTCAACTGATATATCAGCATATATGTATGTGTGTGTGTGTGTGTGTGTGCCGACTAGTGGAAGCATGTTGGTGCTGGGATTTGAACCTGCGAATGCAAATAGTCACAAATGCAAATAAATAAAATTGGTTCACATTACATTTCATTAGTGAAGTGACAAAATGACTCAGGAACAAGACAGAGAGCCCCCCCCCCCTATTTTAGGGAAAACACTATAATGAGAAACAAGACATAAATCTAAATTTACAATACTTTTTAGTAGGTGGTAGATTAGTGGTTAAGGCATTCTGGTCTGGAGCCTAATGCCTTAAACACTGATCTACCACCTCCAACATGTCCTAAAGTACAGTAAAACAGCTATTTGGTATAATAGCTATGTAATGGGGGAGGGGTGTAGCTCAGTGATTTAAGATGCTAGGTTACTGATCAGGAGGTCTGGATTTGAGGTCTGGTCTGTGCCCCATGGGCGCCGCATGACCCCAGCTTCCAGACAAGCAATTACACTGAGCTGTAATGTATATGTGATAAATAAAGGCTGTTCTAACAGCACTTACTTGTTAGTTCCAAAGTCATACGCTTCACACGAAGCTAAAAGAGTGTCCTCGTTGACCCCTCCAACCACAATGAGCTTTCCTTTATGGACAACTGCGCCAAACATGGACCGTGGCGTCTTCATCGCCGCCAACTCTTTCCATTCAGACTTCTTATGATTATATGCAAACACCTTGTTGATGGTTTTGCTGTTTTGTTATACATACAAAAAAAGAGAATATTATGGAGGATCCTGATTGTTGTAGTCAGCATCACTTTTCACACTCATTTTACTTGTCATCTGTCTTTCCTCCTATACTGTAGACCAGGCCGTTTTGGGAGATCACGCTGTGCCCGTGTAGCCTCAGGGGAAGCTTTTTCGTCTCGGTCCATTTCATCTTTCTGTGGGGGGTAAAACAAACAAAAATGGCTCATGATTCTTTTTAATTGCCAGGATCATATGGAGTGGAAAAAAGTAGGTAATGGATGTCATGCTTACTTTGTGTCATAACACATCACTGAGTCAAGAGACTCGTTGGTCTGTAAATCCTTGCCAGCAATAGCAAATATAAGGTGCTCAAATTCTCCCATGGCAAAGAGACATCGGGGAGAAGGCATCGGGGGAATAGCAATCCAGCCTGCATTAATAGGATCCAGCTGTAATAGATATCATTTGAACTTGCGTGAGATTCCAATCACAGGTTTATATCAAATAAAAACGGCTTTCTATAGTAACAGATAATTCATATGGACCTGGAATAATAATCAAAGTCTAATAAGAAAATCTAATCTAGATAAATTCAACTCGGACAAAAGGCTGGCCGCTGGTAAAGCTTTGTGTAAGGAGTGTTGCACTTTTTTCCAACCAGCACTCCTTTGTACTCGTTTTCTTTTATCCCTCTACCAAGCACTTTACACGTTCACAATCATGATCTTGTTTGATTAACTTAGTGAAAGGACAGCTGCTATAATGTAAGTGTTCTACATTATATACATTATATGTGTTGAGGAGTAAATAGTTTCATGTAACGGTGTTACGTAATTTAATAAATGTAACAGTAATTCATTCCAGTGGCTTAGATGTGTAAACATGTGTAATTAAAGAACAGTTACTTATGAAAATGTTAAAGATGACAAATAGGGTTACATCCGAACAATTTCATGTAAAATCAGCGCCACCTAGTGGACAAATTAAAGTAATCAAATATAATCAGTTACTTGACTTTTACCAAGGAATTGAAAAGTTACGCTACTTATTAAATTTTTGAATGGGGTTATCTGTAATCTATTACATTTCACTGGTTATATTGTGTGTGTATATATTTAAGGAATTTATTTTTAAATATTTTTCATATTATAATTGTATCATTTTTAAATAATTACGCGACCTACAGTGTTTAGGAAGGTTACTTTGGAAATGTAATAGTTTACAGATTACACATGACCCTATTCAAAATGTAATAAGTAGTGTAACTTTTCAATTTTAAAAAACAATTAAAGTAACTGATTACATTTAATTACTTTTTGAATACTTTCATGCGTCCACTAGGTGGCACTTGATAAATAACATCCTGAGTCACAAAGTGTTTACATATCAGAAGCAAATTGTTAAATGGGGGGGGGTGTACTTTTCGAAAGTATCTGTAATTTAATTACACATGTAACGAATTACTGTAAATTACGTAACGCCGTTACATGCAACTAGTTACTGCCTGACCTGACTTTGTATTGTGTGTTGTTGTTAACTGCCACGCTGTAACGCTGTAACGAATTACTGTTACTTTTATTTTGTGATTAAATTACGTAACGCCGTTACATGCCACTAGTTACTGCCCGACGCTTTGTTGTAACGAATTACTGTTACTTTTATTTTGTGATTTAAATTACGTAATGGCGTTACATGCAACTAGTTACTGCCCGACGCTATAACAAATTACTGTTACTTTTATTTTGTGATTTTAATTACGCAATGCCGTTACATATAACTAGTTACTGCCTGACACTTGCGACCTATAATTGTTAAAGTAGTGTATTAGGAATAACTTTGGGGCTGTCCATTTAGAGGAAAACGCTACAATTCAGAGTGGAAATGCTCCTTTGCTTCACGTCCTTAGAATGGTGATGATTTACCTGAAAACAGTAGCACTGCAGGGGCGATTCTTTATTTTCATCATCCACAAACAGTCCACCTGCAACAAAAAGCTGATTCTTTTTGGTAATTATGCTGACGTGATTTTTCGGTATCTGCTCAGCCATCGCTGCCAGCGCGCATTCGTTCTCGACAGGGTCATACGCCACGGCCGCCGTGTCGTTAATCATCAGGATCAGGTCCTTGGCGTACATGCCAAGCCTTCGGGTGTCGTTCAGATACCCGGGCGTTTTGCTCTCACCAGCCTCTTTCCCGCCTACCTTCCCTGGAAGTTTTCCGGCAAAGGCGTCTTTGATCAGCTTCAATTTCTTGACGAGCTCGGCGTCGGCTTTGATTATATCGTCCTTCTCCACCTTCTCCTTGAAATACTTCTCGGCGAGCAGCCGGAAACGAATGTGCTCGAACGCGTCGTTTAAATGCTTGGCCCGGTTCTCTTTGTCCTTCCTGGTCCACTTCATGAGCAGCTCGAACACCAGTTCCTCTTTCTCTACGTTGAGGGCATCGCTCCCGATGATGGCGAAGAGTTCGGGCGGGTCGAAGTCGAGAAAGGCTTGCTCGGTGCACAGGATCTCGAATCGTTCTGCGATGTAGTCTCTCGCCGCCATGGCCAGCCGCGGGCAATCCATCATCAACCCCATGCGGAAGATCGGCAGGCAGTTTGCCAGGTTGAGCTTCTTCTGCAGGTAGTTGACACACACCGTGAACACGGACGGGATCTGAAACTGGTTGGCCACTTGGAGAACGTCCTGCACGTTTTCATCCGTTATGTCTATTTCGGCAGAGTAGAGATAATTCACTACCATGTCCATGACGGCTGGATCTACGTCTTCCAGCACCACCTCCTTGCTGCCGGCCTTGCTCTTTTCTTCCGAAAAGTAGATCTCCCGAAAGTATGGGCTGCACGCCGCCATGATGAGCTTGTGGCACGGCAGACTTCGGTCCCCGACCTTCAGAACGCAGTCA